>NC_051165.1:179327850-179672850 GCF_013339725.1 Rhipicephalus microplus | reverse complement strand
CCTTCGTATACAGTCATCCTTGATTGCTGCGAAAAATCGGCAAACACGGCATTCACGCTCGTTTCCGCGGCCTCCTATTTGTTTGCTCGGTATTTTCTCTCGTCTGTTTGCCCTTTCCGCACGCTTCTCGCCACAGAGTGTGCCTTCGCCTTTTACGGTCCATCCTCGTTTTTTTACATACACAGCGCAGCGTCGGTCTCTGCTTCCTCAACGATCCGTGATTTCTTTCGCGCCTCCGCCGCTGCATTGCGCTCTCGTAACGACGGCGGCATGCAAGCACCTGGCCGATCTGGCCGCGTCAGCCGAGTGTGAGAAGAGTTTTGTCGAAAACCGTTTCAACGGACCGCTGATTCGCTCGACGGTTGACTCCTCACTTCCGCGCGCGCGCGCCTTTTATTTATTTTATTTTTTTTACGATCCTGCACGCCGCCCCCGTCCTTCCACTCTCGCCTGTATATCGCTCCGTACGTGCTTTAGCCGCGACGCAGTGGTCGCCGTGACGATGACGAGACGTTTCGGTTCGCGGCGACGCCGATGCTGCAGAGGCATGGTATACGAGCGAAGCAGGAAGCGCGGCCCAGAGAAATGAAAAAAAAAAAACATGCAGCGAGAGTCGGCCCCGCTTTACGAGCTGTCCATGCGTGGAAATAAACGTCCTTCTTTCGGCCGAGATTCCCGCGCGACCCTTCATGGGAACATAGCTTCATTTCAGCCGCTGGAGACGCATGCACCGATCCCTCTTTTCGGTCACGCTAATTCTATATCGCCCGCCGTCGAAGCGAGCAGGTAGCCAGAGCGGCATTTCCGCGCGACCCGTCTGTTTTTGCCTGCGCACGTATAGACGTTATGCGCGCGGCAGTTGTGGACATCGCCGCGCGCCACCCAACTGGGGACAGTCGATAATGACTGGAGTGCTTCTGTGTAACAACGAACTTGTGATCGCGGGACCTTCCCAGCCTTGCGAGGGCACGGGAGAGTTCAAAGGCTTTTAGTGATGGTCGCTCGAACCTATCGTGGGTTCGGCGGTGCTTCGAATCTGTACTACCAAGGCTGTAGCACTGGCTTTTAAACGCCTGCTACATTTAGGTCAACAGCTGTACTACTAGCCCATATTTTCCTGCTGCATCGTGCCTCTTGCACGACAGTTTCTTATTATACACTTAGCAATGCGTTAATAAGTAGTTGTGTTTTAACTGATTCTGGAATTATCAAAAAAATGGGGTTAAAGCGGTAGGCCGTCCCGTAAAGCTATTATTTCTCTCGTTCATGTCATATTTCATGAAACACTTCATTTAGCTGATTCGAAGAGTTCGCAACGACAGCCGTATATAAACCGTATATAAACCTTACTTTATGATTTCGCTTAACTGAGTTTTGCTATCAGTAGAAAACCAACCACTCACAGGTACCGGCATATACCTACAGCATATTCGTATACTGTGCACATGTGTATGTCCGCCTCTGGGATAACCATCAATAATAACCCCGACTTCCCTTTCGAGCACTATTACTTCATCCTTCATGTTCGAAAACCAAGAATATATCATTCTGCCGCTTTCATACGAAGAAAGCAAGACCTGCGTTCGATGGAGGGAGTATCAGACAGCGTACGGAAGGGCTTCGGGGGTACAGCTATATACACCTTTAATCAGGTTCTGGTTATATCCAGGAAACCAGAGGGAAAACGTGCGGTTTCCCGGCTGTATCTAGCTCTTTATGCGGGACCTGAATAAGTGCGTACCGAAGCATGTATACCTGTATACACACATACACATATATACACATGTAGTTCATGTGCATTCAAGTTACTCTCCGTTCCTGGAAGGGCACTCACGACATTCAGCACGCACCGACGGCCAACCACGACATCTCCCCGTAAATTCGACTGTCGCTCTTGTTCTTGTCCTCCTCTCCATACATACGGCACGTGGTGCTAATTCAGGTAAGCTCGTCAAGAAGAAGACGAAGAAGAAGAAAAAAGAAGTAAGCTTGCGCACCTCTCTCGCTATCGCGCGAGAACTGTCTGCATATGTATGACTCGCGCCGATTTTCGAGCATGGCTCGTCCGTTTTACACGTAAGCGGCCGAAAATTGAGATATACAAAAATAAGAGTCGCTGCCCACTTGAGAGTATCGCAATTACGCGGGCCAGTCACACTAGTCGTAGTTATCGCGCATGCCGCTTACATTCCCATCGGTTACACGGACCAGCGCGCGAGGGACAGCGAGGGAGAAGGTGGCGAGCTGCGCGTAAATGGGAATACATGCTCACTAAACATACACTCGAACAAGATCTAGTAGAACAAGAAGAAACACCATTTGGAGGGACGAAACAGAGGCAGCGTCCGTGAACCAGCGGTGTTCGGGGCTATTGGAGGGGCAACTAGCACTAAGCGCGCTAAATCAGCCCCTCGCTCCACCCCGAGCAAAAAAAAAAAAAAAAAAAAGAAGAAGAGAGAAACGTAGATTGCGCGCGACGACACCGAAAAAGAAGATGAAGGATCTCGGGTGTGCGAGAGAAGATGAAGCCTCAGCGGCTACTAAAGGCGAGTCGAAGAAAGCAAAATGACAATAATGAAAAAAGAGAAGCGACAAGAGTAGTTCTTTCTACGCGAACAACTCGAGTGTGTGTTTGCGCGCTCGTATGATAACACAGAACCAATTGGAAACGCCAGGACAGGTGTGGAGCCAACACCGCTGTGTGTATACGTGCGCGGTGCGAAAGAGCTTCGCCGACAATTTCACGCGCATAAAAGAAAGCGCGCGGTAACGAGGAGAGAGCCCGGCCGAAGGACGACAGAAAGGTAATGGACGCGCGATGTTGAGAAAAAGCGACGAGAGAAGAAATAAGAACAAAATTAAAGGCGGGAACGAGAGAAGAAGCAGTACGACGAGAGGCAAGGAGGAATGTCCCCGACAAGGAGTAAAAAAAAAAAAAAGATACGACGGTAATTGCCAGCCATTTTTCAATCATCCACGTCGTCGTCATCCTCTTGCCCGTCTTGAGGCAGCCCAATTGGCCGTCGTGAGAACTCGGAAGGTCGCGCTAATTGACGACATGGATATAACACGAGGCGAAAAAACGAGTTCGTTCGGTACCGGGCGCACGAGGCGAGCAGCTCCATTCCAGCCTGGCTCCGTGGAGAGCTAGACGCGCAGCAGACGCCGCGGTCACTCTCACTCGACCTCCTCTCCACTCGAACGACGATTCCCACTCGCGACCAACGTTAGGGACGTTGTCAACGCTCACGGTGTCATGAGAACGAGGCTACGGATACATAACAGCTAGAGACGTCGCGAACGACGAGCGAACCTCGTTGGCCCTCCTTTTTGATCCCCTCTCCTTCGGCTTCTAGATTTCGACACACTTTGTTCTTTTTTTAAATACATTTTCGGGCTCCTCTCATACTCGCAAATACGTACTGGTCAAACCCAGCCACCTTTCATCGCTGCGCGCAGTGTTACCATTCTATTCCTCTCGCCACGTTCCCCAGATTCCCTTTCCTCTCACTTTTATTCTTCTCACTGCGATGATCATGTCCATGATCATCGCAGTGTGCCGCGCCTAATACCGTGCAGATTTCTAGGAGGCTCGGGTCGAATTTGGGGCGTCACTGAACAGCGTTCGAAATGGTACTTATTCGTAGGTACAACAAGGCACACGTAAACACGGACAAGTTGGACGAGTAGACACGGGACAGCGACAAGGACGCAGACAAGGGACAGTGCTAGCCCCGTGTTTGCTCTTGTTTTACTTTACCTATGGTTGGAACATCAACCAGTCAAAAGCGCACTTCATAAAATATTTCGCCGCTAACCAATGTTTTCGATCAGACGACACTCATTATGGCCATCGTGTTTGTCGGATATGCAACGTGTCACATATACCTTCCGATGAATGCATTGCCACGTAAGAATCTCCGCGCCTGTCTTCAGTATCTGTGGCATGCTTCCATCCCTTTAGGATCCACAAACTTACTGCACAGTTTTATTATCGAGCCGAGGAGCAACAACAATCATACAGTTTGCTTATACGCAATGCCCTCCTTACATCGGAGCGTCATCTGGTCCACATGCGAGCGCGCGCGGGAAATTTCGGCCAAGGGTCACTTTTCGAACGCCCTTTCCTCGCTTTTCTCGCGCCCCTGGCAAGCACCGCTTCCCGATAGGTTCAGTTAGCGCACTCGCGAAGGGACACTGCCTAATTGCGCCTATGTGCGACGGAAAATTAATGGCGCACCGGAGAAGCACTCGATGACCCCGTGCCGTGGCCCGTCGATCGCATATTAAGCGTTGCCTGATGTTCGACACCGAAGTTTCTCGCCGAACGTGTCGCAACCTCCGGCGAAGACAAAAGACGGGATGCCCCTTTTGTGACCGTACTATGTGTGCCACGCTTCATTGTGCGACGATGCGGGTGATTTCGCAGGGGAAGCAGAGGCAACTCGTCGTTCGTTACATGGCTTCCTCACTGTCCCCTCTTCTCATGAAGGCGATGCGCTAAAGCGCGTGCTTTGTCCCATACGGATCGAGCTGAGACGGACGAGGTCATCGTGGCGGCCAAGTGGAACTTACGCACCCGTGGCGGCCGAAGGCTGCAAATTGGTCAGCGAGAAAGCGATACGCGATTGAGAGGGCACATAGCGAAGCGAAATTGAGCCAATCATGTAGGGAGCAAGAGAGCGTGTGAATCAAAACGCGTCAGAACACGTGTTTAGAAAATCGGCACTCCATATGGACAAGGAAGTTAGAAAGGCCCTTTGCAATTGAGGAAACTTTCTAGAGAATTAGACGGGTCATTCTGCACGTGAGCGGAGCCGCAGGCGTACGCATTGATTGTTAAACGTGTACAACGACTTGAACTTGCAGGTATAACTAACCGACCGAGGTTTCTGGTTTGACTCAATCTTTCCGTGTGGCAACTTTGTCAAATTCCGCTCGCAACGGAACCTACCCGTGGCTGTACATGAAAAAAAACACGTGACTGATCTCCCTATCTAGTAATCGGTATAGCACGAAAGTGAAACGTGTGTTCAAAAAGGTAGTTTAGAGTTTATTGTGGATTGTTTCGGGAACAGCAACAAATTGGAAAGTCACGTGAAGAACCGCAAGCAGCTCGAAACATGGAGCGCACACCTCAAGCAGAAAGCGCGCACGAAATTAGAATACATAAGACAAGCGCGGACTTACAACTGTCACAGCTAGACACATGAAGCGCGCTGAAGAAAGACGCACGAAGCGAGCGCACAAGAATACTAAGAACAAGCGCGAACAACTGTCACAATACTTGCATCGTCGTGTGTCAGCAACACGCTCCTCTTGTAAACGCAGCCGTGGCAGCGAGCGAAGTGACGTTCATCCCCTCTCATATTACGAGTCTGATCAGCGCGCGCGCAGGAGAGACGGCGCTAAACGGAAGCGACAGCACTCCGGCGACGACCTTGAGAACGCACACAACGTGAGCCCGTCGCGCTTTCTAGCTACTGATAACGAAAACGCGCTCAAGTTTGGGAGCTCTGAGGACCGCCAAACGGTTTGTGGTGTATATAAATGACTTGCCGTTAGCATTCACGACAGCGTACGCTCTGCGACTCGAGAGGTTGCTGCTTCGACGCAGCGCGCCTGAAGCTTTCCTTCTTCTTTTTTTTTGCAGTTCGTTAGTATATATTTTACAACGTCATATCCGTGACGGAAGTACGTCATCAGAGCTGTGGTGGACCTCAGCATAAAACTCTTTAGCGATAAAAAGCTTAACGCTTCGCAAAGAATATGCTTCTTTCCGATCTGTTTCACATCATCATCATCATCAGCATCATCAGCCTGACTACGCCCACTGCAGGGTAAAGGCCTCTCCCAAGATCCGCCAATCACCCGGTCTTGAGCTTCCTGCTGCCACGTTATCACTGCGAAATGTTTATTCTCATTGGCCCACCTGATTTTCTGTCTCCTCCTCGTGCATTTGCCTTCTCTGGGAATCCAGTCATACATATGACAATGAAAAAAATATGTATTGCAGAGATGAGTGACTTATTCCTCTGCGAAGGCTACACATTGTCGCGGTTATTCTCGTTTTCATTCACTACTCCCGCTCTCTATTCTTTATTTTTCCTAACATCTACTGCCTTGTATGAAGGGAAAAAAACAACAAATAACGGGCAAAGCAACGATTTATTCGAACAAAAAACAATGGCAAGCTGTGCTCAACACAAGCTTAACAAGCCGCGAAGCCATCTTATGCGATCACACAACTTGGGCGAGCGTGTAGGCATATACAGCTAAGTGCGTATATGCCAAGTACACAACGCAAAACGGTATGCAAAACTGCACCTGCCAGCGTTAGAAGGCTTGAATTTCGCCAATACAACATACGCGTACATCCCTATAAAATGTCGCATTATTTGTTCGCTTTTATACATATCAGATCATGGCATGTATTCGTGGAAGCTGACATACACACCGACACAAGCGTGACCAGCCAGAGCCCGGAAACCCCTTATTTCAGTTGGCTGGCGGCAGTTATATAGTAGCCGAGGAGGACTGCAGACATGAGCTGACGGATCGCGAACCTTGTCTCTGGCGCCACCGCATGCCTCTGGCTTTTCATCAGCAGTGGTCGACGCCCGACTCTCCGCTGATGGATAAAATGTGACGCCTTCCGCGCTCTCGTTCACAGATGGAGGGGAGTTGATGGCTCCAGTCGGTGGTTACTCCTGAAGAGGAGAAAATGAGAGTTTTTTCACGTTTTCCAAGACGGGAAAATGACTCGTTGAGTTTTCCGTTTCCACGTTCTCACCTTGTTGCACATCGAGAAGACGCAGAGCGCCCTGTCGAATGCACTACACGGGCTCGCTTGTCGATTACCTTCGGATCACATTGGTCGAACTTGGTTCTCGTTCTGCTGCTTCCTTATTTTTTTCTTCTTACGTATTCCGGAAGAAATGACGACCGGCACACGCGCGATGCAATCGCCTCCTTATCAGCGACGTATCAAGACAGGAGTCCCCTCCAATTAGCGCCCTCTGCCTCCGACAGGCGGCGTGACGGCTGTCCGAAGAACCACTGGAGAACCCCGAATTTCTTTTCTCGCCCATCGCCGAAGCACGTACCGAGGCTTTTGTTTTGCTGTTCCGGTGGGCGTTCAGACGTTATGCGGGACGTCGGAGGCCGGTGGTGGTCATTTCTGGACGCGTGTCCGTTCGGCGATGCGTCTTCGAACTGAGCGCATAAATTGCTGTTTCCGAACTCAACGGGTATAGCAGTTTCGTTCGTTTGTTACATATAGGGAAAGCAGCATTCACGGCTCCTGCAAATACCGAGCGTGCGAGCGAAGGAAGACTGACCATACTGAAAACAGAAAAGAAACTCTGTCTCTAAAAAAGAACAAGATAAAGAAAATATTCTTCAGCGGGTGAATCTGGACTGATGTTTTGCCATGATCCTTTTATAAAGCATACAACAGGGGATACAATGCATTAAACTTAGACGATCGCATGCGCTGTATTTGTGCTTCTTTCATACAAAATGTCGGAACTCTCTCGTCACTGACCCCCGAAAATCATGGCAATAGAAAGAAAGAAAGGCTGTCAAGACAAAGAATCCCACTGCATATAATACAAGAGAGAGAGAGAGAGAGAGAGAGAGAGAGATAACATAAAGAGAAAGGCAGGGAGGTTAACCAGGGCTGAGCCCCGGTTGTCTACCCTGCACTGGGGAAGGGGAGAGGGGGTAATATATTACGAACAACGGAAAGTAACACTAACAGGGATGTATTGCACGCGTGCAGCAGCGATGACGTCGAAGATTTTATATGCGGCCTATATTATAATGCATGCAGTAGTCTTAACTATGTATAAAAGCTCATATCTATATACCCTCATGGTGTTGGTATATAGGAATCCTCGATGACACCACGTTGCTTACCCACCATACTCTACAACCGCAGAGCATGAAACAATGACGCCAATTTAAACCATTAATGATAGGCGCTTCTTGTTGGTAAGGGCACAAAGCGGACTGCAGGGAGTATGCGGATCACATGTGATGACGCGAAACTCCCCCTACTACCTGCCTCTCCCCATAGATTCCCGCTTTCAGTGTCGTTCTTGTCTAGAACGTTTCTAGAACGTCCAGACCACGGCGAAACCCACATTTTTATTCAATTGAACTTTGAAGAAAAGAAAGAAAGAAAGATGGTGGAGCGGATGAAAGGAACATAGAGAGGTCGAGAAACAGTCGTGCGCACCAGAAAAAGGCGGTTTCCTTTGCCCCGTCGTCGAGGGCGGCTCTTTTGTTCCCCTAATTGCGACTTCCCGTCGACCAACCCAGCGTAACGGGTCCCCTCTTGCCGAGGAAAAACAAAACGAAATATGACATTTATAAAACCGAATCGTCCTGCGCTGGCGTAGGCGGGGAAGGGGGAGGGGGGGGGGAAGAGCAGAGAGAAAAATGACGAGTACCAATAATAATAAAAAGAGAGATGACCAACAAAACGAATCGTTCCAGGAGTCATGGCGGTTGCGAGAAGACCGGAAAGCCAAGTGACGGTTTGGCACTTCAATACTTCACGTAACTCGGCTTTGTCCGCGCTCTCTCTTTCCCTCTTAACGTGTCTCTCGGCATTCCCTTTCATTTCCGTTCCCGCTTTCTCGTAACGACAGAGGTTAAATGAAGTGAGGGGTCGGCGGGCGCTTGGACCGTGTCCGCTATTGTGTCATAGTTACACTACGTTTCAAGGCGGTAGCCGTGGTCTTCGTTATTTCGTTTAATACCGTCATGTACCTGCCCTTTGAAGAGGTCAAGAAAGAAGGCGCTATCCAGCTGTCTACACAGACGAATCGGTCATGAACCGCGAATCTGAGAACAGCTGGTTGTCATTGTCGTATACTACCACATACAACCATCCTTGCCACGATGCCAACGTCATCATACACCGGTCGTCCTCGATGAATCGGTGCCCACGTCATTGCACACTATGCGGCGCCATCTTCGTAGCTCTCTAACCAACATGTCGTTTTCCTCGTGCCACCGTCATTGTACCCACACTGTAATATCCTGCATTATCCTTTTAGCCATAGGTGTTCCTAAGGTTCCGCAATAAGATGGGCGGTGGGGACAGGTGCGTAGTCGGAGGCTTCCCTTTCTATGCCTGTTCAGCGGCAAAGGGACACAAGAATGAAAGAAAAAAAAGAATTATATTTTAGAGTAAAATTATTCTCTAAAATGTCTCGAGTCTTAAATTTTGTTAGTGATGGCTTGTCAATAGACTATAAAATCAATGTCAGAAGTTCTCATTACAAATTTTCTGCCTAAGTTTCCAATAATGACGTCACTCATTTTAAAGAATTCCACCCCCTCCCCCTATTTTGACCATGTTGGGTCTGCTAAATTTCTTGACACTTGGTATGTTAGGCCTCTGGTTCCATCAGAACACATATTTTATTCATACCAACTACGAAACTATACGTATAACCTCTATAATACGCTCCGTCAATATATACGTCATCACGGTGACTGGTCGGAAAGCTTCAGCGCGTCGCCCCACGCATTTTCTTTTCGGGCATTTTCTCACTTACCAAGCGCTGTCTAGAAGCGAGTGTGGTGTTTTTGGTGTCGCGCACCTTTGTGAAAACATTGAGCGCTCAAATGCCGACACTATCTGACTTTGCAAAAAGAATTAAAAAATCAGTTCAGACCTTACTGAACGTCTTGCATAGTAGTAACCCATTGAATTGGCTATAGCATGCCCGCTCCTGTTATTATTAGTTCTTTTTTCACGCGTACACTTATCTTTTAACTTTCTTGCTCGTCGTTCTTCCCCATAACCCCTCTCCTTAGTACGTGGTAGCAAACACGATGCTATAAATCTGGTCGACCTCCCTGCCTTTCTCTCCTTTATCCTCTCTCTCTTGGTGTCCTTAAAGAGCGATCTACTACTACGGTGATCTCTTTATTACTCAAGACAGATGCAAGCAAAAAAAATGAATAAAAAATGGCGTGTGCGATGTGCCTCGCGAATCCTCCCGTTTCTTTTATGTGAGATTCGAAGTGACGAAATGGAGCGTGCGTAAAATAGAGACAGCTGTGGTGAAGCCGTGCCTGGGCGGTTCTCCGCGGTAGATGGTCACGTAGGAGTATCGCGGCACCAAGATCCCTCTCTCGACACGTCGGTAAACACCGTAAAGCGAAGAGCATCATTGATTGATTGATATGCGGGGTTTAACGTCCCAAAACCACCATATGATTATGAGAGACGCCGTCCGGAAATTTCGACCTCCTGGGGTTCTTAAAATGCACCCAAATCTGAGCACACGGGCCTACAACATTTCCGCCTCCATCGGAAATGCAGCCGCCGCAGGCGGGATTCGATCCCGCGACCTGAGGGTCGGCAGCCGAGTACCTTAGACACTAGACCACCGCGGCGGGGCAGCGAAGGGCATCATAGAATGAGTTGTGTGAAACCAGGAGCCTGACAGAGTGAGCAAGCAAACAGTGGCCTGACGCCGGCTTTGTCTTATTCATACTCGGTTCGTTGCCGTTTTTGGTTAACCGAAAAAAAAAAGAAAAATCGCCAGTGGTTCTCGCTAGACCACAGTAAAGAAAAAGACGCGGGCGACTCGGCCCCGTAAGCAGTGGCGACGCGCTCAAAACTCGCTCGTTTCGTTTTGATTCGAGGCGCGCTGTGACCAGAGTCAGCAGGTCGGAAAATTGACGGTTGCGGTACTCGGGCGGGTGGTTTTGTTTTGTTTGCGTCTCCAATCTTCCCGACGCAATAGGCCCGGCCCGCTATGTCCTACAGTCTTCTCCATTTTTTTTTTTTCAACTGAGGCTCGCTTCAGAGGCGGTACCGTCGTTTCCTAGGCTGCTTGTTCGGGATGAAGATAGCAGTAGACCAGCCAGAACGGACTAACGACGCCGGGCTCTCGTGCAAGTAGGCATGGAGGCGGAGAGGAGACGGAGGGAAACTAGAAAAACGGAGAAAGATTGAAGAAAGAAAAAACACTCTCCGAGTGTGGTTTTTTGTGTTCACGCGCGCGTGCTGGAGGCGTGTTGGCTCGCGCGACGCGTGAAGCTGGAAAAACGGCTGTGGTTTTCGCTCGCGTGCACTGAAAAATTGAGCGTGCCAGAAAAGGCGAAGCGAAACAATGCGGGGCGCGGTAAACAACGGTCAAATGGCGCTTCCCCAGAAAGAGCGCGAAAATGCTTCGCATTTTTGCACGCCTTAAGTTAGTTACAAGCGTGTCGAAATCGTTTCCAGACATCCCATGTCGTATTTGTTTTGTTTTGAAGTTACATTTTGCCCAATTTCTACGTTGAGTTTATTCGTGGGTCATGCTTTTATTTTTCCATGTTTTCGTCCCTTTTAACTCGAAAGTGTCTTGTACCGTGGTTTAGCTGGACTCCTTGGCGTACTTCCGTCCCTGATACGGCATTGTAAATTATTTAGAAAAAATTGGCCCCGTATCTGCAAGTTTTACTGCAATTGTCGTCGAAAGATGACAGTCTTGCGTGTGGAGAGAGTGAACAAAACGTTTATTTGATGTTCTGCGCGAAAAAAAAAATGGTGAATGGTATTCTCGAAGCGCCGCGTAGGAGAGTCTCTGTCCGTGCAGCGAAGGCGAACGAGCGCATCGAGGCACGTTAGACACGAGCGCCATCTGGCAGTTATCTTCGAAAACGAAGGAAGGCGTGCGCGCCTACGGAGAAAGATGCGCGCCTGTCTCGGGGGCGATGAGGTGTAGAACGAAAAGCGACGGGCAGGTGCCATCACCGTGTCGTCTTAGCAAAATGTTGGAAACACTTGCCTTTTTGAGCACCGCGTTGCACTGTCAGCGCAGCGTGATAAACGCTCCGGTCCTTAGAATTACTTATGTGTGCCTTCTCTGGTATAAAGCCACGCATACAAAATATTGACTTGTTGTGGTGCCTCAGATATGCGCAATAATTGTTTTTTAATTGACAATCACACGAATATGAATGCTGAAAGTATATAGAGCAATATTGGTGGGCACTACGAATGGAATTGGCCGCTTGGCGTATCGCTTGGTGCCGTTTGGGGAATCGTTACGACGGAGTCAGACGGACAAACAGACAAATGTACAGACCGACCTAGATGTTTGCGGCGAAGTACCCCAAGAAAGATTATCGTCTTCAAAATAAACAAGAAGGAAAAGTTTCGCAGCGGGGCTTTGAACCAGCGACCCCGCGCTCCTGAGCGCGCAGCGCCAACCACTAAGCCACCGAGCAACCCAGCGTGCTTTAAGTGCTGAGTTGCGACAGTCGTTCGTCCGCACTCGTCCTGTGTATGCTCCTTTTATGCATGCTTTCTCCTTGAGGTGTGCGCTGCAAGTTTCTTGTTGCTTGCCGTTCTTCGCGTGACTGCAAATTTCATTCCTTCGCCCTTGTGGCAAAACAATGCACAATCAGTGCCTAACTACCTCTGCGAGAACAAGTTTCACTTTCGTGTTATACCGATTCCTAAAAAGGGGGATCAACCACGCTTTTTTCCCTCGACGCTTAGCCCTGTAAATACAGCTATTACTGATATTTTTCTATTTGCTTTTCGTTATATAAATGAGTTTGGTATTACTTGTTTAAATAGCACTGGCCCTCACACAGACCAATGCCACATACGTGATTAGTGATTCGCAAACAGCAATTCGCAATTTTGCCAACGGACGCATCTCGCAATAGGCGTTTCACATACTCCAGCGACATCCCATACATCCAGGAGAGGTCGACTTCGATAACCGAAGGCACCTGTTATGGATCCCGGCACATACCGGACTGAGCACCCCCAACGAAGCGGCTCACCGCGTTGCTCGAGGCCTCACTCACCGAGCATCGCCGGAGGACGACGAGGCCCCGCGGGGAACTGCAGACATCTGGGCATGGGAGGATCGTATGACTAGATTTCACGACATCACCACACATTACCAGTTACAAAGACGCATATACCCATCTCCTCACGAAAGGCTAAACAGAACGCAAGCGGTACACTTCAGACAATTACAAACAGATTCCTACAGAAACCCTACACTCATGCACGCCATGTATCCAGACATATACACTACAAACAGATGCACGTCATGTGGCGAGGTAGCCACCCTTAGTCACATGCTGTGGGAGTGTCAGGGCCTAATAAACAATTCGAACAGTGCTGATTCATCTCACTCTTCCACCGCCAGCCTCCGCTCGCGTTGGAAGGCCGCACTGCTCAGCTCGAACCTGACAGCGCAACTCTGGGCTGTCCAGCGTGCCGAGGAAGCCGCTTCGAGACAAGGTCTCGGAACCGCATCCGCGGTGGGTGCCCAGGCCCACTAAAAACGCTGGACTCGAATCGCCTGGATTCGACAAATAAAGTTTATGTTCTACTTGTTTAAATATTTTCGGCATATCAAAAATAAGATGTCGTTTGCTCCGCGCTTAGTTTGACTAGACATCCTGTAACTTAATTGAAACTTTCGCTAAACACCACCTGTCAATAAATCAATAAACATACTTAAAGTGTGGCTAATTCCTCTAATATGTAACACGTGACTATATATTCTGATCCTTGTTAAAGTAACAGCATCAATTCAAGGAACAGAGCGCGATGAACGATGTGATCAATAACTAACATCGCACTCGTCACAAAGGCTGCCCACAATGGCCAGCGAGTCAGGTCGGCATCAAGGAATAACGAATTCTGGCCCGAGCTTCATATTTTCTCAGCTGTCAAATGCCCGACGAACTCACAGTCATAAAACTGTGGACCGCACAAATCACAGCGAGCACGCGGAACGCGAACTTCGATCCAAAAAGCTGTGCGTATTACTTAAGAAGCGCTGTAACAGGGACCCAAATTGGCAACTTTCGATCAAGAAGCGTGGACAGGAAATGACCAACATAGTAATCCGCGGTTACTATAAATAGGGTAGCAGTATCGATGTAAGATCAACCGTGCGCGCACTTGGAAAAACGAGTGCAGAAGAAAGCGCCCGTCTCACGCAGGAAGTGGTCCATCAGCTTCGCGGCTGCGACTGAGGCGAGGCATTAAACGCCATGACGAGATGACGCGAGGAAAAAAACAACAAAATAACCGGATCAACGATCAAGAGGAAGCCACTGCCAGATAGCTGCTGGGATACGCGCAGCCGCTGCCCAAGCGGAAACTCCATTCTTCTTCCTTTTCACGAAAGGTCGAACCAATGCGATCTCCAGCTCCGACTGTGCGACCGAGAAAACTTTCGCCGCACGGCCTGTGTCGTCATCGTTGCTTCTCGTAGCAGTATCCGTCGCGTTGTTCTTTCTTTCTTTCTTTCTTTCTTTCTTTCTTTCTTTCTTTCTTTCTTTCTTTCTTTCTTTCTTTCTTTCTTTCGTTCTTTCTTTCTTTCGTTCTTTCTTTCTTTCTTTCTTTCTTTTTCTCTTTCTTTTTTTCTTTCTTTATTTCTCTCTCTCTCTCTTTCTTTTTTTCTTGTTTAAGCGTCAATGGATTGATCCTCGACAAGCTCTCCAGACCAATACAGTGGTCGTTGCATGGTCCAAAGTGGCTTTGCAAAAGAGGACGCGACACGACACGCATATTTAGTGTACGCGCGGGGAAGCTGCATCTGAGCTTTTGTTGATGAGGGACCTTAATGAATACCTTATTGCCTTCCGCTTCGAGCGAATTGATTATGATGCTGTTAGCAGTATGATGAATTGGAATTCACTGGTTATTTATATTATAAATTAACAGGTATTGTAAAGAAGTGCATATGCTCACACACACACGCACACACACACGCACACACACACACACACACTAGATCGCACGAAGTCAGGGTGTATGTATGTATGTATGTATGTATGTGTGTATGTATGTATGTATGTATGTATGTATGTATGTATGTATGTATGTATGTATGTATGTATGTATGTATGTATGTATGTATGTATGTATGTATGTATGTATGTATGTATGTATGTATGTATGTATGTATGTATGTATGTATGTATGTATGTATGTATGTATGTGTGTGTGTGTCACACATACAACCACGCATCCCGGTAGAAACCCGTCATCCTCTGCCTCCTTCCACAGGACAAAAAACGGGTAACGCTGTCCACATCAGTGCGAATTGCAAGCATCACTTAGAAACCTGCGTAACACAACAGCCAAACATTCGAAGTTCGAAGTTTATAGAAACGCAGGTAAAACATTCACAAATAGCAATTAAAGTGAAAAAAAAGCTGCTTATAGGCAGCCTGACTGGTCCCGCGTTTTCGTACAATAACAGCAGCAATGTGGCAAGAACTTCCCCTTGTTGCAATATTAAAATAGAAATACACGGAGCGAACTGATAAATATCAAGCTGGTTGCAAGAGAAAATCGAATTAAATATCTTTCCTATCATCTATTATTATTACCCTCATCCCTTTTCACAGCACAGCGTTGCCAGCCTGTCTGAGTATTAACTTTAAGGCTTCATCCTCCGACTTACAACAATGGTTGGAGATAGAGGTAACTTATGGGGACCCCTGCTGTAGAGGCATTCGTCATGTAGTCAGTGTTGTGATACACTACTCGTCGTACTTGCTGATGATGATGACTGATCTTGAAAGCTAAATGGGAGGAATTCGTGCAGCAGTGTCAACAAGTGTTTCATCTTTAATGCGCTATAAATCATAGTTAGGATACTCTGCGCCCCAGATGCTTTTGTATTTGCGAAAAAGCTGGCTACAGACTTGACGTCAGTAGCACCCTGCGGAGTGAATAAAAACAGGCAGGCAACTGCGTAGTGATCTTTGTAAAAAACGCCTGCAGAGACCATGGAATAAGCATCGCCATAGGTCGTCAAAAGTATTTTTTTTCTATTGTTGTTATGTCATTCCGCCCCAAGTCAATTTTAACTACTTTTGACGTTTTCAGTTGCAGTTTTTTTTTTGCCAGTCTAGTTGGAAGCGTTCGTGTTGCAATGAACCGCTGCGCAAGAGACGACGATAGCTTGTCGACGGCAATCTTAGACTATCGATATTCGACCGACAATGGAAAAGGAGAGCCTTAGATTTTAGTTAAGCAAATTCATTAGTATTGTAGTTATTCAAGAATCACAAATAAGCTGTCATGAAGGTTATCAATATCGTATCTGCGTACACGTCTTCGCTCATGGTACACTGTACTGACGCGACTTATTCACAATTGTAAACGTGTAAATAGCCAATATATTTTAGCGTGGCATAAGTCTCCAGCATACGAAAAAAAATAACGATGTTGAGATTAACTTGGGCACGTCCTGCTTGGCACGCAGCAATTGCTGGAAGAAAAAAAAAGTGCGGAAATTACGAGCAACTAAAAAAAGACGCATGGAACAATTTTGAACAAGGCGACCAGTTCGACCTTGTTGGATTTCATGGGGTCATGCGCGAAGACCACCAAGTTGCCGGGCAAGACTTCTCAGAGAGGTTAACGCCGGCATTCCGTCATCTAATAGACAAGGATTTCTACGCTGCAGTCATAAAATTTGTTGTACGCGGAAGCAAGTAAACTATATATTTACGTCTTGAAAACGAAACTATGCGCTGTAGACGGCTACCTGGTGCTTGTCCGTGTCATGACACCTCGAAAGCGTCTACCGGAGATACGCTTCCGGCACGCTTTCAAGCATTCGCGTACTCATGATCCACAAGAACAGCAAAAACGCATGCCAAGAAAGTCCACGAACATACCTCATCAGCTTTATTCGTATTTGCATAGACGAAGCACCTACGTTTTATTTCCATGTGACCACTGTGCGTCTTTTTTTTTTTTTGTTCTAGCTATGTGATGAAAGTAACTATACGGGCTAACTAGTCGTTATATTCATGTTATATTCATGTTTTACGGTACAAGGACTTGGAACAGGTGAACAATGTCGCCCCGCCACGGTGGTCTAGTGGCTAAGATACTCGGCTGCTGACCAGCAGATCGTGGGATCGAATCCCGGCTGCGGCGGCTGTATTTCCGATGGGGGTGGAAACGCTTTATGCCCGTGTGCTCATATTTGGGCGCACGGTAAAGAACCCCAGATGGTCGAAATTTCCGGAGCGCTCCATTGCGGCATGCTTCATAATCATACCGCGGTTTCGGGAAATAAAAACCTAGACATTATTAGGCCTATTACGGCGTTTTAGTTTGTCCACACGCTTCTTTGCGCTAGCGTTATACCAGATACCGTAGCCGTAAACTGGGCAGGTGGCATAGAGGCGGCGCCCGTCAGGTGGGGCTCGAGGTGAACCAGGCAAGCATAGAATTGTCACCGCAGAAACCTAGAGAGTTCCGCTTCTCTGTGCTGGTGCAAATTCGCGGCATCGGCCGAAGGTTCAAATGATTTGCCGTTCTAAACTTGTTTTCAGAAGGACACAAGGCAAAAATATTGTGCCTGCAATTATGGATGCACAAAGCATCGCAAGGCCCCACCACGGTGGTCTAGTGGCTAAGATACCCGGCTACTGACCCGCAGGTCGCGGATTCGAATCCCGGCTGCGGCGGCTGCATTTCCGATGGAGGCGGAAATGTTGCAGGCCCGTGTGCTCCTGATTTGGGTGCAAGTTAAAGAACGCCAGGTGGTCGAAATTTCCGGAGCCCTCCACTATATACGGCGGTTTTAATAGACCCCTCCACTAGGGGTCTAACGTGCCTCCACTAGGGTGGTTTTGGTACGTTAGACCCCACATATCAATCAATCAATCAACGAATCAATCAATCAATGAATGAATCAATCATTCAATCGAAGCTTCGCAAAATATCATTATTGCCACATTCCTACCTCAAGTTTTGTTATCGCCCCGTTACACTGTTAGTAATTCTCAGCGCAAACCACGCCTGCAATGTTCGAGACGATTCAGGGCTGTCGTGTATACATAACTTTTTGGTAAGATGACGCCCACAACGCGATCATTACAGATTATTCTGAAACGTATACGGGGCCGCCAGCGATAACGCTAAAATATTCGATGGCACGACCGAGTATAAATGCCGACGCACTTCCCGGCTTGTCAGTTCATCGACGGCCGACGCTATGTTCGCCACGATCCGTGCCAGTGTGCATCACTGTAATCTGGTTTTATTTTTAAGTGGCCACAAGTTCAGCCAAACAAACAGTTTCATCTGACGATCCAGTCTGCACCCTTCGTGCACGCCACGACCCGCGACAATATCAACATCCGGTAACCTTATATCAGTTCCGTAAACACATTCGCGTATACCGGAATATCGAACAAGCTAAATACCTATATCATGTTCAAAACCGTTTAACCATTTCGTTCAGGCAGATATGTTTACGGCAGCTAGCGAATGCTGCCGTCTGTTAAAAAAAAAAAATTACGGCCAGAAGCTGTTCCTTGCCGCGAAACCAAACGAGCCAGTCGTTTGGCTCACTGAGTGCGTCGGCTGCAGAGGCAAAACGATTCACTGTCGTATATCTTGTACCCCAAACGCGATGCCTCGAGAACACCTGGTGCCTTTCAGCGGAGTACGTAATAATAACATCACCACCGAAACAAAGAAGATACAAGGTGAGAGTTGGAACTGAACGAGAAAGCCTTTCATTATCGCAAAGGTTGATAGCAAGAAAGGATGCCTCCCTAGATGACGGTTAAATCAGTGGGAACGGAAGCAAGACATAAAAAAAGAAAAGAACAAAAAAACAGCTTGAAATAAAGGATCAAAGTGAATAAACGCATCCACAAAAGACAGTGGAAGCTCGTACCGAGGAGAAACACAATTTGGCGGATTCGCAGAAGAGCGAACGCAGCTGGAAGAGAAAACAAAGAGAGGCTCGCAAATCACGGAGACCTGGCGAGAGACGTTTAATAATAAACGACCGACGCATCCTTCGCTACACCCGAGAGAAACACGGCGGACAGATAAAAATTGGATCCGAGCAGCCGTATCACAAGGACTACACGACAACACGTGGAAAGCGAGTGGGAAATAATAATAATAAAAAAAAACGATATAGCAACGGCGAAGGGCTTGTTTCATATAGGCAAGGAAAAAGTTTGCTGTCGACTGCGGAACAGGCCGCGTCTGTCAACTCTGCTCTTCCAGAGGTGATTTCTGGTTTCCCCTCTCCTCCCCCCGCTCCCTTTCACGACTCCCAAACTTGCGCGCTACGCTGAGGGTGAAATCGCGCGCGCGATGGAAACGTACCGCGCGTTTTCTGAAGAGATTTGCTTGGCGATGTTGCTGCAGGTGCACGCACATGATCACCCGCTTTTCGCGCGACACCGAACTCACCCCTTTCCTCCTCCTTCTCCTTTCCACCCAGACACACATGCGGAGATAACGCTCGATCTGTACACCACGAATATGTCCTGAGACAGAAAGAAAAGGTGCGCGAAACCCTCGGCTCCTGACCCGCAGGTCGCGGGATCGAATCCCGGCTGCGGCGGCTGCATTTCCGATGGAGGCGGAAATGTTGTAGGCCCGTGTGCTCAGATATGCGTGCACGTTAAAGAACCCCATGAGGTTGTTGCGTCCCGCTGCCAGTGACGTCTTCGAGGCGAGCGCGATGTCGCCGCCACTCAGTTCCGCGAACGCAGCGACTGTTGAGGCTGACCATTGTGTCGCGGGACGGTGCGCTGGCGCCACGGCTGGGCCCTGCGGAATGCGGCGGCGGTTTCGGGGAACGAAAGATTCGTCGCTGCTTCTTGGGGGGATGGGTCCACCCGGAACAACTGAGCATAGAGCTGAGGGGAAGTCGGGTTCCGGGTGGACGATTCACCCCCTTGATCCCCCCCTCTGACTGCGGGCCGCCCCTGCCTTTCGTGAAGTGGACTGATGGACCGAGATAGAGGGAGAGGGGCGGCAACGAGAGGGAGAAAAAGCACGGAGGAGACGGCGGGCGCCGAAGGGGGAACAACGATGACCAGTTAACTTTTCTTTGAATGCAAATAAATCCTTTTTTTCAAGTTTCCTAAATGGACGTCCTGCTTTCATGACCTGCCTGATCTTGGTCATCCCACCCAATCTACCCCGACGACGCTACAAACTGGTGGCAGCGGTGGGATCAAGAAAAGGCATGCAGAAAACTGCGGACGGAAGATCGACTTCTGTGGATCCGGGATCAGCAGAACGAGACCTCGTGGCTCCGGGAGGCACAACCGTCGCAGTAACGGCATGAAGTTTTGGACGACTCCAGGAAACTAAGGACGAGCAGCAGAAGGCAGACCAGACGATCTGGGATCGGCGGTCCTGTGAACGTGGCTCTGGGAGACACGTCCTTCGCCAGCTCGAGGTTGGAAGTAGCTGCGGACGGAAGATCGACTTCTGCGGATCCGGGATCGGCAGAGCGAGACTTCGTGGCTCCGGGAGGCACAACCGTCGCAGTAACGACTACCGGAAACTAAGGACGAGCAGCAGAAGGCAGACCCGACGATCTGGGATCGGCGGACCTGGGAACGTGGCTCCGGGAGACACGGCCTTCGGCAGCTCGAGGTTAGGTGAGTGCTTGAGCGATCACGTTTTGCCGGACGATAAGAACAGGGTTCTATCGGGCAATTGGCTCTGAAGGGCCGCCACAAGTGTGCGGTGAATATTGCAGAAGTATTGGTTGGCTCTTGTGAAGATATGGATATCGGAGTGTTAAAGAAAGAAGAGCTGTTGCTGTTAGCAGTAGAGCTCAGCTTGGATATCAATAGCAGGTTAAGGAAGCCCGAAATTCGCAGTGCGATAATCGAAGGGGGTTTCGAGGAGGACGAGCTCAGCGAGGCCTGGGAAAAGATATGTGAGGAGAAGAAACAAAGGGAGGAAGAAAAGAGGGAAAGAGCGGAAGAGAAGGAAAGGCAGGAAAGGAGAGAACAAAGACAGGCCGAAATTGAGCTCGAGAGAATAAAGCTAGAGCAGGCGAGATTAGCACGCAGTGCAGATGCGGCGCCGCCGCATACTGAGAACCTGAAGATGACGAGTTTGCTTCAGCCGTACAAAACAGGCGAGGACATTGGTCTCTACCTGATTAATTTTGAACGGATCTGTGAGAAACATTCATTTCACCAGGACACCTGGCCAGAGCGGTTGCTTGCGTTGTTACCGGGTGAGGCCTCGCAGGTCGTGGCCAGACTGAGCGCAGCCGAGGCAGGCGTATACAGTTCAGTGAAGTCGACATTACTCGCAAAATACAGGCTCTCCACAGAGGAATTTCGGAGGAGATTTAGACGGGAAAGAAAGAAGCCTGGTGAAAGCTTTGTTGAGTTTGCGTGTAGCCTGAGTGATAATTTTTCAGAGTGGGTGAAAGGAGCAGGTGCGGATAACTTAAGTAAACTGAGGGACCTAATTTGTTTGGAGCAGTTTTATGACACCCTGCCGGATAACGTGCGCCTGTGGGTCAAGGATAGGCAGGAAGGTGTGTCTGTTAGGAGTGCAGCACAGCTTGCCGACGAGTACGTGGCCAGTCGAGGCTTCAGGACCCCGATCAACAGCGCACATCACTATCAAAGGCCTGCACCACGGCCCCAAGCTTACACTCGAGGACCGCAAAGCGCAACAAAAGAGCGAGAGGAAACTAATCAAAATTCGGCGCGTGCTGAAGGCAAGCTGAAAGAGCCGGAAAAGAACAGAAAGGAGGTCAGAAATCATTTAGAAGAGTTAGAGTCGCGAGCTAAGGCGCTATGTTTCAAGTGCAACGAAACAGGTCACTTTGCCCGAAACTGCTCAAAAGGTAGGCCAGTGTTTGCTTGCGTAAGCGATCACCCGAGTAACCTAGATCTTTTGAAACCTTACACGACAGATTTAATGGTTAATGACAAAAGGTGTAGGGTACTCAGAGACTCCGCGGCCACTATGGACGTAGTCCATCCGAACTACGTAAAAAGTGAAGACTACTTATCCGAATGCGCGTGGATAAGACAGGCCGTCAGCGAAGATTCAGTGTGTTTACCTATGGCAAAGGTACACATTCGGGGTCCTTTTGGAGCGATCGAGACAGTAGCAGCAGTCTCCCGTGGGCTACCAGAGGGCTACCCGTACCTTTTCTCGAACAGCTCGGAGTCACTACTCAACGACAGGGGGTGCACTTTTGCTGATGCCCAGGTCATGGCTTTGACGAGATCGAAAGCACGCGTATTGGCTCAGCAGCTGCGTTACGGGGAAGGGGAAGGTGCCAAAGCGAAAGAGGTTAACAACTGAATCCGCAGAAGTTAAGCCCGACGAGGCACTTATCCCTATTCCTCCGACCGAAAATCCGGAAAATGGTCAGATTAAGAAGCCGATAATTGAGAAAAGAAAGAAACCTTCGAAAGGAAAAGATCATAGTTTGCAGGGGTCCGTGTTGGCCCCAATCTCGCACAGCTACGAGCGCATGCTAGGGGTTGACAGGGAAGCGTTACGGCTGTCTCAGAAAACTGACCCTAGTATAGCGGTTATGAACAACGGAAACAGTGAAGGTGTTTCGTCAAGAAACATCTCTTTCGAAGTGAGGAACGGTATCCTATATCGTAAATACCGAGATAGGCGAGGGCAGTGCTACGATCAATTGGTGGTGCCATCACCATACCGCAAGGACCTACTCAGTCTTTGTCACGATCACTCATGGGCAGGACACCTGGGCATAAATAAAACCAAGAAAAGATTGCTACAGGAATTTTATTGGCCGGGGTGTTTCAGGGACGTGCAGAATTTCGTGAAGACTTGTGACGCTTGCCAGAGAGCCGGTAGGTCTAACGACAAATGGAAGGCCCCGATGGTAAAAGTGCCCATTATTTCTGAGCCCTTCCGCAGAGTTGTTGTAGATTTGGTGGGGCCGTTGCCGAAAACAAGTGCGGGGAACAGATACATTCTCACACTATTGTGTCCTGCAACGAAGTTCCCCGAGGCGGTGCCCTTACAGGAGGCAACTTCGGTCGAGGTAGTCGATGCGTTGCTTTCTATATTTTCGCGCCTCGGTTTCCCTGCCGAAATGCAATCGGATCAGGGAACCGTTTTCACGAGTGCTCTCACGACCATGTTTCTCGAGAAATGTGGCGTTAAAATTTTGCATAGCTCGGTTTACCACCCACAAAGCAACAGTGTGGAGAGATGGCATGCTACCCTAAAAAAAGTATTGAGAGCTGTTTGCCATGAAAGGAAGTGTGATTGGGATGGTTGTTTACCGGGCACGCTATTTGCGTTGCGCACAGTGCCACACGAGGGAACCGGGTTCGCACCGGCAGAGCTGGTGTATGGCCGGAATCTTCGAGGTCCGCTGAGGCTAGTCCGCGAGCTGTGGGAGGATGATCGGGGGCCTAAATGTGTGATCGAGTATGTGTTGAACCTAATGCAAAGGTTACATAAGTGTCGTGAGATCGTGAAGGGCAACCTAGAGGCGAGGCGAGACGCTTCAAAGCGCTACTATGATAGAAATGCCAGGACGCGATCATTCAACCCGGGCGACAAAGTGATGATATTGAGGCCTAATCGCCAGAATAAACTGGAAGTCCACTGGGATGGACCTGCCGAGGTTATCAGTCGCCTTTCGGAAGTAAACTACACCGTGAGATTACCTGGAAGAAAACGCGAGGACAGGGTCTACCACGTAAACCTAATGAAGCCATTTTTAGAGCGAGCAGCAATTGTTAGCATCGCCATGAATGTTTCAGAAGAGGTTTCTCTAGAGGTACCTTGTTTTCCTGGGAACACGGGCCCTAGTGTAGAAGAGATAATCGCGTGTGCAGTTAACAAAGACGAGTTGGGTACAGCTAAAGTCGAGGATCTGAAGAGCCTTATTCAGGAATATCTGGAATGTTTTGGGGAAAGGCTCGGAAGGACTCATTTGGTACAACATGATATCGAGCTGACTACAGAGGTCCCTTTTAGCTCGAAGGCGTACCGCGTGTCTCCGCGACAGCTGGACTTAATGAAGGCGGAAGTTAAAAGGATGCTTCGCCTTGGCGTGATCAAAGAAGCATATAGTGACTATTGCTCCCCTTTGATGTTGGTCGAGGTGCCGGGGAAAGAACCACGGCCATGCGTCGATTATCGCAGGTTGAATGCGATCACAAAAGACCAGGTGTACCCGTTGCCTAACATAGAGGAAAGGGTGGAGCTGGTAAGCCGGGCTACCTTCATTTCAACCCTAGATTTAGTGAGAGGATATTGGCAGGTGCCCTTAACTGAACGAGCAAGTCGGTATGCAGCATTTGTAACACCCTTTGGCGTTTATCAGCCCGTCACCATGGCCTTTGGTTTGAAAAACGCACCCTTCTGTTTTTCAAGGTTAATGGATCGGGTGCTAGAAGGACTAGAAGAATTTGCGGTGCCATATCTAGACGACGTGGCCGTATTTTCTAATGATTGGGAGTCTCATTTGCAGCACACACGAACGGTGCTTGAAAGAATCAAAGGGGCGGGCCTGACTATTAAAGCCGAGAAGTGTCAGTTCGGCCAAGCCCGTGTCACGTATTTGGGACACGACATAGGGCAGGGAAAACGGGAACCAATGAAAGCCAAAGTAGCTGCGATAGTCAACTTCCCAAGACCCGTAAACAAAAGGGAGGTGCGAACATTTCTAGGAATGACAGGCTATTACCAGCACTACATTCCAAATTATTCGGAGCTCGCCAGCACGCTAACCGACAGCCTGCGAAAACCTGAACCGGAAGTGGTAACTTGGAGCACCGAGAGGGAGGAGGCCTTCCAAAACTTGAAGAAAGCTTTGTCTTCTCGGCCCGTGCTTGTCGCGCCAGACTTTAGCCGAGAATTCATTCTCCAATGCGACGCCAGCAACCGAGGTCTAGGTGTCGTCTTGGCCCAACTTAACGAGGGAGGTGAAGAGCATCCGGTGCTCTATCTCAGTCGGAAGCTGACTCCCCGAGAAGAGGCTTTCAGTGCCTCGGAGAAAGAATGTTTGTCCATTGTGTGGGCCATTCAAAAACTAGGATGCTATATTCAAGGCACAAAATTCACGGTCGAGACTGACCACTGCCCGCTTTCATGGCTGAAGCAAATGTCCAATAAAACGGGAGGCTGTTGAGATGGAGCCTCATACTACAGGAGTATAACTTCGAGGTCAAATATAGAAAGGGGAACCAGAATAAGAACGCCGATGGACTGAGCCGTGGATTTTAGAGTCGAACACTGATTTTCTTGTTGCTGTTTCTTTTTATTGATGTGTTTCTATCGCGGCTGAGGTCACGGCATTTAGATTTTTTCCAAGGGCTGACCACCACAAAAAAAAAAAAAAGAAAGAAAGAGAGGGCAATCATGGGGTAAAATTATGGCAGTCTTGGCGTCCGGTGGGCGTGTCGCTCGGGCACGCCGACCAGAGTGTGTGTGCTTGTGTTGTGTATCCCTGGAACAGGGTTATTGGTGATGCGAGTGCTGAGGCCCAGAGAGGCCGAGTGTTTGCACATGTCGTCTCGACGCTTCAGGTGACCCGACAGTTGGCCACCCTCGAGTCGAGTCTTTCGGCGGCGGAGGAGTCTGTTGCGTCCCGCTGCCAGTGACGTCTTCGAGGCGAGCGCGATGTCGCCGCCACTCAGTTCCGCGAACGCAGCGACTGTTGAGGCTGACCATTGTGTCGCGGGACGGTGCGCTGGCGCCACGGCTGGGCCCTGCGGAATGCGGCGGCGGTTTCGGGGAACGAAAGATTCGTCGCTGCTTCTTGGGGGGATGGGTCCACCCGGAACAACTGAGCATAGAGCTGAGGGGAAGTCGGGTTCCGGGTGGACGATTCACCCCCTTGATCCCCCCCTCTGACTGCGGGCCGCCCCTGCCTTTCGTGAAGTGGACTGATGGACCGAGATAGAGGGAGAGGGGCGGCAACGAGAGGGAGAAAAAGCACGGAGGAGACGGCGGGCGCCGAAGGGGGAACAACGATGACCAGTTAACTTTTCTTTGAATGCAAATAAATCCTTTTTTTCAAGTTTCCTAAATGGACGTCCTGCTTTCATGACCTGCCTGATCTTGGTCATCCCACCCAATCTACCCCGACGACGCTACAAGGTCAAAATTTCCGGAGCCCTCCACTACGGCGTCTCTCATAATCATATGTAATTCATATGGAATCATATTATGGTTTTGGGACGCTAAACCCCACATATTAATCAAATCAATCAAGGTGCGCGAAATCCAGGACGCGCTTAACCAGATTGTACCTGGTTTAGGTATGGTACATTGGGTGTTATTGTTATTTGATTGGGATACGCAAGCATTGAAGGCCATCAAGACGAAGAAATCGGGAGGGGGCAGGCTTACGACTGCTGCGAAATGAGGCACAAGGCCTACTTACACCTTTGGGCAAGGGGAACATACAGGAAAGGAGGATGAAGGGATAGAAAGAAAAGCGAGCAAAGAGAAAAATGAAGAAGTAACGCAGGTAGAGGCAAAAGTAGCAACACGGAAGAAATGTCCGTAGACACGAGGCCAAAGAGAGTTTGTTCGTGAAAGTTAGCCGGACTCGATGGATTCGGTCAGAAGGAGCGGTGTCCCCTCATCAAGGGGAAACAACTTATTGGCGCGCACCCATCATAATTGAAAAACTGTGGTAATTGCGCAGTCACAGATAGTCACAGCAGTGTTCAGCTGCTGTTGAAAAAAAAAGGCGGTGGTACTTTTACCAAAGTGATTCAAACGTGTAAAGCGAGTGAATCAAGTTTGAAGAAGACGGGCATGTTGAATAGGAACAAGTGCGAAGAAGCCGATAAGTGTACGGCGAAGGCGGAAATACCCCCGCTCGCAATGGTGGGAGGTATAGCGCTATACCTGTTTCAGAGCTTTTCTCTCACGAGGATGTTTGCCTTTTAGTTTTTTTTGCTTTTCTGAACAGCCGCGCGAATGCACAGTAGCCGCTGCCGCCACCACTGACTGCCGGGCACGAAAACGGATATCTATCTCCCTGCCGGGGTCCAGCGGCCGCAGCGCATCCACGTCGGCGTGGACGTGCACGAACCCGCGAAAGCGGAGGAGAGAGAGAGAGAGAGGGGTCTCGAACGAGGGACACGGCGTATAGCAGCAACAGCGGCAACGAAAACGCAGCTGAATCGCACGCGTGCGATCTTCTGCGAAAGGCATACGGGCCAACGTCAGAAGCAAAAACGGCGTGCAGCGGCCGATGTAAAACAGAAGAGACGGGTAATGCGCGCGCTTCGCCGGGCCCGGGCGCTCACGTAAGAGAGGAAGGCGTGACTGCGTCCGACAGCTGCCGCGCTGACCGCCAGGAGACGTCGTCCCATTCCTCGACTTTTCAATCTTTCCTCTCGGTTACTCCTCTTCCTCCTCCTCCTCGCAGCGGTATAGAAGCTCCCATCGTGTTCCCTTGTAACAAAAACTGCTTTCCTCTTGATCGGCAGCAGCGCCGGCGCGTCGGCTCTCCTCCGCCGTGAACGATAGTTTCGGCAGTTTTATGAGCGATTCTCACGGCGTCCTCCGATGATGCGGGCCCTGCCAGGGCCTCCTCTTTTCTCGACTCGGTTCCTCGTCTTGATTTTTTGCCGGGTCTCGTGCTGTTTTGCTTCCCCCTTCAGCTCTGGGCCTCTCCCTCGGGTCCCCACAGTCTGCGCGGCAGCAGTTGGTAATATAAGCGATGCCGTCGTTTTGTGTTGTGTCATTTTTCGGCCGTCGTCACGAATGGCGAACCGATGGGGGCCCCTCGCTGCGCGTCGACTCAACACGACCGGATTGGCAGAGAGAAAACGTCTAGAAAAGAAGCCCCGGCGCGGGCACTCACGGTCGGTTTTACAAGCCGTGCAAGCGGGGAGCAATTTTTTGCCTCCCCCTCCTCCCTTCTTCGCCTCGTGTCCCCGGCCGGCGAATTAAAAGGAAACCGCGATCAAGCGGTCCGGGAGCAACGATCGCCGCCATTTGACGAACGCCGCGCGGCGACGGCTGCCTGTCGCCCCGAGACGCCACGGCAGCCCGACGACGACGTCGTGCATGTGCGCGTTCCCCCCCGCATCGTTGCGCTGTTACCAGCGCTCATTACGGCAACGCCGGGCTACCGAAGACCGCACGAAGGAAGGAACCGATTGAGCTACCGGCAGGTCGCTGCTGGTGCCGAATACACCGACAGTCAACATATACGGAGACTCGATTTACAAGGGGCAAAAGTGGCGGCCAAGCTATGAAATGAAAAAAAAAAAAAAGGAAGGCCGACGATGCGTGCCAAACACCTACTTCATATGAGTCACTTCAACTATTTCGCAACAGGGACGTAGCCGTAATTGTTTTGGGGAATGGGGAGGGCACCACTCCTTCCAGGACAGTTGTGGACAAACAGCAAAGACTGGTTAGCCGGGCCAGCCACATCGCAGCAGAAAATGGAACCCTGCACTAAAAGGTAACACCTTATGGGAATTCAAAAGAAAAAAAAGTGACAAATAAAATTTCCCACCCTAATAATGGACCTAGCCAGGGGCATAAGTACAGATGTGTTCTTTTACCGCGTTGTCATAACAGGAGATGACCAACAAGTAGCCAACACGAGTACGAATTAGCTATCATTCAACCAACATTATACAATATTAATCTAACATAATCCACTGCTTTTATGACAGATGTATACTACATTATACGATATAGACTTTAACTATATAGATGCATGTTATTCGAAATTTATTAATGATGTAGTGTATATTTCGTCCGCAATATAGCCTTATCAGAAAATGCATGCCTGAAAAAGCTCCGTGTGACATTTCGATTTACGCACGCGATCCATCAGTGCGGAGCACATAATCGTTCTTACAGATAGACGCCTCGGCGACTTAGCTTGGTCTCTATAGTACTCTCCCTCCCCCATTGACTTTTTATCCATACAGATAATGCCAAGAGACAATCTTATCCTAGTCTCCTAAGCGAGAAAAAAGTGCGACAACGCACACAAGCCCGCATCTTGCGAAGTGGCACACGACTGCTCATTCTTCCGAGACGTCCATTCGCATGCCAGTCAGGCACTATGAACCCAGTGAGGAGCCGCCACAAGTCAAATAGTAAAGGTTCACACTCTTCAATGAAGAGCAACGCACTGTTCGAGTCATGCGGAAATCAGAATAACGGGAAGCGTGAGTAACAATCTACGCAAATCGAGACGCTCACTTACGCGCGCTAAGTGCGAACAACAGCGTTTAGGTTCTGCTTCAACAACGCCAATTCGTGGTTTGAAGTGCATAATGTGATATGTTCAAAGTGCAAAGAGAGAGCAGGAGAGTGAACCATGGTGAGATGCACTAAGATGTCTAAAAGCGAAAACTTTAAATGTATCACCAAATGCGAGAACCAATCGGCGGAGGCGTCAACGCGAGCGATATAAAAGATCCCCACGCGATGACGTCATCACAACGACACAAATGCCCAAGATGGGTGACGTCATAATGCTGTCGAACAACGTGACGTCACATGATGACACCATCACAAGTTATCGTCGCTGCGTCAAACATGGACAGGTCACAAAGGCAATGCAAAGCCAGGTGAGGTGTTGTTTGCCATGCTTCCAATCTTGGAGGCAATAAATGGTACACGCTAAATGCATAAAGCTTTCATAAATGGAGGGGGGGAAATCGATGGGGGGGGAAATGGAGGGGGAATAGGATCAATTCATCGACTTAAAACAAAAGGAAAGTGCCGTTCACTTTCGTGTCGAAGGCGAATCAAATTCATATATAAGAGAACTTGCGTGAGGGCTTTCGTGTTTGTTTGTTTGGTAGTTTTTTTTTGCGCATGTGTTACAATTTTCCCAGTTATAAAACTTATTTGTCAGTCGAGCAGCTGAACAAAAAGAAATATACGCGCACGCTTTTCTTCCAAAGCCAGTCCTTCGCGGCAATTATGTGCGTTCAGTGTGCTCCCGACGAATTTCGGACGGGGTGGTGGTATACGTGCAACGATGCATATTGACGAAACTAATTGTTCCGCGATCTCATTACACACCACGCTGCATAGCTTTATCTGTTGGTACGTCGTGCTCGTGGCGTTGGACTTAAATGGCGTTGATTGTTAATACTCCCGTAACGCCTCCCCGAGATTTGTTCGAGAACACGGACACGACCTCAACGTTGCCTTTGTGACCTCCAACTTCCGAGCCTCTCTCCCGCTTCCCACATCATTATGGTTATGATGATGATGATGATTATGATGACGATGATGAAGATGATGCATACACTATGGCTCTTGCCCACTCAGGGGGATTGGCCAAGAATTGAGGATATGAAATTGAAGGCCTTTCAAATGATACCTAATCCTAACAGAAGGAGGATAAAGCACACGTAAATACAGAAAGAGTGCAATCTTTTTTTTTTTGCCATTTCGATGGCCACGATACAGGAGGCGGAAATGTTGTAGGCCCGTGTGCTCAGATTTGGGTGCACGTTAAAGAACCCCAGGTGGTCGAAATTTCCGGAGCCCTCCACTACGGCGTCTTTCATAATCATATGGTGGTTTTGGGACGTTAAACCCCACATATCAATCAATCAATGGTCACGGTACATTAATCTTCTTTTATTGCTGTTTATGTCCAGCTGAATCGAGCCTCGAGGGGTGAGCACTACGCAGTGCGTGACTAAGTGCTATTTGAGTGCATCCCGCTATCGCGATCAAGTTACGCTAGGACACCCTATTGAATATTGAAGTGCGTACTTCAGATTTCGCAGTCATTTGTACACAAAGAATGACTGTACTGTTAGCTATTACGATGCTACGCTCCTTTTGCGCAAACCATGTCGACGCCGCCCAACACACGACGCGCGCTTCGAGAAACGAAGCGATAGGTGATTTTCAAAATGCGGTTTATAGTGAGCTTCACTTCTACAAGCCTTCCGGTTCCGTCCCGTCTTTGAGTCAGTAATTAGGCAATTTACCGCCAACCACGCACACGAAGGTTGTTTTGAGCGACGCGGAAGATGGTAGTGGCGTGAGCATTGTGAAGGGAGTGACCTAGAGATAGAAGCGGTAAAAAGAAAAAAAGTACCGACAAAAAAACAAAAACAAATGCGGAGACGCTAGCAAAGCTAATAACTAGATAAATATACTGCAACGAAGAGGAGCGCAGCAAGACGGTACGGGAGGCCATGGCGATGGTAAAGCACACATTCCCGCCTTTGTGCGCCACAGCGAATGGCACAGCGCCGACGCAAAGCGCTGCAATTAAAGGCCCTCGGAATCATGTACGCCGGCATGAGATTCAAAGAAGAGAGCGATAAAAGAAATAAACAGGCGTATCAGGCATGTAGTACAGTCCAGTGTGTCCAACGAGAGAAGACCTACAAAAGCGCGTTAATAAATGAAGAGAAGGAATGCGTAAAAGCGTGCCAAACGAGAGAGACGAAACAGCGGAATGGGGGGGTGAGGCGTAGGCGGGCCTTGGCTGCCTCGAGGAAGAAGAGGGCAAGAAAGCAACGAGGATCATCGCGCGCGAGTCGTCGCGTACGCTCATGCCAGCTCGAGTAGCGACCAAGCCAAGCAAGCCAGCCAACCAGGCGGCGAGCGACCGTAATGAAGTCGGCATTATTTGCAGAGTCAGGTAGTCGGAGGCGACGCGTCTCATAGTTCTGCCACCACCGCCTTCTCCTCCACGAAGATGCTATAGTACGCCCCCTCCCACCCCTGCCTCCCTTCATCTTTCCCATGCCAGTCCCTCTCTTTATCCTCTTTCCTCGACACCCCTTTTATTTCTTTTCACTCTTTCTCGGCGTCTCAAGAATCTGAGCCCATTCTCTGTGTCCTCAAGTGACGGCGAGTTCTACTCAGTGCACTTGTGTAGATCAATATAGGTGTACACAAGTGCACAACACAATTATCAGCTCAGAGAAATAATGCTCGCGAGTGAATAGACCCGGTGGTTTTATGGGTGGACATTCTTTCATTCGCATTAATTTTTTTATTGCCAGAGATGTGTGGAGATGTTCGCGCACAAATAAGGCGTCGGCTATACTTCATAGCTTTTGAAGGGACCGAGCATAGAACACTCATATTCTCACAGTAACACAAGGAGCAAGATGGCAGGGCAATTAAAGTCAGAGAGTGATGTCACAGTAAAACGAGGACATGGGTAAACAGTATAAAGTCTAGAGCAAAACGTTACGACGTAAGAGTCTTCCGCTACGGCGTGGCGGGAGACTCCGGAAAGTTTCGTTATGTGGTATCGTTTAACGTGCACTGAAATCGTATACCATACACGAGCCTCTAGCGTTTCACCTCCACCGAAACGCAATCGCACGGTCAAGATTGCATACGCGTCCTTCAGCCAAGCACCTCAACCACTGCACCAACGTGACGGACGCAATCGTAGCAAGGCTGACCTCGTAACGATCTTAATCCTTCCAAGCGTAGCGTAAACAGTGGTATTAAAGCACCATCTCGCCCGACAGCACGCACCAACAACAATCTTGGACGACGACGACGACGACGACGACAACAACAACAACAACAACAACAACAACAACAACAACAGCAGCAGCAGCAGCAGCAGCAACAACAACAACAACAACAACAGCAGCAACAACAACAACAACAACAACAGCAACAGCAACATCAACAACAACAACAACAACAACAACAACAAACACAACAACAACAACAACGATGACGACGACGACGACGACGACGACAACAACAGCAACAACGACGACGACGACGACGACAGCAGCAACACAACAACAACAGCCAATTAGCTTTTTTTTTCTAGCCTACTGGACAAACCTCCCCTCGTTTGAAACTCCAAATAGCCGCAAACGGCCAGCAAAACGAACGTACGAGACACTGCCTGGAGCCCAGAAGATAAATTTCGCCAAATGGTCGAAACGGCCGTGAACAGCGGTTGCAGACAAGAGCGGGGTCGGAGTGGCTAGATGAAGGGGGCTCGGAGGTGTGGAGGCACCTGAAATAAAACACTTGCCCGCGCCGCGTCTACAGCGTCGCTCACCTGGCGCGCTTTAGGAAACCCGCCCTGGCGACCTGCCTGATATGAACGAGGCGGATGCGAGCTAAAAATGAGGAACCTTCATTCTTTTATGTCACGCGATTCGAGAAACGGCGTATAGGGACGCGACATGTAAGGAGTGGCAAATCCTTGACGTACTTATATGAAGCGCTTGTGGCACATGCAGCTGCGCAGGTTCTTCTGTGCGACCGTACCCCCCCCCCCCCGAGTTCTTACTTGTTACCAGCTCTTACCATATAGACATATTTAGATAAGAAACTTTAATGATTACACCGGAGATATTATCCTGGTTCTTTACCTGGCTTGCTACTTCAGGTGTCGATAATTGACGATGGTGTATACAATGATCATATAAACACAAAAGAACGCGTGCAGTCACGCAAACACGTATACACAAAACAGTTATCCGTGAAGTTTCGTTAAGGTGTGGTCCTCGAGGACACCTACAGCGCTTTCGCACAGTGCATAGCAAAGACACGGTTTTTGCCACGTGTCGAGGAAGTGTCACAGCTCGAAGCTCAGACCGGGTTTACATATCGTGCGTCCTCCAAAATGTGGCACTCTGCGTCATAACGGGACCAATCACACCTTTTCCTTAGAGAGAATTAGAGATGACATAATTTCTTTCTCGGCAAAGCCATACAAGTAAGGACGCATATTCAACATTTATTTTGTTTTCATGCCAAGTAGGGGAATGATGGAAGCAGAGAGAGAAAGGAAAGTGCAAGGGGGGGGGAGGGGAGGGTCAAGCATTGTCGTGTTTCTCAATGGAAAATGACCCATCACAGGTGCTTACAATTCTACTGACCCGAACGCCAGATGGCTCGCAACGGTCCAGACTGAAAAGGATTGCGATACGGCAGTCCTTCCTCGAACAATGCAACTACTCGGAACTGCATGCAACTCCGCACTTTCACAAAAGATTTACAAATCTAGGGTTCCCCCTAGGTTGGCTTAATTTCATTCCCACGGAGAAAGCTACACTGTGACATACAGCAAGATATCGATTCAGATAGGGCATGGCCTACGTATCAACTTGATCACAACGAGCTCTTTACTCGGACCGTTTCACCCTTCCGAAACATCGCGGCGTGCAGGTGCTCTCGTTAGCTTTGCCGTAGCTCGTATAGCGTTCGGACACTCTGAAAGGCCTCGAGTACACAGTATCGGTCCTCACCATGACGTTTACAACAATGTAGCTACGTGATAGGCCCCCCGGGCACGCGCCTCTGACCACCGTTCTGCACGCACACATCTTATTGCGAAGCGGAAAACAAAGACAAGCGAAGCGAGCATGCGCGAATGGCCCTGCCTCGCTCGAGGCTGGTCGACGCGTCGAAACACTCCAGTGGCCACCTGCGCCTCTACCCGCCGAGAAGACAGCCACCGTGCGCCCACAAGTGACGACAAGAACAGGGGCGTCACCGGTCGAAGACTGGAAAAAAGAATGAAAATATACAGAGAGAAATAGATTCACAAAGAAAGTGAGGGCTGCGTTGAGACAAAAGAAGGGGGTGAGGAGGGAGACCTCTACCGAATCCAAACACTCCGATGCGTGGCGCGAGATAAATTTTTAAAAAGTAACGACACCGATAACAAAGAAGCGAGCGAAGGAAGGCTGCTGTCGTACCTGAAACGGGTCACCGATTTCAGCTGCGTCACGTCAAGTGAGGCCCCATCGGATGAAGCAACAAACGTAAAACAGATAAGGAAAGGGAAGAGGGGGGGGGGAGGTAAGAACGCACGCGTGCTCGCGACCCGTGGCAGCGCCAGAATAATACTATAATGAAGAAGCGAGATCAAGAATAAGTGGGGAAGAAGGCAAGCGGCTTGGGGGTGGTGAGGAGTGGAGGGGGGGGCGAGATAGGGGCTCCAGAATTGTTGCCGGAGACTTGCTGCGCGAGGGGCGGAGGCTTCGTTTTGCGCGACTCAAAAAAAGTCATCATCACCGCTGTACGGGGAGCGCGCTGGCATCGAGATGAAGGTCCATGGAGGAGGTATGGGTGGAGGGAGGTAGGATAGTCGTCAAAGCATAGTCGTCTCGCTTCCTACACACAGAAGGAGACGACGCACTCAAACGCGAAACGCGCGTGTATTGTAGTGCGAGTGCGTGTTTGTGTGCGCTATACGCTCGTCACGCGACTCTGGAGACAGCGCTGTCACCTCGTTGCTCGTTATGCGGCACCCGTCGCGGGAATAAATTAAGTGGAAGCTGCAGGGCTCGGCGAGCGATCGCCGTCGTCTCTATTCGGGGCGTAGACGACAATAAACAGAGATACGAAGGGAGAAGAATCGCGTCAGCGTGCATGTGTATAATGATGTCGCAGAAAATTAAAAAAAAATGGTCTAGCTCACAAAAGAACGCGCATCTACTCGGGCATCCAGCGTGAGGCATCCAGTATGTATGATACGTTGAACGAAAATTTTGTGAGGATGAACGAGCTCACCTGTCCTTCCATTCATTCATGTCCCTGTGGCTAAATGTGCCGACACGTTGAGACAATGAGCTAAAACAGCCACTGTACTCAAAATATTTATTTACTGCACATCACCTATATGGCTGTCTTTCGATGAGCCCGTGACGTTGTGGTTACAGCCGGTTAAGGAGCTTCAGAAATCGTGACTGTAACGTTTATAAGGAATCTGCAACATTATTCCGCGCAAGTAATCGCATGATCACAATATCTGACCCCCGGGCACAGGCAAAGTGGGGTTCAGGGAAGTGGCGTAGCCAAGAGGAACGTAAACTAACCCCTCCCCCCCCCCCCCGCCCCGCCCCCCCGCCGATTTCTTTAGGCATGGCATACAAAGCGAAAATTGACCATTTCAAAGGTGGGTACCACCACATCCACCTCCCATAAAAATTTCTGCCTATGCCCCTGGTTGAGGAGGTACGAACCCTTCCCCCTAAAAGTTTTCAATTTTGTTTTCATATACATACACACGCACATTAAAACACACGCACGAACACTCAAAAGCATGGTTGAACCCCCCCCTCCCCCCTTCTCTCTGAACGAAAATGTCTGGCTACGCACCTGATCTGAACTCAACATCACGAATCAATCAACGCAAAAGAGCCAGGATCTACATGCGCAAAAAGTGAAGCCACAGTAAAAGATCAGTGATCATTAGCTGATGAAAAAACAAAAAAAAACACATTAGTTGCTTATACTCGAAGGTTTAACAGCGCAAAAAAATCACACGGCAGACAGGGAAAGGACAGGACAGCGCTTGTCTCGTCCTTTCCTTGTCTGCCGTGTATTTTTTAGCGCTGTTAAACCTTGAGTATGCTAAACCAACTAGCCCAGTCAGTCACTTTGTTGAGTTACATCAGTTGTCATTAACCTTATAGCCTTTGAATGTATATGCTTTCCGGCGTACACCAAGCCCTACAGCCCTTAACTGCGTGCGCACATGCAAAGGAATCAGCGTTATTGCATCAGTCCAAAAATAACGTACGCAGAGCTGTATATATTCACATGACGGACGAAATCGCTATTGGATACCAGGAATCGTGTATACGTCCTCAAAGGTCACCGGTTCCCGCCTCCCCGCTTCGGACTGCGCGGAGTGATTCGTGAAACGACGGAAGCCCACATCACCGTGACTTGGAATCCGCGGGGATCAAAGCCGAAATGCGGAGGGATCCGAAACATGTCACATATTCCACGTGACTGATCCGTACGAGCAGGAAAGCAGCACTACAAAGACAGCATGAAAAACAAAAAGTACGCTGAACACAGTGCCGTGACCACATATGTTCCTTCGTCTTGGATTTGTAGTTCCTTTTATATACTTTTTTTCATCATGAATAAGCCAGGTAAAATGCGTAAATGCGTATATTATGCTTCTGAGAAGTCTTCGCTTACCGGATTTCGAAAGTTAACTTTCTCGCATAGACTTTACAGTGCTTTAACCCCCGTCAATCAGGTTCAATCGGCAAACTATCCTGTTACGCCCAGGCTGCCAACTTAAATGGCACAGGCATTTACAATCTGACACTATTGCCTTCTCAATTGAACGATTCGTCCGGCTCACTCCTTCAGCGACGTTAATTCGAGCCTCGCGACGCGTAATAGAGACTGATTTGTCTTAGTCGTCTCTAAAGAGCGTTTAAAAAGCAAAAGAACAATTGATGAGTGGCTTACAGTGCCGTAGGGGCTGGTGGACCTTTGTTCGGCGTACGCGTTTCGTCTGAGACGTCGCGGTGGTGGGTTCGTTGCTATGGAAATCAGAGCGTATACTGGCAGAGATCGGGATCAATTAATTTCGAAATCGATAAGTTGAAAAAGAAAAAAATAAATAAAATGAGCCACTATCTCGTGGCCGCTTCCGCGTGGCCTTGTTAACTAGGCTCTTTTCTTGCAAAAAAAAAAAAAAGAGAAGCTTAGAACGTGTACTGTGTTCTGTGCATGCATAATTAAAACGACACGCGGAAAATAAAGTTTTGATGAAAATGGCGGCCCGGTGGTCTTCATTGCAGCCAAGAATAAACTCGGCGTCTCTCATAATCATATCGTGGTTTTGGGACGTTAAACCCCACATATCAATCAAGAATAAACTAAAAATAATAAAAGCGCTGCTTTCATTTAGTTTGCAGACGAGTGTTCATTATTCCAGCTTCATGTTCAATATTTGCGGCTCTTTCATCTCGAGTCACGAACGGGTTAGCGTTTCCCGAGGTTTAGCAGTGTTTATACATGTCATTAGATAAGAACAAGACAACACGCTGAACTGCATCGATATTCGCAGTTCCGTCGTGCAGTCCAAAGAGCTTCAGAAGCAAGGGTGGTGATGCCGACAAACAAACAAACTAACAAACAAACGAACTACCGAACAAACAAACAAACAAAGAAACGACAAGCAAGCAAGCAAACAAACGAAAAACAAACAGCATGCAAGCAAGCTAAGCAACAAGTGAAAGAACTAACGAAAGTACAAAAAGGTACGATGCATTCGGAACAAAATATGAACATTCGTTTACACAATAACCCATTTTCGTGCATGCTTTCTAATATTGTTCAATAGAAAACGCACGAAGTATTTTTAAGGGCCCCTGAACAACCACTGAAAATACAAAGAACTATATACAGCGCGTTATTCTCTCCCGGCGTTGCTTGTCTTATCGGCGCCATTCATGAAGCCTGCAGTCTTTTCACGTGACGTCACGACGAAGTAAGCTCTCGATTGGTCAATATTCGACAAAGGTCAGCATTGAGTTGTTTCCTATCGTGAGTTGCTATCCGACTGCAAGCTCTTCCTGCCTTGTCTCGCATCACTACAGTGCAAGCGAATGTGTTGTAAGCGAATGTGACATGCGGTATATTATCATGTCCCATGTACGGTGCTACAAGTCTACGTAAATTGACAATAGTGTGTGGTGAAGTGATTTGACTTCAAGTTGGCGTTTTCGATTGCGCATGCGGAGGTCACGGCAGGCAGCCGAAATACTGATAAGCTCGACGCTTAGTGCTCACACTGTCCACGTGTTTTAGAATGAAATAAGTTCTGAGGAGACGATAGAACGTCCGTCGGAAAATGTAGTGAAAGCGAAAAAGAAATCACTCTCTCATAATCTAACTCGGGGTGATTTAAGGACCCCTCAAGAATCTGGTACATTTCGCTGTGTTTTGATGAACAGCGAATGCATGTACTTTTTACGAAATGACTGGAAGTCTTGCCCGGGCTTTGTAACAAGAATTTTGTTCAAAGTTAGCGCACTACTGCGGCGCAAACAGAAAAAAAAGGCGACCTTAAGGCTTCGTTTTCAAGAGTTGAACGCGATAGTGATGCCCTGTCCCTAATGCGCACTTTAACAACTTAGTGCATAAAACCTTTTCAAACTTGCTATGCACCCACTACGTGGCCTAAATGGAATATGTGCAATACCATTACGTGTCTTTTGTAGTGGTTGACCGGCTTTAAAACATGAAGTCATTATGATAATCACATGTTTTGACTCCCGCTGGCAATGAGCGCTTGTACCAAGCATTAAGGCTGCAATATTTCATGTTGTATTGTGAAGGATGTATATGAGGCGTGTGTTTGTAAAGCGTGAAAGTTACTTTCACTGCATTTTCAAGCAGATGAAGTTAATTTCACTGTATCCACAAGCAGACGCGTGGCCGTGTGGTGTAGAACATTCACTTGCTGCGCAAACGATCCGACTTAAATCTCCATTTCTGCCCCTGGATTTTTTCATCACTCATTTTATTTGAATCGTTATCGATTTTTGACACACGCATAAGATGATGATTTTTCGCTCACAACTGCCGACGTGGACGCCGGAATTTTCGCGAAACAAGCTCTTTGACGCTACCACGTTAAAAGCCCACTTAATTAAGTATGTCGGAATCAGGTGGCGTTTTATTCTACCGGTACACTAGTGACAAGATGGCATTTTCCATACAGCAACTCAAAGATCACCGTGCGTTTCGAGAATATGAGTACACCTGCATTTAATTACTGCCAGACGCGAGTGGTTCGTACATGCTTTGTTTATCAGTTTGTTGTCCCAAAACTGCGTTTCTTTAAACACGACAAAAAAAGTAAATGTAGTGACGAGATCAAGAAAAATTCCTTGTCGGAAACAATCGGAAGACGAGTATATATGTACAGAAACAAACGTCCTAGTCCATGACGCTTTGATGTTCATCTTTATCTTCTGATGCGTTATAGAGTCTAAAAACAATAATGCGGAAGCAAAAGTAAATTTACAGCCACGCTGTTATTTTCTTTGTCACCGCCGCTGTAGCACGAAACATGATTAATGCGAAGGAAACACGCCTACCAGAGAAAAGGTTGCTTGCTCCAGGTTTGAATAATGTATGCATTGAAAGGATATAGCGAATGAGGAAAAATAGTTAATTCTTCTTATGTGATTCTTAAATGAAAAGAAGATAAAAGTGAGCCCCGTAACTGTCTCTCAGGGGGAGGACACCTCAACAGTAGCTCACGAGGGATGGAGGTAGAGAAGGTATTAAAAGGAAAAATTACAATATATATATATATATATATATATATATATATATATATATAGAGAGAGAGAGAGAGATAGATAGATAGAGAGAGAGAGAGAGAGAGAGAGAGGGGGGGGGGGAAGGAGAGAGCGTGGCGAAGGGTAGCGACTTCCGGAAGTAAGAAGAAAATAGGAAAGATGGACACGGTCGCAGAAGTCCTCGAGGACGGGGCACCACTCAGCGAGAGCTCTTGCCGGCGTCAGGAGATGGCGTAGGGCGAGCCAGTCGGCCAGAGCTGCGCTGTCGTCACAGGTCGCGCGCGGGGGTCACAGCCGGTCGGCACGAAATCCGTCGTGCGAGTCCACGGCGACGACCGTGCTTATAATGCGCTCTGTTCGAAGCTTACTGTTTTCTGGGAAAGCGCGCGTCGCTAAAAAACTATACCAACACCGCCAACGTGTCAAACGCGTCGAGAAGCTCCACATCTTCGATACTTTCAACATCTTCGAGCGGAAAGTATCGTGTCAGTGATCAACCACTCGTGACCACTCCGATCGGTTACTAGTAGTAATATTATCCAGCGTATTACGCGCCAAAACTGCGTTACGATTACGACGTACGTCGTACTGAGGGCTAGAGAAATTTCTACCATGCATTCCGTGTTCTTTAACTTGCATGCGCTGCAGACAGCACATAGAATACACGCGGATCTGTAGCATTTCGCGTGTACCGAAATGCGCAATCGGCTGGCTGCAAGTTGCTTCGCCGCCCCGCCGTGGTTGTCTAGTGGCTAAGGCACTCGTCTGCTAACCCGTAGGTCACGGGATCGGATCACGGCTGCGGCGGCTGCATTTCCGGTGGAGGCGGCCAGAAAGGCTGTAGGCCCGTGTGCTCAGATTTGGGGTGCAGGTTAAAGAAATCCAGGTGGTCGAAATTTCCGGAGCCCTCCACTACAGCGTCTCTCATAATCATAGGGTGGTTTTGGGATGTTAAACTCCACATATCAATCAAATCAATCAAGTTGCTTTGGCATGCTTTATAATATGGATGCTACAATCTGGGCGATACTGGAAAAGGGAAATTCGCCTACGGCGGAAACATGCTTACTCCCTCCACACACCCCGCCTACATTATATATATATATATATATATATATATATATATATATATATATATATATATATATATATATATATATATAAGGAGAGATAGATAGATAGATAGATAGATAGATAGATAGATAGATAGATAGATAGATAGATAGATAGATAGATAGATAGATAGATAGATAGATAGATAGATAGATAGATAGATAGATAGATAGATAGATGTCGGAGTTGTTGCCATTGATCGGGGGCGGCTATCCCCTTATCGCGTATTTATAAAGAATACAAAAAGTTTGAAGGAAAGAATTGTCCTGCTTTCTGTGAGTTTAGAGCGAGCGGGGGAGTGACATTTACTTGGTGCCATATACGCGGAGCTGGTGGTATTCAGCGTGCGAGAGTCCACAGTTGGTCAAGCGGCCCGCAGACCACTGACCCGGGCGGCTGCCTCTGCCCGCTCCGTGACCCACACTCGTGTTTCCGGGTCCCGATTGAGCAGCGTGGTCTCCCACTGATGAGGGGCGCAGTGATATGCGCAATCTGAGGATTAGAAATTCGCTGCGTTTTAGGACAGCCCCGGAGGACATGACAAAGATTCGCGTCCCCTCTTTGGCAGGGTTTACATCAGCTGGAGTAAACTGACACTCTCGTTTTAACACAAACCACAAATGTTTGACACACACAACACAATGCACGCACGCGCTGTGGTTAAGTCGATATATTATAATCAAGATGAAAAACTGCGCTAGTTGGTGAATATTCATTATGGCTTACAGCGCGAACACCCAGACATAGACTAGAAGGTCTATGTCCGGGTGTTTCGTGCTGTATAAGCCATAATGAATCGGTATAGACATTACAAATAGCATGCAGTGTCTCCGAAGAAGCTATGAATGACCTTCATCGCTTTATGTTGAACGTTTCACAGTCAGGCACAGGCCTATATATCTCGGCGAGTGAAAATATTCGTTTTGATGCCTTTATTGAGTGATGTGGTGACATCTTTGGGATAGCTATGATCATGCTTTACATTGGGGTTTCACCTACATAACAAATACTCGGGAAATACTACATTTGAACAATTCTTTAGTTGTACATCCGCAGCGACATAAATATAATAAACGAAAACATTGCATCAATGTCCTTGCTAATATTGAGTGTGTATAAACGCCGTTTTAATGTTTTTCTTGGCCTTTAAGTGCGTGCCTCTTCAGCGGAAGTATTTCTTTGTTATTTTATAAGAAAAGAGAGGAATGATAAATTCAAGCGGATCGTATATAATGTCACTTGGTACTACGCTAATAAATGTATTTTTATCACAAAATGTTGAAAAAGAGACGCCGTAGTGGAGGGATCCGGAAATTTAGACCACCTGGGGTTCTTTACCGTGCACCCAAATCTGAGCACACGGGCCTACAACATTTCCGCCTCCATCGGAAATGCAGCCGCCGCAGCCGGGATTCGAACCCGCGACCTGCGGGTCAGCAGACGAGTACCTTAGCCACTAGACCACCGCGGCGGGGCTAGAAAAAAAAAAAAGAGGAGCACGACTGACTAACACGTTTATCGCTCGGATTATTTCAAGGTGGCCAGCATTTATTTCTTCATTCAGCGTGTTTTCATTTCGCAATCGTGCTCTAAATAAAAGGCTATGTCGAAAAACCGAGATTTTTATTACTCAGCGTAGGTGCAGCATAATCAGAAAAAAAAGTTAGTTAATATGTTATGCATCCACTATAACAATGCTGCAGAAGAGCCGCAATACGAGAGGGCTGAATATTTTCGAACATGCAGTAGCTGACATTTCGATAAACAGCCTCGCCTTGATCAAGGTCGCATCTCCCCAAGTTAGCACATGTATGTGCACGCACATTGAATGTGAAGATACACACATGGCACCTTTTTCGATCCCTCGTTGCAATGTTACCTCCAGCGACATCCCGTGTTCAACAGTATTCACCCCTTTAAGCGGCCACTTTCTCCTTAACTTGTGCAAAATGCAAGAGATCCGCAGAGTAAAGAGAAGATAAAAAAAAACAAGTAAAATAAAGAGTGGGTCCTGTCAACTTTCGCGTTTCATGAGGCATGTAGGAAGGAAGCAACAAAACGGAGAAGGCAGGGAGGTAGGTTAATGACGCATGTAAGGCTTAAGTGCGTGATGATGGAGCGAAGCTGTAGGTCATAAGGTCCACATTGTCCTCGTTGAAGTCGCCGATTAGTATAAGTACGGACGGACGGATGGACGGTTTCATGGACATACGGGTGCATGGACGGAAGAATGGAGAGGCTGACGAACTATGCATTCTTAAACAACATGTGCGCTCTGTATGCACGGATTTACGAACAGATGTCTTGCAGCTGCGCTTCGACTGTGCACGGCGCCCGAGTGGATTGAAGCCGGATGAACATCGCGAGGTCTTGAGCAACTGCGCTCCTAAAAAGACCGGCAGCATGTTGCTCTGTCTCTAACACTTGAAGGCAGAAGCTTGCGGCTCACTTGTTAATGCAGGAAGTTATCCAAGTGGGGCATTACTTTTGCGAAACAACGAGCTGCAGTGTGATAGGGACGCTATACTTTGATTTTCGCAGTCGATTGTATTATTCAGCTCATTGGTGGCGAATTGACGACGTTACAAGTTTCGGACACCTGTGACGCCCACGATGACGTCGCAACAGGACGTCCAACGGCGAAATTCCAGTGGCGTAGCGAGAAACCGTGTGTATAGCCAGGGCACGCGGGAAAGTGCCCGCGATGTAAGTGCATAAAAAGTCTACAACGGTCGCACAGGCGTGCAACTATCGCCAGGAGGCAACGTGGCAATGTGACGTCACTTTACTTCGCCGATATTGCAGCAAGGGTGAGAACAGTGTCAGAAACAAAAAAAAAAGAGAGAACATAAGAAAACAGGGCAATGTCATTTGTCTATGTCTATTTTATATTCTGCTGACCCGCAGGTTGCGAGACCCGGCTGCGGCGGCTGCATTTCCGATGGAGGCGGAAATGTTGTAGGCCCATGTGTTCAGATTTGTGTGCACGTTAAAGAACCCCAGGTAGTCGAAATTTCCGGAGCCCTCCACTACGGCGTCTCTCATATTCATATGGTGGTTTTGGGACGTTAAACCCCGCATATCAATCAATCAATGTCTATTTTATTACCTACTGCAGGCCTCTTATATATATAATTTGTGTCTTCATATTAAAAACAGCTTTCAGATAGTCGCTCCATAAGCCTTACATTTATTTAGTTTTGAACTTCAGCGTCTCTCTATAACAAACAATAAGAGCGTGGGGAGAACGTATGCGAGCTGCCTTTGCAAGCGCGCGATGGGCGTGTGATATTCATGTACACTCATGTAAGAGGGATGCAGCGAAGAGAAGGAAGGGGTAAGAAAGAAAGAAAGAAAAGATGAGAGGGGTTTTTTTGCCGCGCTGCGTGTGCGTTGCAGCGGCCTTAATTGGGAAATGCGGAGACGGTGGCGGAGTAGGTCTGCCGGAACTTTATAATTGCCCCGGCTCGGCGATAGACAAACAGCAGAAGGCGCGCCGGGCGAGTGACGACGACGTTCGAGATGCGAAGAAGGAGCAAACCGAGCGAAACTCGAGTGAATGCACCACTGCGCGGACTCGGCTGGAAGACTGGAGCAGGAAACAATAAAGTACAAATTAAAAAAAATCTGAAAGGGAGGCAGCGGGTGATAGCAGAGTCGAACGACGTACTGAGAAGTAAGTAACGTCCCTGCCAGCTGAAAAAAAAAAAAAGATAGCAGAATGTCATGAACCAAAAGCAGGGGCGTGCTCCGGAACGTCGACCACGAGACCGAGTCGACACGACGTCGATGGCGCTGCATTGTCATCGTCGTCGGGAGAAGGGGCTATCCTTGAAAAGAACGCGAGAGCGTGTGACTTGCCGCATGCGACGAGCAGCGCGAATGTGTGCGTGACGTTCACGTGAGTGAGTTGTTTGCGCAGGGTGGAGACTCCTCGTGGTTTTCCGCGCGGTTTTGAATCGGTAAGCGTGCCGTTTCGACACCTGAGAGGAGAGGTTGCTCGTACACGTGACTCACTGCATCGCGGGTAGTGATGCGAACCTGTTACGCTTTCAGGTGGAACGGTTCAGCATCTGACACGAAGCCTGGAAGGAATAACAATCGCCTCGTGTTAATGAGGGAGGTATCCACTTAAGTTAAGAATTACGCTATTTCCGAGCATGACTTGCGCTGACGCTGCTCCATAGGAGCTCAACACGCGCACGCAGAGTATTGGTGGTCGCTTATCTCGCATTGCTACTCAATAGCAGCCACCACTCTCGAATGATACAAAAAAAAGTGGTAACGTGGCGTTCTCACATGGGCGTGAGCTGATTTTTGTCTTGGGGGAGATGAGGGGGGGGGGGGGGGCAAACTTTTGCGGAGGGAAGAAGGTAGCAGCGTTGGTCTGGGTTAGTGGTAGGCACTGCTGGGGTGGTCTATGAGTGAGGGGGGTGGGCGGGGTGGAGGCAAGTGTCTCATATGCCCTTCCCACACCTACCACCAAAACACTGCAGGCGCCCATGCGTTCTCGTAGAGTTGAGAATGACATATTCTGCGACAATACCACGGTAACAGTCGAAGAAGGTCCTCGAAAAGCGATGCCTCTAGACAACCTGGCTTTGACAACTGATGAAGAGAAATTAGTATCATCGTAAGTAGCCCGACATTCAATTTTTATTGTCAAGAGAATGATGGTAGGTGCAGCAATGCCGCAATAAGGGGCGCAAATGAAACCTCGGTTGTCCACTGACTGCACCTTCACCTCCTTTCCCATTCAACACAACTACACCCATAGTATAAAGAACAGAAACCAAGTTCCTCCTACGCGCGATACACCCGCGGTGTCATAAGTGTTGCGGCGATACACCGTGCGCCTTCTCGTCACCGGTCTCTCTTCACTTAGTGCGTGACCGCAAGTCCGAAGGACTGGGGCGTAAGTCCTCACACCTTCCTTACACATCAGTCATTCAACAGGCGGCTCTTTTATCTAAGCTCGAACGAGACAGAGCAGGCACAAGGACTCGAAGGAGCGACCGGTATACCACGCCCAACGCGCTCGTGTGTGCTCCGGGACGCGACGGAACCTCGTCAACGCTATAACCGCAACGTCAACGTTCGAAGGGCGAACCGCCTCACAGCAGTCACGCCCACGCACGTAAACTCACGCACTCAAAACGCTCGCCAAACCGCTGCCCTCCTTTTAACACTGGCGTATACACACGCGTACCTGCGCACGTTCGCGTTTTCAGCCACATTCAAGGTCTTCTCCCTCCTTCTGCGTTGTTTGAAAGAACGCACAGAGCGCGTGGTTCGACAAGACACTTTTCCGAAACTTTACCGTGGTGCACGCGGAGAGAGAAAGAGAGAAAGAGAGAGAGAGAAAGAGAGAGAGGAGTGATCAGCCAGCGGCAAGATGATGCGCTCCCCTGCGCGTCACCCTCTCCTGACGCCGGCGTCAGCGGCGCGAGCAGCCGCTAAGCGCCGTTCTCTCGTCGCCCGCTTTCGCCTGGGGCAAGCGTGTTTATCCTTTCGACTCGTTTCTCTTTCCTTTTCTTCCGCATTTAAGAGAAAAACATCTCGTTTCGGCCCCGTTCCCACGCTCTTGCTCCTCTTTTCGTGCTGCGGCGCGCCGATGCAGAGCGCATCCTTCTTTCTCGAGTCAGTAGGGGGTGCCCGTACGTTCTCGAGCGGGCTCCCTCGTTCCTGAAAAGCCGTTGCCGCTTGCTCCGCTTAGAATGCCGGCTCGAAGAACACGTTAAAAAAGAAGATGAGAAAAAAGCGAATCTTTCCGTAATCTTTCCGCTCGTTGTCGCGACCTCCTTCTTTGTTTGTATCGTTATCGTCCCGATATTACGCAAAGTGCTCTGGTTCGTATCATTCTCTCTATAGTAAAACAAGGCCGACGAGCACCAGGATGATATCGGTGAAACATTACGAAATTTTAAAGATAAATGAAGGAACGTCTCGGCATGCCCAATCTACGCTAACTCAATCGGGCTCCAGCTAGTTTTTCCGGGTTTGATACCAGATATGTGACGACGGGTGATACGTCCACAAAGGCATACCACGGAGAGCTGTGATTAAGTAGGGAGAATTAAATAATAACTAATAACGAAAAGCGGGATACAAAGGAAAATCCAGGTGGCGGGTGATCTATTAAGTACGTGGGCCGATGGAGCATTGAGCAAAGAAAATTGAACGCAGTGTAGTCTTTCTTGAGATGATTAGGAAGGACAACCTGGGAAGATAGCAGTAAAGAGGTCCACAATTCGAGAGAGATTAGCAAAAATGCCGGAGGTACTGGGCACGCGACGACTCTCGGTCTACATCTTGAGTCAAGAATAGAGGTAGCAAGCACGTGACTGAGGAGTTGAAAACAGCGGCGTTGCGGGTAGATAAATGTCAGCTGCAAGTGCGCCGACAAGATAGCGCGAACAACTAGCTGAGAAATGAATGGTCGTGGAGAAGCAATGTGTCATTCTCCTAAGAGACCGTGTATACAGTCATAAAAAGTGTGGAATCCGCCCTTTCGTGGCTCGCCGCACGAACGGTTCCTGTGAAATCATCTCTTCCTTTTCAGAGCGTGGTTCTCTGAGTGCCAGTGATTGAAAAACAAACAGAAAAACATGAAGGAATACCGCCTGGAAGAAGTATAAATGTGGTCGATCAGGACAGTCGTTTCCTTTTCAAAGAAGCCATTTCGTGTAACAGAGACAGACAGGGACGTTTTGTCATCTCGCTACAGCTTCTCTTCAAGAACTTCATTCTTTCCCCTACACCGCGTCTTCTGTGAGTAAGCTCGAATTCCCAGATTTTTTTATTCAATGCTTACGTAAAATCTGAGACCTCGTATCAACGTTTCTTCTCAGAGGTTGTCAGTGGCAGATTCACTACTAATAAAAAATAAAAGAAAATAACTGAAAGCCTGGTAAATTAAGTCAAAAAAAGCTACATATTTCATAGTAGATTCTTTTTTTTTTCGTGAAAAAAGCGCATTGTTGGTCACTGTTAGTGCCACAGCTACATTATTTCTACTTATCAAAAGGCCACACATGTACGTTTGTGCCAGAAGACGAATGAAAGCAGAAAGCTAATAAGAAAGGGAGAGAAACGATGCTGATAAACCTGAAGGACTTAGTTTTCGTACATTTATCATGAGGGTAGGGGCTCGAATCGGCATGATGGAATAAATAGAGAAAAAAATGACAGCACTGATGAATAAATGAAAGAGAAAGAAATAAATTAAATGAATTACCTGAAAAGACTGGGAACATCGAGAAGGTGTGCTTATGAAGAAGCAAGTGTGTAAGCGAAAAAACGATAGCATATTACATCGTGATTCTGTAAGATGCCTTAATTAGTCGCTGCTTATCCTCGAAAGAGTGTTCTTTAGTGAATGACTCAAACATTTTATTTGAGTATACACCTTCAAGGTATCACAGGTTAGAGAAGAAATTGGGTTGTGCCACCTAATCTTAGCCGTGTGTCTGTTGATTCGAGGAACGGGAACTATTTCAATAGGGATGTGTCAACGAGTATTTTGCTTGCAGTAGCAGCGTTTGGAGAAGAAAACAAACAACGCATCGAACGTATAGTCGGTGCTCCTGCACGGACGCAAAGACGAGAGTCTACGTTGATGCCGAGCGTTTATTTCTTCTATTGTTTTTTTCTATTACTGTTTGTTCCGTTCAACCCTAAGCGCGCTTCAGTCGCAGAATCCATAATTCGCAGAATCTATAGGGCAAAAAAGCTAAAGAGTGTCTACTTGGTCTGGTTAGTATTGTATTTTTGAAAGAATTACACTTTCTTAGAATATTTCTGCGCTGTCTTATCTCTCTGCTCTTTCTTCCTTCTAAAACATTCCTGCGCACTAAGGAAGTATATTTCCCTGAAAATGCAAAAAAAAAATATATTGCATGTTTATCCATTCCTATCATAGCGCCTTAACCGCTACGCTTGGTGACTCCGTATAGGTACCAACGCAAGAGTTTCTACAAGCACGTTTCGTACGAAAAAATGTATGCCTTCAGCTCACGCTCTGTCATCACATCGACAGCAGTGTCCTCATAGATGGGCCTCTTAAGGCCGTGCACCCCTCTTAACCTTCGATTGTGCAGGATCAGCGAGCCCTGTGGGTATATACCTGCCCCTATTTCAATGGTGGCCGAGCACTGGCTTATTGTGCGCCAGCAGCAAACGCGAAGATTGCATAGAAAAGTACGTGGAGGCGTGGACACCAGCCATTACTTCTGAAAGAAACCGGGGTGGGGCACTAACGGGGGCTCATGCGTGTACACACATAAACAAAGTGCCGTGGACGGCATTTTATATAACACGGCTGCATGGTGCGCTTTCACGACCTATACCACTGTTCGTATATTCCTAGCTTGCCAGGCTTCTCGAGCTGTTACATTTCTTCCGAGTTGCATCGTAACGAACAACGCGCCCAGGACAGCATACTTCGCGTGTTATAAATGGGTACATAAACTATAACTACACCATATATGTGCACCTTCACCTTCTTCGCTAGCATAGTCATGCAGATCATTATTACCGTTTAGTGCTGTCAGCGGTACTTTCGCTAATCTGACTTATAGATAAAATTGGTTACAGTAGTGCAAATAATCGCAAAAGCTCTCCTGAATTTTCAACAATATTTTCTGTATAGGCGAGTAAGCTAGGATTCTCCACATAAAGAATTTTCAGCGCAAAGATGGAAAACAGAAGAACTGAGATTGAGGCATACCCTCCAGACTACAATAGCATTATCAGGACAGGTATGGTAGATATTATATTCACAAGGCCGAAATCAGCACTCGTCTCACTGAGGTGACAGTTAAGGCGAGAATGATTATACACCTTAATTTGGTTTTGTAAAAGGGGCACACTCTTTGCGCGCATTTAGAAATATCCCCCCCCCCCCCCCGCTCCTTGTATTAACGCAAGGTGACACAAAGACGAGAAGGAAGGATACAACACGGAGAAGCCGCCAGAATCTCAAAGTTGGGTAGCGATTGTGTAAGCACGCCGTCGCTGTATGGAAAAGAATTGTACTTTTTGAACGTGCATTAGGTTTGTGGCTGTTTCGCATATCTTGTAAAAAAAAAATAGGTTACGATAAGAAAATGTGCATTTCGTTGCGCATCTCCTGTAAAACTTAAAATGATAAAAAAGTACTATTCTGCGCATGACATCTGGCTGCAGCAAGTGAGAAACACCCCTATATGTATTCGTGCTTCGGTCGAAATAAATCATTTTGTTTAAAGTTATCGCACGTGTTGCATCCTCCCTTATCGTCCTCGTGTCACCTTGCGCTAAACTGCCAACGGGACGATTAGTAAAAGATTGTTACTGACCCAATGTTCGGAAATGTTAGAGAGAGAGAGAGAAATGAAGCAAAGGCCGGCATATTAACTCGACTTTGTCCCGTTCTCTACCCTACACGTGGCGAGAGGAATGGATTAAAGTAAAAGGGAGAGAAAGAAGTAGAGATCATGAGTCCAGATGACACACGATTCACACGCACAGGCAAGCATAGCTATACCGCGGAACGCATACGTCAGTTGCCTAAGAAACGAAAGCGTCCCGTATGGCTTTCTGAACTGATGAGATTCCCTACTGAAACGTTCCGTATGCGATGTCAATAATTCCGTATGCTTCCGTAAGAATCTTACGGAAATATATAAAAAATATATGGGAAACATATGTATTCTGTATGAAAACATACGGAATTATTGGACTCGCATACAGAAACGTTTCAGTAGGGATTGAGAAGCCAGGTTCTTAAAATATTTTCCTCGACGAAATACCGACCATCAGTTCAGCCTAGGCCACACTGGACAGTCTCTGTCGTTTACCAAAGCGGGAACAGCGCTACAAGAAGTGATTGATGCTCTCTTCCGATTTGCAATTAGCGCGCTTCGTTGAATCAGTGGCGCGATCGAATGCGATATAGCTGCATGAGTTCCTGGATACTATACCCAAAACCACGTTCGGTACAGCGCAGTGGCATCAAATCGTGAAACGCTAGTGCGCAATTGCAGCTGTAATGACAGAACAAGCAGTAAATACGGAAGATCAAAGGGGGACTCTAAGTGTATTGACGAAGTTCGAAATATTGTTAGGACACTGACCGAGACCGTCCTCTGCACGAAAGGCATTGAGAGCGTTGTTGCGCTTTCTGCGGGCAAGTGGTCTTAGAGACGGACTGTAAGCAGCGTCGTGGATCGTCTGATGACCTTCTCTCTCCTTTTTTTTTTACAACGTCTCTTTTCTCTCATCCTTTATCCCCCTTACCCCCTTCCCAGTACAGGGTAGCCAGCCGGTCTGAGGAGAACTGGCTAATCTCCCTGTCCTTCCTCATTTATTCCTCCTCCTCCTTCGAAATATTATTAGATTCAAGCCTGCAGTCGGGTCCCTAGAAATTCCAACTTGTTCATGCTCATATGTGTGTTGTATATCCTCATTAGCACATATCATGCCCCAAAATCGCCTTACCTACCACCCGTGCTAAGTAATGGCAGTAGAGCGAACAACACGAGTTAAAAAGTTCTAGTAGCTGGTATGATTACATAATACAACAATACAGTATCATAAGGATCGTTGAAAATTGTAAAAATGGGGTTAATTCGTTTACTTATTCGCGTTTTAGAAAAATCCACTCAGGATGCATAGGGTGAAAGATACGCAGAACAAGCGGACAAGCCGTGATGTCAGAATCCTGTATAAGCTGAGCATGCTTACTTGTTTTGTTATCGGTATTCATACCCTGTATCAATTTAAAGTTTTATGTCTGCTCCCCCCTACTGTAATGCCCAAATAGGGCGCTGTAGGTACTCGAATAAATAAAAAATAATAATAAAAAATAAATCCTAGACAGGAGTCCCTGACTCATAATGACCTTAAAACAAGGGCGCCGCCGGCGACTCGTCAAGATGTTTTGGAAGGAAATTCAAGAGGACCCCAGCAGCTCTTTCTCGAGAAAAGGAGGCAAGGTCGAGCTGCGCGCTAGTTGCGAAAGAATTCCGGAAGTGGGCCCTGGCTGACGCACCAAGTCGCGCAGATGCATCGTCGCGTTGCCCCACGAGAACGTGCCGATAGCTGCAAATTCAGCCAAGATTGTAAAAGGTCGATTCGTGTGTCGCTGTTACAAAGGGTCATTGTAGTTAACTTAACGTTACTATACGCTGTGTAAATATTTTTGACCACTAAGCTTGGAAGCTAGCGCGACGAAATGGACCTCAGTAAAGTTATTTGATCCATAAATTTGGCATGTGTGCCATTGATATTTAACGCTGTTTAGCTTTAACCGTAACTGCTGTGTTAACTTTTAACCGCAACTATCAAACCAGATTGTATTGCGTACATCAGTGTTGGGGAAATGTTTCGAACAAGCGAAAACTAAATATCAGTCTCTGAATATTTTTTTTGTAAACATACATTTTATATCGACACTTATCTCGATAGGTCGATCGTGCAGTAACAGCGACGAATTCACGAGCCCAGACACAACATGCTCGCTACGGAAAACGGACCAATCGAATGTATATACATGTGGCTATCCGTTATTAGAGGCCCGACGTCGGGGCTCAACTGTGCGCTCTCCAGAGCACGCGCAATGTGGCGGTGTGGCTTGGCCTGACGTGTCCCAACGTGAGAGCATCCTGCCGCCAGCCAGTTCAGCCGTGCATCCCCGGTCAAACCAAGTCTCACATCCCTCAATCCGTATATACTTTTTTTTATGTCAGTTCCACCGGCGCTTTGTTGCATCTGCTATAAAAGTTCGCTCTTGTGAACATCGTATCGTTTCTGAGACAACGCTAACTCGTGAGACCTGCAATTTCGTTGTAGTTATCAAATTTGATTAGCTTTGTAAATTTAGTGCTTCAAGAGTCCATCTCTTCGTCTCATATATATATTTCCTGACCTCGTTAGTTCACGCTTCAAGAACGTCCCTATTGCAAGGTGGAGTTGCAATGTTCAGCGTAAAGGTGCGCGCGGACGTTTTGCCAACTTTCGTTTTTTTGCCAACCTAAAATGTGTTTAAGTAAAGAAAAAATAAGGAAACACAATAACAAATGAAGAAGAAGAAAAAGACGTCAAGCTCGTAAATGACATGGAACAGGCGGCCGTACTGAATAACTAAAAATAAACTGAAAGACGAGAGATTATAGGGGGAGTGCTGAGCTTCAGAACCGAAAAGGAAAATAAATAATGCAAAAAAAAGAGAGAACAGATTTTTTAGAACGTGAATTCTTTCCTAGAAATACTGACTCACACAATCCCGAAAGAAAAGGTGACGACCAGATACCAAAAGAAGCAAAAAAAAAAAAGACGAGATGCACACGAGAAGGAATTTTTAGAAAAAGGAATAGTGATGGAAAAGAGAAGAAAAGTGCAATGAATCATTTTGAAAAAGAAGAACTCGGCTAAACGAAAAACTAAACTAAAGAACAAGCGTGCGCTGTGCGGATTCATTGAGTTCACATCGAGGGAAATGCCATAGACTGCTTTTCTAAACTATAAAAAAAAAAAAGAAGTACACGCGCTTTACTAAAAATATGGACCTAACATTTACGAACGCACGTCTCGTTTGCAAGGAGGCGCAGTTTTTTTTCGAGCTGATGGGAGGTAAGAAAAAAAAATATCGTTGTATGTGAGTCATAACATTCTATGACGTCCACTTCCATCTTTCGGCTTCTTCTTTTCCTTTCTTTTTTTTTTTTCGCAAATACCGACGAATACTAAAAGGTCGCACACAAAGCGAGAAAATGAAAGCAAGAGATTTTCGCGCTTCGTGGCCAATCTGCCTTAAGTACACTGACGCAGGTCTCAGCGGGATCCAATAGCTAAAATGTGCAAACGCATGTTTTAAACAGTTTTTTCTTCTTTTTTAAGACTGTGGATGCTCAAAATCAAATTCGCAACATCAATGAAATATGATCTGTTCCTATCCAAACAGAAATAGACAAGAACTGCAAAGCGTACGTCTAACATTTCGAAGAATACGACTGATTGTTCCATGCCGAATGTCATTCTCGGAATAGAACTTCCTAGCGAGATTGCATATATTTTAAATGCGAAGTATTCCTTAGCGAACTTCGGCGACTTTGAGCATTATCTATCTATCTATCTATCTATCTATCTATCTATCTATCTATCTATCTATCTATCTATCTATCTATCTATCTATCTATCTATCTATCTATCTATCTATCTATCTATCTATCTATCTATCTATCTATCTATCTATCTATCTATCTATCTATCTATCTATCTATCTATCTATCTATCTATCTATCTATCTATCTATCTATCTATCTATCTATCTATCTATCTAAGAAACAGAAGGGAAGATCAGCCACCATTTACAGTTTGATGCATGAGGCCATGTTTTTTGCTCGATCAACTGTATAAGAAACGTACACGCATAGAAACTGGCGCAATTCACGAAAGAACGCGATCTGTACAAAACCAACATATGAAGACATTGCAGTAAACAGATAATAAAGTCGTGAAAAGCATGGGTGCTCTTAATTTTTGCAGTGTGACGCTGTCACAAACGACTCCAATTTTCGGAGCATCCGCGGGCCCCATCTTCCAAGGAAGGGCGTTTTTGTGTTGGGAGACGACATCCGGCGACTATAACGACCCAGCGTGGCGCCGGCTCGTCTTCCCTGCCCCTGACCGGAAGGGGAACCGGCGGTCTCAACAAGGAGAATTACTCCCAGATGAGACGGGAACACGTGTACGCCCCAGCAGAGGTTTAGACTGCATCGTCATAGACAGTTGACGTACAGACAGCAACAAGTGCGGTCGTCGGTGTCGCGAGTCTCGCGTAGGCGGCGAGCACGGAGTGACCCGCGCAACGTATTGAGACGGCTGCAATTCCGGGCGCCCTCGTCGTCTACCAAGCCGGCGAGACCTTCAGCGGCACCCGTCAACTCCCCTACGTGCACCAAGGGCTGGTTTGGTCCGTATGGAACTTTTTATTGTGACTTTTTTGTTAAACCGTAAACTTGTTTTAACCAGCCTTTTTTTTAAATATTTGTAGTGTGCGCTGCGTCGCACGTTTAAATTCTAAAGCGCCACCATGATCATTCTGTAATTAATTTCTAGTGTCTCTCTCCTTTGATTTCCATCTTGTTGTTATTTTATTAATGTTCCGCATATTTGTCTTTAGTCTGTATCTTTTGTAGTGTTTTTGCCCATTTTGTTATGTAGCTGTTCTTTCTATCGCGCGCATCAGTTTTTACTCCTTTGTTATTTTTGTTAACCCTTGCCTTTGCCCTTGTTTCGATTAAATGCTTGTGTAGGTGTAATCAAACTCAGTCTCTGCTCTATGAGTGCGTCGGTCAGGCCCACACATCACCACACGTGCAACCCCGCACGGGTCGACCAACCCGCAAATAAATTCGAAATGTGCCACTTCGAGGCCTTTCAGGCGTCGCAGGCCGAAGCGTAAAGTGGAAGCCTGTGAGTCTGCCGCACGTCGATGTTGGATCGGCGGGGCCTCACCCGAAGTGTGTGACATTATCTGGCGTCCGCGAGACAGGAATGGCCGACCACGTGGTGGTGTCTGGGAGACAGACGTAACTCTGAGCGTGCAGTATGTAGACGTCCTTTTATTGCTTTGTTGGTGGACAACAGTTTTTAGCAATGGACGACACGGAGTTTGAGAAGCTAATTGAACAGGGCAAAGCCTTTGGTTTTGTAGGCAAGGAGTTATATAATTTCGTTGAAAAAGAACGAAATAGACTTAAAGAGGAGCGCGATGCCGAACGCATTAGGTACAGGCAACATCTGAAATTTTTGATGGAACAGGAGCGAGAAAATTCAAGGCTTAGAATTCAGAAGGAAAAAGAGCGCTTGGGACTGTGTGTGGCACAGTCGGGTCTTAGCTTAGACACTAGAACGCCCAGTAGCGTGACCGACCGTGTCACGAACAAGCAGTCTTACCAGGATCATGTTCAGCTACTGCGCCAGAAAATGGAAGATAGACGGCGCATGTTTGAGACCTGGGATGCAAGGCACAAAGGGGGCAAAGAGACCGTAGGTGCCAAACCGCTGAGAGCCGGGCAAAAATTGTGTACTGTTGAGGCGGACATCAGGTTCGCGAGTGAACCTACTGAGTTAGCTGCTGAAAGTCCTGTTGTGGCCACAAAGGCCACTGAAGGCCGCAGTGATGGCGACGAGGTGCTGTGCCTGGAAAGTCTTGTCGATACAGAAACGCCATCTGTGATTGACTTGGCACAGCCACCCTGTATGGGCGTCGCCATGGCAGCTAACTGTGATGTTCACAGTACAACCGGCCCGGCAGACGAGGACCCCTGTACAGACGGCGGGACAGAGTCGTGTGCTGACGCACACTGCGAGCTGGGCAATGTTGGGGCAAGTAGTTCTCCCAGGCGCGAGCGGCGCAGCCCTGAGGAAGACGCTTGCATTGTTCAGCCGTCGGTCAAGTTTCCCGCAAGTCAGGGTGTCAACAGGTTAACAGAAAATCCCGACTGTGTGGACGTTACAGCCGATGAGACAGGCGAGACCAGTTCTGCTCTGCAGGTGTTGCAGGCGGACTTCTCAAGGGTGAGCACTGGACAACGTCCAAGGGGAAAGGGACGCCGCACAGGCAAAAGGAAAACCAAGGGTGCAAGGCAACCCGGAAAGTCGCTAATTGCCGGGCGGCAATCGAGGCAACGAGGGCTTCGTTTGCGTTTTGTGACAATCGCGAGGCGAGCGCGTCCCCATGCTTCAGGCCACCCGACCGGTGGAGGGGTGGGGCAGGCATTTGTTCGTGGAGCTCGGAAGTGCCAACCCCCTTCGCTCCATTGTCCTGCTCGAAACGCGGGGCGCCTAGCGAGGCAGCGCCTTTCGGCCGAGCGACACGACGTGGTTCGGAGACCCGTTTCCGTGGAGCGTGGTGTCGATGAGGGCATGCCTCCGAGGTGTAAACTAACGGGAAACAGGCGTCCGTGTAGCGGCCGTACACACTTTTGTCTGCCCCGGTTGCTTCGAACGGCTCCTCCAAGAGCGCGACCACCTCGAGCACGGATAAAGGTTACGTACATAGGAACTCAAAGGTGACCTTAAAGGGAAATGACTTGTTGGTTGAAACAATGTTCATTTATGTTTTTCGATTTAGGAGCTTTCCATGAATGGGGGGACTAATTGCTTAGTTAATCTTTTGGTTTGCTTTGTCGTCTGTGTGTTTGTAGACGATGTTCTGTTGTTTCAACCTATTACCCGTTCAGCTTGGAAAGCTTTGTTTTAGGGACGTTGTTATTTTATTTAGTTGGACTTTTAATTTAAGGTACTGCTTGGTCGTACAATTGAAGTAAATCACGGTACGCATGAGTGCACAAACATGGTGCTATGTTATTCAAGACTTTTCTTTCTATTATTATTTTGAAAGGAAGCGCTTTAGTGTGGAGCATGTTCAAACAACTACGTACATGCGATCATGCCGATTTCTTTCTTATTCATCTTTTTCGAAAGCTGCGTGTCAATAAGTTACTTTTTAATACCGCTTAAAGCGTGTATTGTTTTTAATATGTGGCATCAAAGGATGCTTACGTGCCTTAGCTTGGAAATGTGCAGTATTTTTGTCATTGTCTTTTCATGTGTGTGGACATGACGTTGTGCGCGAGTTCTGACTTTCATCGTATAATGACCGTGAAAGTGTGGTGTGTCGGGTGTTCTCTGCGGTGTCGTCCACGTCAGCGAAATGGTGCGCGCGAAAAAGAAAACGCATTGGTGGACAACCGGAACACGGCAGGCTCTCGAACATTGAGCGTTTGTGATTTCCTTGAACATTACGAAGTAATATTCTTAAGAAGGGGGCTATGTCACAAACGACTCCAATTTTCGGAGCATCCGCGGGCCCCATCTTACAAGGAAGGGCGTTTTTGTGTTGGGAGACGACATCCGGCGACTATAACGACCCAGCGTGGCGCCGGCTCGTCTTCCCTGCCCCTGACCGGAAGGGGAACCGGCGGTCTCAACAAGGAGAATTACTCCCAGATGAGACGGGAACACGTGTACGCCCCAGCAGAGGTTTAGACTGCATCGGCATAGACAGTTGACGTACAGACAGCAACAAGTGCGGTCGTCGGTGTCGCGAGTCTCGCGTAGGCGGCGAGCACGGAGTGACCCGCGCAACGTATTGAGACGGCTGCAATTCCGGGCACCCTCGTCGTCTACCAAGCCGGCGAGACCTTCAGCGGCACCCGTCAACTCCCCTACGTGCACCAAGGGCTGGTTTGGTCCGTATGGAACTTTTTATTGTGACTTTTTTGTTAAACCGTAAACTTGTTGTTAACCAGCCTTTTTTTTAAATATTTGTAGTGTGCGCTGCGTCGCACGTTTAAATTCTAAAGCGCCACCATGATCATTCTGTAATTAATTTCTAGTGTCTCTCTCCTTTGATTTCCATCTTGTTGTTATTTTATTAATGTTCCGCATATTTGTCTTTAGTCTGTATCTTTTGTAGTGTTTTTGCCCATTTTGTTATGTAGCTGTTCTTTCTATCGCGCGCATCAGTTTTTACTCCTTTGTTATTTTTGTTAACCCTTGCCTTTGCCCTTGTTTCGATTAAATGCTTGTGTAGGTGTAATCAAACTCAGTCTCTGCTCTATGAGTGCGTCGGTCAGGCCCACACATCACCACACGTGCAACCCCGCACGGGTCGACCAACCCGCAAATAAATTCGAAATGTGCCACTTCGAGGCCTTTCAGGCGTCGCAGGCCGAAGCGTAAAGTGGAAGCCTGCGAGTCTGCCGCACGTCGATGTTGGATCGGCGGGGCCTCACTGGAAGTGTGTGACAGACGCTCATGGTAATGCACGGCGCACACAGAAGAGCAGGAAGGGGATAACAGCAGAAAGAGGTGGGAGGCAATGCTATCCAGCCCGGCCCTTGAGGACCAGCGGAGGCTGGGAAGGAGGGCTGAAAGGAAGGCGAGTGCCAGCGGTGCCTTGGAATCGGGGCTCGACCACGTGGCGTTGCCCTGTTTTAGCGGCAACGAAGTTTTTTCCACAAATAAAGTTTTGTTCTTCTTCAGTCAAAGTTGCAACTATGAGCCAGCTTGAAAATAAATGTAGACAAAAAGAAAGTGACTTGCCGCTAGTGGAGAGCGAACACACATAGCCTCCGTGCTTTGGAGCCTTTGTCTACAAAAGCAATAGACGAAACGCCCACACGTTTCAACCTGAATTTCATCCATTACTGATATAAATGTTGTCGCTATTAGCGTCTCGGAGTTCTGGCAAAGAGTCACACCATGTACATGCCACGAGAATAAAAACATTACATACATACACACACACACACACACACACACACACCACACACACACACACACACACACACACATACATACATACATACATACATACATACATACATACATACATACATACATACATACATACATACATACATTGAACCACTCAAACAAATTTACTACAGTGACGGCGATGCTTCAGTTGCGATGCTTTAGGTTCGTCATTTCCTTGCCACTTATTACTCTGCTATGCCATGGCTCTGCCTATAGCTGTCACAATGGCAGACAACGGTTGAACGGGAAAAAGGGACGGACGCAACGAACAAGCGACAATAGGAAACTCTCAATCTGTGTGCAAGCGTGTCACGCACGTGAGGGGAGAGGAAGTGGAAGGGGGAGGGCGACAATTACGACAGGTGCCGTGAGAGCAGAAATGTCACGGACAAACTGAGAAATAGAAAAAAAAAAGAACTTCGCAAAGGAACCAGCGAAGAGCGACATAAGTGAATGCCATAATCAAAATGATGTAGCTTGAATAGATGACCGCTCATCGTCCTCTTTGACATGCCAGCCCAAAACAATCTGTCACAACAATGGGCTTTGCATCGATGCGACTTCTCGGAAACGTGCGTCGCTATTATTGCTTTTTTATGCTCTTGTATGCGTGTTCATTTTCATTTTTAACATTTTTTTCGGTGGTTGCCCATTGTTCAAAGCAAATTGGTTTCCGTGACGCGAATGTGTGCGTTCAGCTGTCTGTTATATAGTTTCCGTCCTAATGGCAACGCATCTGTCAACTTCATCATCGCGCTGAAAACAGGCAGGACGGGCGCTGCAGCTTTCATTTGTCTGTTCGAATATATTAGCGTTGGCTCATGGAGCGCTGACATTTCTCGGTGTCACTCGTCCGCCATATTGTCTCCCAGCTATTGTGACGCAGCCGCTCACGCCGCCACTATAAAGCTTCACGACACTATATATATATTGTTGATTGCACCGGTCTTTTGTTAGTTTTACAGGCCATCCTTTATTAAAGCGAAAGCCTTATATTCCTAATAAAACGCGATAGTAACCCTTGGTGTCATCGGCGTGAACCCGAGGAATGCATATATCATAACTTAATGACCTCGCCATATGACGTCAACATGGCGTTACATGCCACCAACGTTTCTTTTATGACGTCACAATGGCCACGTGTGACGTCATCACATGGTACAATTGCTTCGTCAAGTGTGGGCCGATTCCAGAGACAGTGCCCGTTGAGTGCCCGTATGAAATTTTGCGGTCTAGCATTGAACGTTCTCGAATTTGATAGCACGCGCTGAACAGAACTCTCTTATGAACTTTATGATCATCTGTAATCGATTGCGTTGTCGTAGGTCATGTAGTTTATAAAACGCCAGAGGGCGCGATAACTGGGGTAGAAATCCGAAGCTCGAAACTTCGTGGGTTTGTTCGGCCATTCAGTCCGTTCACCCATACATTGCATTGACGTCAGACGTATGAAGTCAGTCAAATGCATCCTCTACTGTGCCCGCAGTCGCGTGCCACTGCCTATTGTGCTACAGTTCCCGACCGATTCTCCGTAATGCGAAATATTAGGCAAGCACGATAACATCCGGTTGTAGAACTGGTACGAAATTATACCGCACTTGCTCATTTACTGGGCGAGACAGTTCCTCACCACTGTCTCACGCATGCCTCGTAACGAGCAAAGTCGACGAAGTTGCAGAGCGAAACAACAAGCCAACTAATGCGGCATTGCGGCCAACGAAAACGTGCTTCAACAACTTCGATGAAAAAGTGCTTCGACAATTACAACTCTATTAATAAAATGAAAAGGATAAGCGTACCTTAAGCTTCGTCTTTAAGAGTTGAACACGATGCGCGATATCCTGTCTCTATAGTGCGTACTTCAAACACTTAGTGCATGAAATCTTTTCGAAATTGCCATGTACCCACTACGTGGCCTTAAGGGAATACGCGAAGTAACGTGTGTGCCTTTTGCAGTGGGTGACCGGTTTTAAACCATGAAGTCATTACGATAATCGTATGTTCTGACGCCTGACGGTAATGTGCGCTTGTGCCACGCATTATTACTACAATATTTTATGTTGTATTGTCAAGCATGTATGAACGCGCGTGCTTGTAAAGCATGCAAGTTACTTTTACTGCATTTCCAAGCGGAGGAAGTTACTTGCCCTAGAATCCACAACTAGACGCGTGCACATGTATGTGTGGTACAATACCCGCTTGCCACGCACACAATCCGGGGTTTGAACCCCACGCCGACCCCGAATTTTCGATTATTTACTTTATTTGCATCTCTCTCAATTTTTTTGGTCACGCACAAGATGACGAGTTTTCGCTCACAACCAACGACGCCAACGCCGAAATTTTTGCGAAGCGAGCTCTTCAACGCTATCGCGTTCAAAGATTCTTCGCGGTGACTCTCACCACATAATGCATCCGTTTTCTGTCCCAAACGAACGGATACTTCAAGGATGACACGTAGAAATGAGAGGCTATCCTGTTCATACGTATGCAGCTGCTTTTGATAGGTCACTTCGCTAAATTTCTCTTTCCGACAATGAATAAAAAATTTAGCAGTTCACTGATGTACAGCCGTCAGCACCATTAACGTGAACGCTCCACCGCGTGTCCTGCAGCAGCTATATTTGCGTTGACACCTTGGGTTCTGTTGCCAGGATGCTAACCATACATAGCATCCAAGCTATACCGAGGTATTATCTCGGCAAAAGCGCCGAGCACTTCACGGCTGGCATCAAACTAGCCCCGGCCACGCATCGAAGTGTTCGTGTTAAAGGTGCTAACGCTGTACAGCCTCCATAGCAGGAACGCAGGAACTCGGGGAAAGAAAAAAAAAACAAATAAAAAAAGTTCGAGTAAAAGACGCACGATAAAAGGTGATAAACGTGACAACCTCACTCATAAATCAAGTTTTCTTACCCCAGAGTTCGTGCGACATTCCGAATCACCGTTCGCCCTCACATCTAGATTTTCTCAGTGTGAAAAGTGCACGATCTGCTTCCGCAAACAGGCATGCATGTATACGCCGGCCACGTTGATTTTCCATCAGTGCTGGCACAGGTTATCAGGCATCGGAAAGTTTTGCGGGCTTCTTTGATGACCTGATAGGCGTCTGATAAGAAGAAAAAAAAAAACTCCAAGTCCACGAACTGGCTGCGGCGGAGGGTTGTTGTTAATGAGACATTATTGATCACTCTTAAGGTCATAAAGTGTAATCGCGGTCGCCGATGGCGTCACGATTTTACACTCATCTTTCTTGCCTTCCAAATAAGGCCGGGTTCTTCTCGCAAAGTTCTTTTAGCTAACATTTACACCTGTCCAGTATAACGACTTTCATGGCGCCAACAGCTCGCGCCATCTAAGCCACGGGGCGAAACGTGACTGATGCGAGAATGGATAAGATGCGGTGAGCGCGCTCTGCTATGTACTGTAGGCCCCCTGAGTTCATCAGTTGCAGCAGGATGTCCATGCTTTTTATATGCTGCATGAGTCATCTCGCATTACCGGGGCGTTAAAGAACGGCAATGAAAGTTCCATCTCAAAGTATATGACTCCTAAACCTATAACTATATTTAACTATCTGGAACATTTTACTATGGCAGTGGAGGAAATCAGGAGAATGACTTGGCTGTTTTTGAATTTCGCGCTGGCACCTGGGTATTTGTTTGTCAGTGAGACTCTTTTTTAATTTTCGCTGTATGAATAGTTCCCTCCAGACTTTGTTAAATTGTCTCCTATAGCCTCATCTCGCGCTGAATATGACCGTTAAGCTATTTATTGCGTTAGGCTTTTGCAAGCGTCACTTAGTAATGCAGTTTAACTTCGCGATTCTCTTTTGGTGTCGGTCTCCATCTATTATTTGGTTGTTCTGGCATGGAATTTGTTCCGTTTTCGCAAAAACCAGTAATGTGTCAATTCTGCTACGGCGCATCACTTCGGGAGCTCACATGTAGTTCTGTATGTATTCCTAAGTTTATCTTTCCCCCTTTCTTGTACTCAGGTCTAACAGAACGACCGTCTATCAGCACATCTTGAAAAATGTACTCCAGACAAAGTTGTCCTCATTACACTAGGAACTCCCTCACATTGTGGCGTATGACCACGCCATATCGTATAGCTCAGGTCTCGGCTCTCGATTTTTCGCCTCCGAAATATGTGGCATGGATAGTATAAACATTTACTGAATTGGCATGGGAACGCAGGCGTCTTTAGAGTTGACTATCTCACATATTCAATTAAACAATTCAATTAAAGAAACATGAGCGTGATCAAGAATATAGCAAACATTATGATTAAATCAAATCACGATTGTGCAAAAAGTGCCACGGCATTTCCAGACACCGGATAGATGAAGTACTTACTTCATATAGCCATAACGTCAGCACACAGAAAAATAACCCATGACTCGTATCCAAACTTTGATTCCACGCTTTCACAGCGCCATAATCTTTAGGCTTCTAGACGTTGGTGCTTTTCCTCACGCCAGACGTAGTGGAAAATTGGCGTGCCCACGCCCGCTATGCCGGGTTGAGAAAGAGGTGAACTTGAATGACTGAAATACGATGTCAGTACATATAATACATCTGCGCTTCTCCTCCACATTGAAAAAGTGGTATAGTAGAGCAAGACATACAGGACGAAAAGAGAGCAAGGATGACGGCGAGAGAAAGCTGGTGAGAGCTGTACTTCTGCGCCCTGCACACGTGCAGTGACACATACAACTTCACGATCTGCACCGAAATAGCAGAGGTCTTCTTCGACATGTTACTTTTCAGCCGTTCTACTCACAGGTGCACTTTAACTATAGTGTAACAAACTGAGGTCGTTGACAATTCGCCGTCGTGTGGCCTGGATGTGAGAGTTCAATAGGGACGCCACTGCACACTGTCATTGCTTCCTTCTGACAATACCGCGGTCTGCGAACGCGGTGGTAAGCGTCCCGACGTGAGTTCAGCTTTACGATGCTAAATTGATGCAGTGTCCCTGAAAGCCGATTCAACTACTGTCTGTCGCACCTGTGTGACTGAAGCCTGGGGATTCTTGTTGGAATCAGCGTTGGTCTGCGTCGAGAACATGGCCACTCCCTCCGGCTGACAATTTCGCCTCCTTGCGAGAAATGCCGATTTTGTCATTTGTTTTGTGCTTTTTTTCACCTGAGTTGCTTCTTGAGACAGCCTTGCGAATTCCCGTCGTCTGGTACACCCTGGTTTCAGCACTTCATACATGCTGTACGGTGCACCAGGATATGTCACGACACCCCGCGCGGTCGCGAGACATATTTTTATGCCACATCAGGTCCCATCAGCCTTGTAAAGACAGTGATGATGAGGCCTAATTTAAGTACTTGCAATGCTATAGCAAAGTCGTCTCACGAAATCAAAACGTCGTTCAATTCTTGCCTTTCTTTAGATCATTTTCTCAAATTTACATTCTCTAGACCAACAACGACAACGACGATTGCGAGAGTACCGCGCCAGTACGTGATTTGTACAGTGCTCAACTCGGCTGTATCTAACGACGAAGCGTCGTGAGCGAAACCGCACGGGCGACATCTGCAGTCGCAAATACGCCACATCTGAGCATGCGCGGCGCCAATTGATGTGCCTGCCTCGCAATACTGATCCCTGTTTATCGCCGAAGATTCAACAACCGCTTTGGCCGTCGAAACTGCTCTGAACGATTTCACGAAAAAAAAAAACAAGAAAGAAAAAAGAAGTAAAACCGTTGTCGCTGTGATATGATATGATGGAGCGAGCTTTATTTCGATTTTGTAACGTTGACCTTCGACGGCCAAAGCAGCGATCGCGGACCCGGAGATAAAGAAGGGTGGAAACTGCAGGGCAGGCACATCATTGGCACCGCGCATGCTCAGATGTGGCGTATTTGCGACTGCAGATGTCGCTCGTGCTGTTCCGCGCGCGACGCTCCGTCGTTATAGACAGCCGAGTTGAGCACTTTGCGTATATAGATGCGTGCATAGAACTTTTCGCTTGGTTTGCCTTTTATTTCGTTTAGTCGTAAGCTCAATATCAAATTTATTAATTTTGAATAGCCAGCTCTGGTGTATACCATGTAGCATTCCATGTATTCACGTCTAGGTTCAAATAAAATAAAGGTGAAAATAACAATGGACTGATGCATTTACGCACGGTTAATCGAAATCAGACTGTAGCCCGCAGGATTCTGAAGGTACGTTCGTAGGTCCCCGATTTCAATTTTAAACGCGTGAAAATGTCTTTCAGCCCCGCCGCGGTGGTCTAGTGGCTAAGGTACTCGGCTGCTGACCCGCACGTCGCGGGTTAGAATCCCGGCTGCGGCGGCTGCATTTCCGATAGGAGGCGGAAATGTTGTAGGCCCGTGTACTCAGATTTGGGTGCACGTTAAAGAACCCCAGGTGGTGCGAAATTTCCGGAGCCCTCCACTACGGCGTCTCTCATAATCATATAGTGGTTTTGGGACGTTAAACCACACATATCAATCAAAAATGTCTTTCACGAGATATCACATGGCCTTCTTTCTCGCAAAAATATTTGTTAACTCTGAAAAGAATATCTAGATAACACGGTGCGAACTTTAGCTACCAAATACCAACGAATATTTAATTATCGGTGTTTTTTTTTTTTGTTCAAAGACTGCCTTTTGGCATAACAAAGATACATAATAACAACAGAGGATTGTGACAGGCCTAAGCATGCGAATGCTACAGATTATAGATGGCAATGACATTATTCACACAACTATCATTCTCATTTGAACGAGTGATGGTTTGACAAATATTTCAGAATAACGAACTTTAAGAAAATTCTAGGAGGTTTTATCATGCTTTCCATGTCTAAATCTTTCAGAGAAACGAATTTCAGAATAGGGAATATTTCAGTTGAACGACCTTGATCTGTGGGCCTGTGCTATTTTTTTTAGATCAATTCAATTAAGCTTTGTGCTGTACAGTATAATATGCATGCTACTCCCAGATCGCCCATAAATCAACGCCGTTTCAACAATGCTCACAGTGCCACCGAGGCAAAGCGGCTGTGATGAAGACGAAAACGAGCCCCATGCGCTTCAGAAGCTGCGCAGAGAAATCATATTTGGAAATTGTTTCTAGTGTTTGTCAGAAATCGAAAGAAGAAGAGTGCAACGAAGAAGTTGTAATGGCTGAAGCAGGTTCAAATATTGGATCTCTAGCCGAGGCTGTAATAATGAGACTAACAGTTCTCATTATTATTGTGTCTAGCGAAGAAAAGAAGCCCTTAAATTTACACCTTTTAGCCGAAGCTGTAGCCCACCGCGGTGGTCTAGTAGCTAAGGTACTCGGCTGCTGACCCGCAGGTCGCGGGATCGAATACCAGCTGTGGCGGCAGCATTTCCGATGGAGGCGGAAATGTTGTAGGCCCGTGTGCTCAGATTTGGGTGCACGTTAAAGAACCCCAGGTGGTCGAAATTTCCGGAGCCCTCCACTACGGCGTCTCTCAGAATCATATGGTGGTTTTCGGACGTTAAACCCCACATATCAATCAATCTTCATCGTCATCAGCGTTACAGCGCTTCCGCCTGGAGAGAATGAAGGGAGTGGAGCGCGCGCAGGTTAGTTTATACCATTGCGCTACCGAGGCGCCCAAAGCAACCATAGTAGAGCATCAGATCAACCTCGAGAGATACCGGCACGCGGGAACAGAGCCAAGTACAGCTTTGGCGCATGCGTAGCACAGAGAGGTGGTATACTAGCGTGGACGGCGGAGTGAGGGAGGGAGGTAGGGTCGACCATAAGCTGCTTCGCATCTAAAAGTTGTGAGACCTCGCGTCACGTCACTTGCAAACTGCGCCTGAGGCGCCGTATTCAGAAACGTAGGTTCTCTGCACAGCTTTGCCTCTTCTTGCGATTCAAGGACGCCAGACAAATTGAAAATTACGGCGTCATTTAAAAATAAATTGCATTGCACACGTTTTACATTATTTCTTCTGTTACCGTCGCACTGTTCTGTATTATAGTGATTTTACAGTTTAGTGAACTTGCAATTAACTGAACTATTTCTTTGGTCCCTTGAAGTTCATTCAAGATAGAGTTCGCTGTATAACGCTAATATTAACGTGGCATATTACATTCAAAGTCGCAAAAGCACCGTCGTTATAGCTAAGACAGAGAATGCTAGTACGCAGTCGACTAAAAAAAAAAAGTCTCTTCATCTGACGGAGAAATAAACGAATTAATACGTCAAATAAGTCACAGAAAGACGACGTGGAACTTTATCTCCGGTGTGCAATATACGAGTTCTCTCAATACAGAGTACAAGAGACAAGGTTTGTTGAAGGTGGCAAAATACCAATCCATTTGCACATTTCGACAGCTTGCCAGTAAAAAAAAAAAATGTGTATATTTTGCGTTTAAAGTACCCCGCGTTTCTCTCTGCAGATCAATTATTCTTTTATTTTTCGAATCCCAGTCTGTTTACTTCATTTCCGAGAATAACATTATATTAACCTTTGAAGGGCCACGTTAACATAGGATCGCCGACCTTTACAAAATGCCTCCTTTGTTAGTGCGACCCTCAATTTTCGAAAACAAGGATGTTGTCTTTGCTTCTTCCTCGAATATTTTTGCCGTGGCACATCACATGCAGAATATTTTTTTTTTCGATAACGACAGATCATATGCGGCATTATTGAAAGAAATCATTACCTTCTGGTGCCCTTTTCACTGTTATGTGAAGAATAAATATTTCGGCAGCTTTTTGAAAATGCCGACAATTTTCTCGGCCCATTTTTTTCAAAGAAAGCAGCAGGAATAATCGCGATCGTAAAGTTCAGGAATACTCAGCGGAAACATACATCATAACGAGAAAGCACGTTTGTTCCAAGCGCTTATCAGGAAAGTACTTCTGACTTCATTTCGCTGTATTATGAGCTCTGCAGCTATGTAAAGGTCAGGAGCACATAGCGAACGACATGATCTCACGTCTGTTTTGTATTTGTAAATTTTGTAAATTCAGAGTTTCTAGTAGAATTAACAGGTGGGCATTACTGAAACACGTTGGTGTGTTCATGTTAGATGGTGTCACAAACATCCGCATCATGATGGACAATGATTACGCGAAAACTTACATTGTTCTGGTGACCATGCGTACGAAAATTCTTCTTCAAGATTTTAATCCCCACGGAAAATGTTGCACATGAAAAATTGCGTAACGAACCAAGCTAATAGTGGACGAATTCGCAAACAAGGAGAACCATGCAGTGGATGCCATTTTTTTTCATTATTACCATAAATTTGTGCATATGCCTAAATAACTGTGTGCAGCATACAAAAATGTTTATTTTTATTATTACAAAGTAATAGCAATGTACGTACTCTTAGCAAAGCGTATTGAAAGGATATACTGCACTCAAACGGCGGGTTATCTTAAATTTCAAAATTAATTTTACTGAAAGAATTCTAATGCCGTCAATTTCCATATCGCATGTTTATCAACACAGAAAAAACTAAAGGACAACTAGAGTATAAAGTAGGGCATGTTGGTAAGACATACTTAATCGACGTAGTGCGTTTTAAAACATAAAACAAAGAAAGGGACAAAAGGGAGCGCTTTAGCGCTCCCTTTTGTCCTGAACTCTGAATTTACAAAAAGGGAGCCCTTCTGTCCCTTCCCCTGTTTTATGTTTTAAAACGCGCTACGTCGATTAAGTAAAGGTCAACGTGTATTTTTTTTATTTTGGTGACATTGGTGAAATGAAATTTCATGAAACTTGTCATGTCAAGTCTACCGCCCTTTGAGAGGACAATATACTTCGTTTTTATCGATTACGAACTACCTGTAACCAAACAGACGCCGGCAAATTTAATGACGTCATGGCGCTTGGTGCAGGAATTTCAAGGTGGCGTCGCTACAGGCATTTTATTTTCGCACGTTTTCTCGCTTTTAAATCGACTTCCTAAGGTGATAATGGTTGTTCGCCTTAATGCGAAATCGGTATGCACCAATAGGCGAAATATCGTATTTCTCTACAGGGTTTCTTCATGCGTTTCACCAACGGCAGTGGTAGAGCTCTTTTTCTCGACAGCTCTCGGTTGCCAAACTAGTGTAGGGTAGTCAACCACACGCTCTTAGGCTTAACCTTTCGGATTCGGCCTTTTATGGTGATAGCAATGATATGGACAGTCTCGGCTGGTTTTTGCCGGTGCCACCGCCGTCATTCACGTATTTGTATATGTATGTATATAAATACGGGGAAGGATACGCTAGCCTGCTGTTTTTGTGGAGCGAACACCGCCTTTCTGGCCGAGGTCGTCTGCGCGCGCGCTTATTTCATAAGCGAACAAGGCGGGTGGGGGGGGGGGCAACAATCGGCGCGCGCCTTTTGGCCCCACAGCAGGCGGGAGCTTCTACGGGATGTGCTCTCAACATGAAAAAATGGTGCCAAATGCCTGGAGCGGCCGTGTTCTCTTACAACAGCGTTTTGTAGAGTTACGTGGGACCGAATGCTAGCCTTGCTTCGTAAAACATTTTTAATATGTTGCAATCACATTCATTGCTTCTTCATTTTGGCAAAACTGTGACTTTTTGCTACAGTCCTTCCTTCTGTGTGACCGGCTTAGTATTTACTACAGTGAAAGAGAATGTAATCTACGCTTTAGTCGAATTAGTTGAAGGAACAAATCAGACTGTTTACTTTCTCTAACATGTGGGTATAGCTAGTGCCAAGTCTTATTCGGAGCAGTAAAGGGGCTCTGCAACAGTATTATAGCATCACAAAATGATGATGATGATGATGGTGATGATGATGACGATGATGGTGGTGGTGGTGGCTTCTTTAAATTAGTTTATTATCTCGCAAATCAACCACCAAAATTAGAGTACATGAAGTATGAGTATTGTCAAAAGAATTGCCCCACGCTGCAATCGCTTTCTCTCTTCTCTCATACCAACGAGCATGCTCGAAACTAAGCAGAGAATGATGGCATGGCGGAAAGAAGTGACACCACGGGGGCGTCATAACCTTGACCACTTTTTTTTGTTTTGTTTTGTTTTGTTTTTATACGAACGCAAGCTTGCATCAATTGTGATCACTAGCGCAATCACGTGGCGGTTCTCTTGCGGTGATTGCGGTAACTATGCTGCCACGATGCTCAAATCAGACAATGGAGGTGAAACTTGGGTATATGTGGCGGTAAATGGCATCCTTTGTAGAAAAAAAGAGAGAACGATTTGTATCTGGCTTTTAGAACTGATTGTAAGTTCCAGGTCACGTGCTGCGCTATAATGTTTGTTTGCGTGTTCTCAGAAGCGTCGACTACCGATCGACAATGTTTCTTAACCATGCTGAAAAGGTGTTTCCGGGCCCTTTGAATGTGTATACGGCTAGCATGACGTTTATCAGTGCGTTCACGCTGTAGAATTCAATAGTAGTGCTTAAGAATGCAGCGGCATCACAGTTGAGATCATCCCAAAGTCATAAAATACACTGTCAGCAAAGTTAACTGAGACATGAACACATTTCATAGTATACATTATAAAGCTAGGCACAACTCTAGAGTAACGGTTACTTGTCTCGCGATTCGCGCCAAACAAGCATGCATTTAATTACTGCGGGCTTAAATTTGTCGATTATGGGGTATGTAGTCAGTTTTTTTCTCCACTGCTGACAAAAACGAACACTTCAAAATTTATTCGCAGACACCCTGTACGATATGACATGGGGCTATCGAAACAACACGAGTGTACCCGCCGATAAACGAACACAGCGCACAAGTGAATCCAGAAGACCAATGGCAGGCGTTGCTGACGTCGGTAAAGCCCTGAGAACGAGCTCTGGCTCGTGGAAAGGGCGTCGGTGGCTAGCCATGGCTACCTAGAATGAGCAAGTCACCCACCTCTGGCGAAGAGAAACGCGCACCCGGTCGTTAACTAAAGCTTATTTCTCTCTCCCTGTCGAACATATTGCATCCAACTACCTCAACGTTGTGGTGTCATGCACAGGTATATAATAATTATCCGACTCTTCCAAAAACGCAGCCGAAAATGTTGAGCCTCGCTGTGCTGCACATGACAGCTTCAGACAATCGTTCGAACCAATAAAAAGCATATGACAGATATCTGACGCGCAGACTCTCCTTTTCACGCGAAATATCAAATGGCAAGCTGCATCGACGTAACCTTTGGCGCAAGAATTCGCTTGCATGAGCGAAGAAAAGTGAGCAGATTTGGTAGTTTTCTCTCAGTCGTGACTGGAACAACGATACATACTCAAAGCTAATACGTACGAGCCGAATAAAGGCTTGCATGTAGCACATCCTGGCCATTTCGATGACGATGACGAAGACAACAATTGAAGTAACAATTAGGTCTTTAAAAAACGGCTTTGTTGCTCCAAAGGCAAAGGGCAACGATGGCTTTCTTCTTACTCTGCTAAGCCGTACTGCCTACTTCCTTCTTTCAATCGCATCACGTCACAGTATTACCCTAAGGAGCCTATTGGACGTGTTACTGTATGAGGTTGGTTAATAGTATACACACAAGAAAAGATGTTACCATAGGTTTAAGAAGACAACAAAAGTAGCAAGATTTTATGCGGAACCTTTGATGGGTAGGTCGTGACAGCGACTACATGAATAAGGGAATGCCGCGAAGGGCATGTGCGCTCAGGATCCAGGACTTTACAGTCGCACGAAAACATGCACTACTTTAATCATGGAGCACGAATTGTGGGCAGTCGTATCAGCAGCTGGCTTTTGTTCTAATATAAAGAAATATATATATTTGTAAGAAGGCGGGCTGCTTCGGGCGCACCTTATAATAATAGTGATTCGGGTTTGATATCCCAAAGCCACTATGTGATAACCAGGAACTCCGAAGAGGTTGGCTTACGAAATTTAGACCAGATGGGGCTCTTTAAGCTTAAATCTAAGAGCACTGGTTTCTATAGCGATTGCTTCTCCATGAAACATGCGGCCTTCGGAGCCGGGATTTATTTCCGCTACCTTCGGGCCAGCTACAGTAGAGCCTTGTAACGACTGACCACAGCGTCGGGTGCCCTTTCCCTTACACATGCGATATGCACGCCTATGCCCTTCAGGTTCAAACCGAGAAAGCGAAAGAGAGAGAGGAAGCTAAAAGAAACACGGAAAGATTTGCAGGGGAAGTCCCCGGTTGGCTGCCCTGTAATTGGCAAGAGGAGAGGAGGGTGAAATAATGAAAGAGGATAAGGGAGTCGTTAACAATAGCAGAGTAATTGCAATAGCATTGTCCAAAGGCAACACACCAGCATAATAAGTGAGGATATTGGTGGCAGGCTGGGAGTGTGAGAGGTGGAAATTTTGTTGTCTTAAATATCTATATATAACTAGGTCAACAGGCACAACGCACGTTCAAGATAAAGGAGGAACAGCGTGTTGATCGCGTCTAGGCCCACACGATAGATGTGTGAAGGACGCCTGGACGTTGAGTTGGAAAAAATTTCATTGATCGTCCGACCGAAAATTACGAACGTCAGCGCGCGTTGATAGTAGCTGGTATTGTATATGGCAAAGCAGGAGCACAAGTGTTCTCGAAGTCTGAAACACTTGTATGCAGAGAAGCTTAGATGAGCAATAAAAACAAGACAGGCTACATATACAGCGGCCGTGATGCAAGCATAAAAGACGCACACTGAAGCACGAACGTGAAATGTATACAGCTGCAGACCAGGGAAATTGCTCTACTGTTGTGCCCACGTTTACAGTAAGCATGATAATCTTGACCCCAACAATCACCTGTCGGCGAGGCCAAAGTATACACACTGTACGACTGTTTACGTCACAACATGATAGCGAACGAAAACCAACAGTGCTGGAAGGCACGCGGTATGGAAGGCACACGCCGAATGCGGCTGTGGTCGTTCGCACCGGAGTTTCATAATAACACTAGAGGGAAATCTGGCGCTAGTGTCTATGGGAGCGGTAACTTATGACGATCCAGCCGGCATGGGAACCGCGGGGAGCACATCGATTGGCCGAAGCTTCGTTTTTTTTTGGCTACGTGTCGCTTTTTAAAATACAAAAGTGGTCGTCATTAGAAAGTAAAATCACCGGTCCCGTCTCACCACCACGATCACTATATGCGGGTGAACTCAAATCAGTAAACAAAGTTCGCAACGAGCCATCCTTTTATCAAGAACAAAAGCTAAAGGACAACAATAACTGCACCCCAAATGTGTTGCGTTCGGAACCCAGCAAAACTAACCCCCCCCCCCCCCCCCCCCACCCCCGGTAGTATATACGATACGTAATTCCCAATGAGGCTGAACGACCGGTGAGCCACAGTTCTTCTTAACAAATAGTACAGGAAACGCTAACGTTCATTACTTCCTCCTAACTCAGAGCAACCGGTTAGAGATGGCTGTCTTCTAAAGGCAATGAAAAAAAAAATTTTTGTTACACATATGATGCTATTAGAACAAACACATAAACTTTTGGGACGTTAAATCCCACATATCAATCAATTAATCAACAAACACATAAACGATACAATGTCAAGACCCCGCGTCCATTCAATATGCCAACTGCACTTTCATTGACCGAAATACAGAGCACCTTAGGAAAAGAAGGAACACTGAAGCTCCGACGCTCGTTTCCGAGCATACCAATAGAAGCTTCCACGTATTGGGCGCTCAATGTGCCGGGTATAAAACGTTGGATGCCTAAAGGCAAAGTTTCCTGCTAGAAACATGGCTTTAGACGAGGCGTTTCGTATACGGTGAGCGGCATTTCGAAGACGCAAGTCCAACTTACGTCAATAGATTCCTGCGCCGTACTTTTCTTGCTTTTGATGTCGAGAGACGCATTCAATCTGAATAAGACGGCCTACACATCAGACCGGCCTTGTTCACTCCGAGATGTGCGGCGCTAATCAATGGACAAGTGTCGCGGGATGTCAACTGCCGTGCACAGGTGTTTATGAATGATGCTTCTACAGAATGATTCGCGAATGCGGGTGAACGCCATTTAAGGTATACACTCGTGGCTCGCGGGATACGCGAATGGTTTTACGAGCGATCTGAAAAAAGGCCAAAGAAAGAATGATAAGGGGCTTGTAAAGCTGATAATATTAGTTTCGATATACTTATACGAACTTTCGTTATCTAATAGCTCGTATTGCTGTGATACATAGATCGCTGAAGAAAGCCTTGCTAAGCAAGTTAACAGTAATAATTAATGGGGTTTTAACCACGGTGCGACTATGAGGCATACCATAGTGCAGGGATTGCCCCGCCGTGGTGGCCAAGTGGCTAAGGTACTCGGCTGCTGACCCGCAGGTCATGGGATCGAATCCCGGCTGCGCGGCTGCATTTCCGATGGAGGCGGTAATGTTGTAGGCCCGTGTGCTCAGATTTGGGTGCACGTTAAAGAACCCCAGGTGGGCGTATTGCGTCTCTCATGATCATATGGTGGTTCTGGGACGTTAAATCCCACATAGCTATCATATCAATCATTATAGTGCAGGGATTCGGAAATTCCTGCAATCACGTATTCTTTTCAACTTGCGACGGAAATCGCACAATAGACGGGCCACTAGCATTTCTTCTCAATCGAAATTGAAACGCAACCGGCGACTTCCTGGCCAGCAGCCAAGCAGAGTAACCAATGCACCACCGCGGCGGACCTAACGTTAACTGCACAGAAGCAATGGTTTTCATGTTTTTCACAGGTTTATACGACTGCAGGAGTGTTCATCGGGCCCTGCTATTCACGGAGGCAAAGCTGCCCGCCATGTGGTCAGTGGTTATACGTTACGAAGGTCTCTGGTTCGGTCCCAAACCTGGCCGGTCACATTTCGAGTGGAGGCGATATGCTACAAAGGACATTTTACCGTGTGGTGTCAAAGTACGTTGAAGAACCCCAGGTGACCAAATTTCGGGCACCCTCCAGTATATATACAGCGTTCTAGTAATCATGTCATTGCGCTCAAGCGTATAACTGCAGGTGTTATTATTATGGTGGCAAAGCCTCATTTTATTTTCTGAAGAAGATTGGGCAAGTCGTGGAATTTATTTTCGTCCTGATCTGATCGATAATAAGTTTAGCTGTAAATGAATATTTTCGGTTTCACCTGTATTACAATCGAAGAAATAGTTTAGAAAATGTTGTTATGCGATAAAATAATTTAATTAATAGTAGAGAGCTTTAGTGGCTTTGCATACGCCGCAAATAAATGTTTTATAGCCTGCGCATTTTCTTTCTGTGAACCCTGGCTAAATGTGTATCTTGAATGCGAATAAGCAAAATCAAAGACTCTCTATTTGCGGTGCTTGTAGTCTTCACCAGCATAGTCTGTAGGGGTCTACATGTTGTTGTTCCGTATCCTCAGATTATTATTATTATTATTATTATTATTATTATTATTATTATTATTATTATTATTATTATTATTATTATTATTATTATTATTATTATTATTATTATTATTACGTGTTGGTTAAGAGATGTTAGCGCTTTCGACTGACCCCGGTTACTCCTTTTCACGGATAATAGGATGTAAGAAAATTACAGCAACTGAAAAAAAAATTACACTGAAGCTAATCTACAGGGAGATTTGAGACACTGAAATCATTAACGCGTCGAAGCGAGAAACAAAATAAAATATCGCGTTTTAGGTTCACACGATTGTCTTAAAAGGTTGCTGCCGTCAATTATTAATGACAATTGCTGCGTTTTCGTGCTCCAGAATTTGGGAATTGAATCCACACCCTTCAGTTTAGCGGCTTGTCTTCCGTCAGTTATTACTACGCACTTCCCTATAAGCACTCTTACGGAATTAAAAAAAAAAAATCTGGTTCCGAACTTCAGAAAAGCTGTATCATGGTGTACAGTGCACACCGCATACCGAAGAAATGGGAATAAAGGTGTCTCAAAACTCCTGAACGATAGCCCAACTTTCCTTCGGTAGCTGCGGCATAAATTTCGCACTGGTGTTATACAGCGGTGGTTCAATATTATACACTGTTACCCAGCATGTCAGTTATATGTTGCGTGAAGTATTTACATCGAATGAAAGCATGCCATTCTAAACGAAATAACCACGAATACGAAATAAAGTTCACTTCAACTGTCACATAATAATAACAGTATCTATAGTTTAAGACAAATGTTATTAACAGCTGGTAAATATATAACAGGCATGAAAATGATAACAGTATTACTTTGTCAGGAAGACAACACAAGACTGCGAAGTTCTTTTAGATTTCCGCTAATAGCAAACTGTTTAGCGTACTTGAAGGAAGTTTACAGTCTGAATATTCCCGTTTTAAAAGATGAAATCGTGCATGAGCATTTAGGGTAAAGAAGGTATTGTATCGAAGTTATGTTGTATCGAAGTTATGGCGTTCATGTGGAATATCGTAAGACGTGTTAGCATTTAAATATCGTTCTTCAAAACTCCTTTGATCATTTGCTATAGCACAGGAATTGATCACTTCTTTAGATATGCTCGCGAAATATTCATCACACTGTGTTTTAGAAGTTTACTTTTTGTGATTTCACGGATTAACAGACTTTCAATAGCCCTTTTGTTTACTGTACTCATAAAAAAATTCGCTATCATAATTGTAAACGTGCATTCGATTTTTAGTTTTCTTATTTCCACTCATCCGTGTCGTAGTTCCTGCTGGTTGCAACTGCTGCCGCAAAGTGATTGAGGGCTTATATATATAAAGGTCTACTTTGTTCGTCGGTGCTCTTTTCCTGTTGACCAGTTGCCTTCAATGACAAAAAAAAAAAACTATTCCCAGAATGAGGACTGGCTGTGAACTTGCTTTTAAGAACAATTATAGCGTAAAGGTCTTTGACAGTAAAAGGATGTGGGGTAACGGGGTCAATGTCACTCACCCCATCGGAGTCCTATCCAGCAGCAAAGGCCACCTTCTGTTCCTTTCGGTTGGTCACTGCATGCGCGCAGCACAAAAAGAGAGAGAGAAACTATAAGCAAAAATAAGGAACAAGAAAATGAACTTCGTAAATTTAATAAAACGAAGAAAACTAGGGAGAGAGTGGTTATGAAGATGGTGGTATGTAACGCAGTTGGGCACACGTCATGTATTTGTGACTTGCCTCTAGCATATAGTTTGATGCCCGCGAAGTTAAGCCATACTTTAAACACCTGCTATTCGCTTGCGTAGGTGGTTAATATGAGACTTCGGTTTGAGAACACTTCTAAATAACACGCCTTCATAGCGCGAGGCGTTAAAACTAGGAATAGTGACGTCATGATGTATATGTGCGGGTACAGCGCTGTACAAAACATCCCCCTCCCCCCCCCTTCGCTTGCCACTTTGTCATGTTTCTCATTTTATAAGATATCTCTTGTCATGCCAACGGACCATCAAATATTGTCTAGTTTATCTCCATGTTTTTCCATACATCTGTACTGGCCCTACCTATGCTTTATCAGGTGTACTCAGTTCAGGTATAATGAGCACAGTACACTACATAGGGCTTTCTATACTATAGTGCATGAACCAATGTGTTAAGCGCAGTGTGAACACAAGCTGTGAAATTACAACGTTCACAAAAACGCCCACTCTATCGTCTCAACACACTTGCAAAAGTCACAGATGTATGGGGCGACTGTCTGACATTCCGATGAGCTTTCGTGGAACTCATCCCAAACACCAGGTGGCACGCCATTGTTTCACAAACTTGGGTGTAAGGCAGAGTGCTTTCGGGTAAGCCCTCCGAAGCTCACTAGCGAGAAGCAAAACAACGGTGGCTCCTGCTATTCCGGAATATAAAAGTGGGTGTGGCAAATAACGCGCAAACTACCATTTCTCGTGCACATCGTATAGCGTTATATTTAGTGCGCACTGCGGCTACTGCCTTGATGACAGACAGATTTAAAGTTACTCTTATCAGATCCAGCGCTCACGTCCAGGTGACGATACGCGCTTAGTCAACTAGAAATAAAGGCTTTCTTCTTTCTCGTCTTGCAAGAGGCGGCCCTCTGTGTAGCGCCGAGCGTCACGAACGCATTAACGCGCATGTCCAATTTATTTTCTTCCAGTAATCAGCTCCGTTCTCTGGAGGTGTTAATGGCCTTGCCGAAACGGCAAGCTCATTTGAAAGAAAATGAATGATAGAAAGAACACACTCACCATTGATCTAAAGGGATATCTAAGGACGCGAATACGTTATTGGCGCTCTTCATGTGTTGTTTGCGGTTCCTTTCCTAACGAGTCTCATAGCGAAGGTGCGGCAAAGAAATGAACGAGTTTTAAGGAGAGGAAAACGTATTTGGAGGGTCAATAGCGTTTGTTTTTCCGGGATAAATTAACGCTTTTCTTTCGTAAACCAGAGTGTTTTTCGTTTTGTTTTTGGAAAGGGTGGGGGGTGGGGGGTGGGATTATGGTTCAGCGGATCTTTATGCATGCTTCAGCGCGCGTTCGTATGTGCAGAGAATGGGAGAATTCGAAAATCACCTTAACCCTCCCCCCCTCCCTTCTACGCCAGTGGTCAGCCGGCTCGGCTCACGATATGCCACAGATCGTGATTGGCCGCGATTGACTGAAAAGTTTACGAAAAGTTTCAGCATAAGACGTCTGTGAGGTTATGAACCCTGTTTGTTACCGTTCGAAAACGTACAATAAATAAAGAAGGAAGCGTCTGTGGTTTGGTAATTAATACCATTCTTGGTTAAGACACTCGCGTTAGAAAGGTAGAGGGCCGGTTTCAAACACGAGCGTCGGAGTAATATTGTCTCATTCAATTATTTCTCTACAGTGACGATCGTCCTAATTGACAGATAGACGAACAGATGGACGGACGGACAGTCTTCTTGTTTAGCCAACGCAAAAAATGCTCAAGCCTTCAAAAGACACCTTCGTTAAATGTACACGTATCAGACAGGTCGCGAATGACTTTAACGGGAATATGGAAGAGCGAATGATGAGATACTGTACATTTGCGACCGTTTGATGCGCGCTAGGTAAGCCCTCCTCGCTTCTAACGTTCGTGCGAGGTTGTGTACAAGAATTAGCCTAAACTTGCGTGTCAAGCGCTGGCAAATGCGGCTGTATGCACATACAGGCCAGGGAATCTCATTACCAGTATTTATACCGTTTGTGCTCTGAGTGGAAAAAGAAAAAAAATACAAAAGACGCCTTTCGGGAGAAAAAGAAAAGACGCACATTTCTTTTTAAAAAGGTTGCGATAGAGATCACCTTTCCACAGAACGCGCGCAATGCACAGGACGTATGAGAAACCGCGCGTCTCAACGAAAACCCGCTCTGATGACCAAGCCAACGAGCTATGGAACAGCCTGGAGTGTTCCACTTCTGATTGGACAAGCCAGATGGCTGGTAATTTCGACTCGATCGCAACATCCCCCAATCCTACTTGGTCCTTTCTTGTTCTGTTTCCTTCTCCCTTCGCTTAACCCGACATGGCCGGTATACGGGCAGCACTAACCGTATACTCAGCAATTACATATCGTCGTCGTCGTCACAGAATAAACCGACAAGAAGGAAGAATGACGATTGGAAAGGGACTCTCCGTGGAATGAAGGCGGTGTGGCTTGGGAGGGGATGAGGGTTGGATACGAATACGCCATCAGAACGAAAACAAGAGCCACCCGAGAAGTCCTGCGTGGTGCGGCTGAGTGTTCGCGCGTGCGCACAGCGTGCGACGGCTGAGACGCAGGTATATAGTGCGGGGCTCACTCGCTTGCCGTCCGCAATGAGCCCTATACATCAGGCCACAAAACGACGACGCGGTCGTGTAAGCGCTCTGAAGTTCGATTAGGGGCGCCGGGCGATCTCATTGCGATCGCCGGGGCCGAGCGAGAGTTCATCAGACCGGCGAGGTATTCATTGGCGTCGTCGTGGAGAGAGGAGAGAGAATAGCTGTGAGGCACGAGAAGAGAAAGAAGAAGGGAAAGAAAGAAGGGATAGAGCGAGTCAGCACGCCAGCGCACTTCCTTATCGGTATTTAATCGCGGAAGCATATTAACCGCAAATGCGACCCGATAAATAATTGCGAGGGGTGGAGAAGGGGAGGGAAACGAGGGCTCTCGCGGGCTGAGCCAGAAGAGTGGACACCGGCAACGGCTGCGGTCAGCGACGGTGTGAGAAAGAAACGGCTGACCACGCCATGGCCGTTGTTGGTCCGATTCATCGCGAGCCCTATACGTACGCCTTTTTTCTTTCTTTCTTTCTTTCTTTCTTTCTTTCTTTCTTTCTTTCTTTCTTTCTTTCTTTCTTTCTTTCTTTCTTTCTTTCTTTCTTTCTTCCTTTCTTACATACTTTCTTTTTTTCTTTCTTATATGTGTATACATCGTAGCTCAGAAAACGAACGACGTCCGAGATTTAAGCCTGCTTTGGATCGTTCGCCTTATATAGACCTAACGAGGGTACGGAAAGACCCCACGGATCGAATCCCCAGAGGCGCATTAAATCAGAGCGGCCAGCTTTCGCGGCTCTTAAAGTCAACAGCTTTTCGTCGCAATTCACACACGTAGGAGTGGCAGAGTTCGCATTAATCAAGTGGCCACTTGGTGCTTCGCGAAGTTAACGAACCGCTGCAGTGCAGTGTCTGGCTGCTTTTCATCACACATGTAAGTAAAATCACCGACTACGCACATCTATCGAGGGCTGTTGTGCCGCACTTAGGGATGGATGCGACCTATACGAGGCTAACCAGAACTTAGGGAAACCAGTTTCACGAACATACGTCTTTACTTTGCGTGTTCAAAGACACGACAACGTGGTGAGTACGTTAGACTTCGTTCGCGTGTCACTTCGTGACTGCTCAGAAACACTGGTACGACTAGGTATGCAGAGAATTTTACGTTACTTCAACGCCGTCTGGATGTGCTTTCTAAATCAAGAGAATCGGGCCAGTATTAAGCGTTGCTCTATCCCGTACCTCTCTAGGCTGCTTTAGTCGAATCAGCTTATGCGGCTCTGGAAATCTATACAGGGCGTCCCACGTAACTTGAGCCAGAGTTTCAAAAAATATGCCAGAATACGTAATAACGACGCGACCTTACTCATGGTTGCCTGGAGTTAAACTATTTTTTTGTGTGTTCTCAAATATTATTTATAAATATGTTTAAATAACTAACTTTTCAAGAAACGAAGATAGATAAAAGTTGAATGAGAAAGTTGTAGATCTGTTTGCAAAACATCCGATTAGACAGTTTTGAACAATATATCTGTCAGGTATAATTGTTTTCTGCTAATTGCGCGTGCCCGCGAAGTACAAAAAATACCACGGGACAAACCCGCTCGCGCTTCAGTGCGCACGATGATTCTAGTGCTAGGTTGAAGTCTCTTCAACGTAGCCGACATGTATCGCTCACTCAGATCACTTAGCGACATTCGGCATTATAGTCTAATCCTCTTCGTAATCCTTCAAGTACTATAGCCACACCACATTTGTATTTTCAATATCGTGGCTAATCTAGCAGTCAACCGGCACGCCTGCTGCTTCCAGGCTTCTCGACGCCCTTTCTGTGTTCGAAATAAAGGTGCACTCAAGAAGCGCCTGATTTTATAATTCACTGGCGCCATCTATTTACACACCCGCAAACAAAGCGTGCTCGCCAGGCCTTCACTATACGGGGTTCCTTGGCTTCGCGGTGCGTCATCGAGAATGATCACAAGTGTAGCCTTTACGAGCGGAATGAAACGCCATTCCGAAGCGTTGTTATCGCGTTCTTGCTCAATCCAGACGTCGTTCGTTCTGAATGCAAGTAGCCTTGTGAGCTGAAAAATCTTCAAAAGAAAGAATTGAGAAAACATTTTGAGTAAAACAAGCGATTTCACAGAAAAGTTTATCCATATTAACCTTTTCTTTATCAGGTTACCATGGACAAAAAAAAAGACATTATTTTCAGCATATGCATATAACTATTAGTTATTCGTACCCTTTGTGTATAGTATAGCTGAAATCGACCAGCCTTCTCAGGCATTTGTGAACTACCAACGCAGATTTGTGTTCCGTGTACTACCTGTTCACTTCTCTTTTTTTTTACTTTTACTTATTTTTTTCAATGTTACCAATTATTCCCCTTTCTTTCACCAGAGAGTACCCAGTAGAGTCAGTTCTTAGTAAACCTAATTGCACCCCCTCCCCCACTCTTCTTTTGTTTCTCTCTTTCTCTTATTTAGTTAATATTGCGCAGTGTTCGAAACGTGTTACTTAACCAATGCGCTCATGGAACACATTTCTACGTTTATTGTATACGTTCCTCATTTTAGTGTAGGTGCATCTTGGTCGTGTAAGCATGCCCTCGCCATATAAGTGAAGGCGGTAGACACACTTTGTTAAGTGTGTCTGCCTATAGTGGCGGTTTTACAGAGCTTGTCCGCTCCAGAGGCACCGACTGTAACAGTCGTTCTTAAGGTATAGCCTTCCTTCGTGTTCGACTGAAGTCACTCAGCGAAACGCCGCAACCAAAAACCATGGTACTGGGCGTAGCTCCCACGTCACTGCATCGACATTATTACCCTAGACTTCAAAGTAACCAAGCGCTTAGTCTTCAATCTTGAATTAGAAAACGGCGGGCGCACATGGTTGTTGTTGTACTGCCATTTTGTTTGTGTTAAGTATGAATTGCATGTTTGCGACGGGAGCGAAAACGCATGAATCATAATACTGGTCATTTGCATCAACGCTCTGCATATAGGTGTTGCTGTCGTGCGGTTTGCGTGTGCGTCGAATCGGAACACACGTTGCCGACGGTTAAGCGGGCCAACCACACACGCACCGCTGCGCTATAGACACTCAAGGCAGTTCTTCTTGAGATGCTGGAGCAGCTTTACTATTTGGCGAACTGGTTTTTAAAGAGCCAGAACACACCCTGATAGGATAACGTAGAGGCAACGTCAAGTCGCGATAAGGTTTTAAAGAGAACAGAATGAGGTATGGGCCTACGTTCGTTGTACACGCTGTCGCATGGTGGAAATTCGCCTTGTCGAAGATGTAGCATCAAGCACATTCAGGTGGCCCATATATGTGACTATCTCTTGATCTATGGTGCGTTTAAGTTTAGCCCAAACGGACACTCCTTTAGGAATGTGCAGTGGAAGGTTCCGGATATTTCCACGCCACGGGGTTCTTTAACATGCGGATAAACCTAGGCAGATGGGCCTAGAGCGTGTTAACTTCCATCGAAAATGAGGCCACAGCCACCGGGATTTGAGACCGCGACCATCGGGTAGGCAGCCGATCACCATGACTACAGTTACATGCTCAATGTAAGTGCCAAGTTTTGAAGATGACGAGCGTTTCTGCACAAGCGACTTAATGACGCGTTTTTAAGTGTAATTTATGTCTTGCACTCAAGGTTGTCCAGAACGCCCACGACGTGGCGGTGAGGCTTGGCCTCCACGTTCCTACGTGAGAGCGGCCGTGATCCTTCCACTATTAAACGGGGGTGGAATCCTTCAGGACCTCAAGAAAGCTTTTCACCCATCCATTCATCTATCCATTCATGTGCTGTACATTTATGTACACGCTTATGCACCCTGTCTATATTCTTCATCATATTTCTAGATTTCTGTGTTGCACAACGGTGGTCTATATGGGCAGGTAGCGGGATAGAATCCCCACGGCAACAGCTGCATTTTCGATGAAGGCAAAAATTTTGTAGGCCCGTGTTCTCAGATTTGGGTGCACGTAAAAAACCCCAGGTGGTCGAAATTTTCGCAGCCCTCCCGTACGGCGTTTCTCACTATATGGTAGTTTTGGGACGTTAAACTCCACATTTCATGTGTGCCACGTTTTTTCTCTTTCGCCAAACCTCACAAAATTGAACATTCTCTACTATGCGCTCATGTTTTATTGTCAAACACGTATACGGTGAAACGCACGTTTAAGGCTACACGCTGTAACTGTCTAAATATTTGAAGTCACTATGCAACTGAAAGTACATCCGGACAGCCCAGGTCCCAAAGTTCCCATTTCCCCAAAGATGGCGCTACATGAAAACAAGCATGATGATCAGCAGAATGACAAGCTCTTGATGTACTTCCCCATTCATGAGGAGTAATGTCAGTTTAAACTGTTCTGTGAAGAAGTGCAGGAAAGGGAAAAGACACAAGCTGTACCTCACCCCATTCTCGCCCAGTTTATAACTGCAACAGCTATTAACGACACTGAATCACACAGTTTTGTGACATTCTATTTGGATACGTCGATGTATGTTCTCCGGGAAATCGAGGTACTTCACATTTCATGATTCTAACTCGAAGAAAAACAAAGAAAAAAGGAGATAAGACAGAAGCACCTAGTTTGGTACGTTGCCCATGAAGGAAGGAGAAGTGGGCAGAACATTGCTTAGAATTCGATACGGTTTCCCTGGCAGCACTTCACCTCTGCTACATAATCATTTTTTTATTTATTTTTTCAACGGGGAGGAGGGGATAGAGATTCTTTCGTGTCATAGTGCTCGTGTTACTTCCACTGCGTGAGGTGTGTGCTAGTGTTAGACTTGCTTCAAAAAGGCCTTCGAATTGCTCATTTTAACAATTGTATTGACTCCTCCCCCCACCAAGGCCTATCATGGCGCCAAAGCATACAGTACACTTTAACATCCGTTGTATTGAAAAAAAAAAGGGGGGGGGGGGCTATCATGGTTCTAAAACATATCGCTTTTTACTATATAATGCGCAACGCCGCTTTATTCCATGTTGAATGACTTGCGTTTGCGTTTGAGAGACTCGCAAGTGACGCACTCGATAAGACGAAAGCGTCATCACTACTATGAAAATTATTTTGGCACAGATTCGCTGAAGGAGATTTACCTACCGGATGTGAATGTTGTGATGCTAATGTCCCTATAAGAGGTAGGTGCGCCCCAATAATGGCTCACCTTTTTTTTTTTTTTCTCCACACAGATACGCGATGGAGACCGGGATTACACGACCTAACTTATCACTGTCCAGTGGCTGACGAATCCGCCGGCCACCGCTCTTACGTTGGCGGCCCGATGCCAAACGCGAGGCGTGCAACGAAATCGCTCCTCCCAGCGATTCGCCCGAAGAACGAACGGGTCGGTGTGTGTATAGCCTTGTGATCAAACCGCTGGCACGGATCCCCGGAGGTAATCTATGTAACTGTCTCATGTTCTCCGCCGGAGCGAGCTGTATGCCCACTGTCGAACTAATCTAAATCGATGCGTACGCGAACACGCCGAAGGATGTAAAAAACGAGAGAGAAAATGGCACGCACGGAAAGGAAATCGGGGCTGTGGGAATATGAGCGAAAGAGAATACACAAAAAATACCAAAATAAAAAAAAACTAGGAGACATGGCGGGTAGGCAGGCTTCGCGGTGCTCATAGCCTCGCCTCCCCGCTTCGCCCGGGCCCCGCCTTCCGTTCCAGCCGATCTCAAATCGCCCCGCTGCGTCGGACTTGAGTAATTGCGCGACGGGCGCTAATTAGCATAAAAAACACTTGCGCCGCCAGCACGAGCGACCGAACGAAAGAAACGCGCGCGCCGCTCGCGGGCGGCTTCGCGAAAAGTATACACGCCTACAACTCGGAGCATTTTGACTTCCAAGGCAAAACTGGCGCCGGCGCGCGCAGGCAACGTCGGAAAGGGAGAACGTTCATGCCGCATGATTGATAGCTCGGAGGCGAATAAAGATGGCCAATGTTGATATCATAAAAAATATACATATATATACGAATGCTCCTAATGCGCACAGAGTCGAAATCAGCGCGCGTATGCAGACAGGCAGGCATCCAGAGATTCGTATACCGCGAAAAGGCTACGTAGAGTGGGAGGGGAGGCAAACGTGGAGGCCGGGAGGTTGGGAGGTTTGAGATAAATTAAAAAAAAAGGTGACACAGTCTTCTTCTTTCTATTTTTTTTTTTTTCGAGAGAGAAAGCCGGGTTTCGACGCGTCGGGAGCAGACTTGAGCGCGCGCGTCGCGTATGCAAAGATAGAGGCGCACCTGATATAGCCTTTCGAGCAAACCACATCGATCGAAATGTCTTCGACATGCCGAGTACAAGGCCCTAATGAATGAGGCCATTCATTAAGCGCGGTCCGCCGAGACGTGGAGGACGCGGTGCGTTAACGATTTGTTTATTGCCGTTTACTTGGCCGCCTCCTCGCCGTACATGCAATACGTGGGCTTCTTCCGAGCCGGGCTGCATTTAACAAAAGCCAGCTTCGCTTGCTCAGCGCGCGGGATCCGGGAGACGCCATTGTGTTTCCAGCGTGTCCTTGATTCTTTTTTTTTTGTTTGTTTATTTGAGAGAGAGCTATAGATGTCGCCCTGGTCCGTTTTGGCAATCTTCTTATATAGGCTCCTCAACGTTAAACCGCATTTCATCATTTCGGGGGAGACTTGCTGTGTGTTGCAACTGCGCACAAATGTACTGAAGGAGCTGTAGAGAGAAAAATAGCGAGGCTGCGCTCCCTTTCGCAGCTCGTTTACAGCGGCAGCTGCTCCGAGTTTGCGGCAATAAACATTCCCGAGAAATTGGAAACATTCGACAACGCTATAGAAAATAAACGAAACGGGGCAGTATACCGCTGCAAATATTTACGAGGACGTTGCGCGGGTATGAGAGAAAGGAATGAGAGAAAAAAATATTCGATACCGCAGAAATAGCCGCCTATGTGTGTGTAATCAATATGGCGAATGAGAGGCCCCCTTTATTTGACGAGAGGTATACGGATACGCAAGTTACAGAATAGCGCATGCGGGAACGCAGATCGCGTATTATTCAGTAGCTTGCGTGTGTGATTGCGGTGACAGCGCCTTAAACACTTATCGATTTACGAGTTCGTCGCCTATACCCGAGTGAGCGGCGTTTCGTGGCCCTGTTTGTATATCGGAAGTTTTGGGTGTCGCTCGACTTGCCTATTGATCACGGCAATTTCAAACTAAGGAAGTATGATCCAATAACGATAGAAGTAAACAAACAATACTTAGAGTGAAAATACCTGTAGTTAAATAGAAAGAGACATAATTAAAGAGAGAAGGCAATGCAGTAACTCGAGGTAGGAGTTAAGGGAGTTCTGACACCCACCGAAAAATTTTTCCGGCTCTAAATTGTTTACAAGTGTGAACGTCCACCATCAGTTTCCAAAGTTGGCCGTTCTACACATAAACAGCCCCCGAAAGAAAAAAAAAATCCTGGGTACGGCTTTGGGTGAGGGTATGGAAGTTAACAAATGAGGGTGTGGGTTCCTATACTCTACGCTACACAATAATAAAAAGGCAGCGTAATGATGCTAATTAAATTAAGACAAATGACCGTATGCAATAAGGTGAAGTTGTGCTCCTGCGTGGACAGCGCGCAAACATGCACACAAACTATCGGATTTCGAATGCGCGTAATAGGTAAAGTCTTGGGATTGACTTACTCGCGGATAGGCTGTCACCATGCCCGTCCTATAAGGTTTTCCAAATGCCGAAAGTAACTAACACCCTTGTGCACAGTTGCAACTCATCTTTCCTCAGTATTATCGATTTCTTTGGCGATCCAGTTAAGACTTCCGTGACCATGGCTGACCGCTGTCATGTCCGGTAAAAAGGCGTGCCTGGCGTCGCGCATACAACTTACGTGTGAGGCGATCTTCGCAAGGAAGCGTATGCACGTGTACGACTGTTTCCATTAAGTCCACTGAGCTTATATATAAGAATAAGACGGGAAACTGCAATTTTGTGCCTTCTTTTCGAGCTGTGTCGATCGTCATGGTGAGATAACTGCGTTTACATTTCACAGTATGCATCCGCATCAGCTGCCACTTGTAATTCGACCTAAGTTATGAACGCTGTACGGTACATAAACATGAGATAACCTAAATTTGTGCCGACTTGGTGCGCAAACATAAACACCGCATGAGATACATCTGTAAATGATAACAGAGACTGGTATAGGGGTCGAATTTATTTATTTATTTTTTTTCACAAGGTTTAGGCAAAAGCATTGGTTCGCAGAGATTCCAGCATGGCTGCAGAGCCCTGCAAGAATGTTTCATATGCTGTCAGTGAACCTAAGCCTAAAACTCGCTAAATATCACCACTATACCGTGAAACAATTCACAGTGCGGTGTAGCAAGTGAGAGCCACGCGAGCCAAGCCAGTACTCTTAACCACTCTTTCTCTTCCTCTCACTGTGTGTCAAAGTATACAAGGATCGCTAACGCAACCCTTAATTATTTGTGTGCTGTTTAGTCAGAAGTCGAACTCAAAACAATACCGTACTTAAAGTGAAATGAATGTTTGTTTCCAGAAGTTCGTATATCTACAACGGGATATTGCGTCAACATTAAACCGCAGAACATGTATGCTCCAATAGAATCTTATTTGGCAAGACGCGTCTCGATTTCTTCGCTTCGATGCGCTTCAGAGAGAAGCCAGATGCTACCGCGTAAGATGTACGTCATTTCGTGTAGTGACACTGTTTATACTATACAAGGGCGTTAGAAGCTCGGTCTGCATGTGTCAGTACTTAGTGACATGACAATTTCAGTGTTGCCAGCAAAAAACAAGAGCCACTACAGTCTCCGTATAAGATAGTATATGCCAGTGTTTAAAATGATCCGTTCAGTTCGAGTACACGAAAAATAAAAGACAGGCAAGACAAAGTAGCATCTTGTATACATTCTCTCTTCTTCCTTTACTATAGCGCTAAACAAATCGTTTAAAGAAAAATCTCGCCAGGCATCGTCTGTTAGCAAAGGGACCGATCTCCATATGTACAGTGTATAAATACGGTTGTTAGTCACTCCTCAGTTCACTCTGTAGAAGATTTTGACAGCACCGCGCTACAGACACATAAGTGGGTCATGCAACCTCGAGCACTGAACTTCCTTGCCCCTTTTCTTATGCTTGAGGTGCAGTATGGACGACCTTTTGTAGATGGTGCAGTTCATGCGTCAGATAGTTCTTCAGATATATATAGTTATCCTAAATCAAGGAATACGCCTTTTCCGTTTTACTGTGCTGCCCTCTCCCGTTTTGGTAGAGTTCCTGTAGGAGACGGGTCAACCGGTATGGCCAGAACGAAATATTCCGACATGAAGGGTCGTTTTCTGACATTCCCGCTTAGAGATGGGCGCATGCACCATGGATTCGTGGGCGGATGGTTGCAGAAGACCCACTTATTCTTTTCCTACTAATCGGTACTTTATTAACCGGCCGCCACTGTGCTGTAGCGGTTATGAAGCTCGACTGGATACCCGGGGGTCGTGGGATCGAATCCCGACCTCGGCGGCTGCATTTTCGGTGGGTGTGAAAATGCCTGAGGCCCGTGTACTGAAAATTAAAGTACACGTCAAAGAACCCCCGGTGGTCTGAATTTCGTGAGCCCTTCACTACAACGTCTGTCCTAGCCATATCGTGGTGTTGAGTCGTTAAGCCCAAATACATAAAAATTATTATTAGTTCTTTAGCAGAAATGAGCGAATGGAGACCCATGCTTGCTTATCACGCGCTTAAACAACGAAGTATTCAGGTGGTTACACGGAGACGTATCTGTTGAACACAAACAGGAACTGCATTTCATCACTTTGCTCTGTGTATTTCAATTTTAATATTGCAACAGGTGTACGCTCTTCTCATGTTGCTGCTGTTATTGCACGGGGAGGTGGTGTCAGTCAAGCTGCCTATACGCAGCTTTGATCCCACCATCTTTGACGTTTACGGATGTTCTTGTACCTATGTGAGAATAAACTTCGAACCCCGCGGCTTGCAATCACTTGGAAACAGCTTAATAACAACGTACGTATGAACTTGCGTTTTGACACTGCGTCGCGACTGGTGGTAACATTGCAGAAACTTTTTGAATCGTTATGGCTTTATTTCTCGCAATGTGGAGACCCTATTTTCAATGATAATCTGCGTTATGCGAATTATTCCTTGGGCATCCATGAACAAGGTGGTGAAATTTCGGCGCATTGTCGTCGAGAACACGCACGCACACACACACACACACACACACACACACACACACACACACACACACACACACACACACACACACACACACACACACACACACACATATATATATATATATATATATATATATATATATATATATATATATATATATAGGTATGGCATATGGCACAACGGGAGCGTTGTCAACAAGGATAAATATATTTATTTCCCAACAGTTTCGGGAGGGGTCCTCCTTTCATCAGGGGATGAGAAGCGAGGACCGCTCCCGAAACTGTTAGGAAATAAATATATTTATTCTTGTTGACAACGCTCCCGTTGTGCCATATCCCATATCTTCACGAAGACTAACTGGCCCATTGAATTATTACTCCCAATATATATATATATATATATATATATATATATATATATATATATATATATATATATATATATATATATATATATATATATATAAATACGCCGGTGATCTGAGAGAGTTGGGTGAACACTCGCGAGTGGTGGCGTAATAAGCTACTTATTCCCGTACGGAGTATCTGCATTCCAGACAGCAACCACGTTCCACGGTCAGCCGCGCGTGTGGTTGATCAAGTTCATCTTTGTTCCGCATTGAAACTGAACGATTTGCAGCGGCTGAAAGTTTGGTAGAAGAAGACGGCTCCGCTCCATGGAGCCCGTGACGTCACACAAGCAATGGCAAAATGGCGGCGGCAGGTGGCGGGCGGGGTTTATGACGGCAGTGACTTCTGGGCGCTCATCTTACCCATGAAAAGGTTATTTCACAGTCATATTTTGACATATGTACAAGCACGATAAGGCCTCTGCTTTTTATTTTTCGATGAAAACCGCAAACTGTTGGGTGACCATGTCATGGCCCCTTTTAGGATGTCCATAAGAGAGCTAGACCTTAGCGGAAGCGTATACTGCCACCCATTCTCAAATGCAGCATTGAGACGACCGACAGAATTTCCGTCCATTCGAGACAGTGCACACGTGTTCGTAAGCTCTTGTAAGCTTCCCATGCAGGGTGGGCCAGCGAACTGACCGCTCGTCTGAGTCGCCTTGGGAGGTTTTCCGCTGAGAGCACGCGTACATTTATATATTCGCTTTTTTCTCTCTCTCGATGGTCCGGTTAGAAAGACGGCGGCTCACGGCCGAGCGACGGCTAACAGGAGAAGAGGAGGAGGCCGTGACGGGGCCAATTGAAATTGGCTCGAAGCACTAAATACCGACCTCGCAAAGGCGGGCTCCCGAATGAGCGACTCACGATCCCACCCGAACACGCATCCGTGGCAGGCGTATATTGGGAGATGGAGAGAGAGAGAGAGAGGGCGTCCATGCCTGTCGGCTCCATGTACTCGCCCGTTCCTCTCACTCTCTTTCTTACTATTATTATTGATTTCCTGCCTTCTTTGGGCACGAACGCAGAAAAATGAAACCAGGAGAAAAAAAAAATTGCTGATTCCGGAGGAAGTTGTGTAGCTTCAAGACGTGAGTCGAGTCCTCTTTTCTTGAGTCGCTCGGCCAAAAACATTATATATCAGTATACGTGCTCGTACAAGAGGTGCCTGCGAGGCAGTGATTAAGAATACCATTTCGCTTTATTTTAGTTTCCCCTGTCTAAGCGAATTAAAGGACTGCGCGAGCAGAAAAAGAGCTACTGGATAAACGCGTAGCATCGTTCTCGCTTTCGCTATTGGCGTCTCTCTTTTTCTTCCTCTACTTCTTCTGCTTCTTGTTCTTTTCTTTTTTGGAAGGTTTTCTAGACGACGTTCATTTATCGCCCTCTTCTTCCCTCATTGCAATTCTATACCGCGAGCCTTTCTGACCGCACCATCATTTTTTTTTTTTTATCGTCGGGGAGGTGGCTGCTTCAGAAGCAAATAGAAGCGAATGCAAATTCGAAACATCCGGGGAGCTCCGGAAACAAGAGCGTCTACATATCGAAAACAGAGCCGAGGAAGCACGACTGGCGAGTCAATTAAGGAGATCATCTATAAAAGCTGCGCGGCTGAGAAGGCGAACTTGCGAATGTGAACCACAATACTGAGAGGAGCGAGAAAGTGGCGCAGGTATACAGTAAACGAAGAAATAAGCAAACGCTCTGCGCCGATAGAAGATAGCGCGAAACGAAGCGATGGGAGCGAGACTTGCGGAGTCGGCCCGATCGCCCTCGGGGTTTGCTAGGCGTCGAACGGAAAACAATCTCCGTCGCAGCTTAAGGCACACTCCCCCCCCCCCCCCCCTTCCTTGGTCTTTTTGCGCATTATTATGCTAATGAGAGACATTTATTCATCCGTCTCCTCCGCGTCGGTCCGCTCACGAAACAGCCGTCGATGCACCAGTGAGCATGCACGTATACGTATACTTTCTGTATACATTTCCCGTTGTGCTTTTCCGGTCGCCTGCACCGGACTCTCGCCTTGGAGAAATCCGCTTTGGAACTCCTCTTGGCGCGCGTGTGTTCGCGTACGAGTCTGTTCGATCGCTATACTGTAGTCTCGAGCAGCGGGGTGTGGGGGATAAAGGCAATACGGCGACGCGCCTAATTGTAATCGTTGCCTCACGTTTTCGGGGCAGATCAAGGCGGCCGCGGCCATTTCGAACCCCTCTCTCCCTCTCTTCGTCTTTACCGCGTCGCCTAATTCCTGAATTTTCCGTACGTCTTCTTTTTCCGTCTTCTCTTTTCGGTGAGAACCGTTTCGCACTTCTACGGTTACGACAGTCGGATATGACGAGTGACTCGCAATTACAAACACTCGGCGTCCTCATGCATACACGTGCGTTCATTGCCATTTTTTTTTCTATTTCCGTTTCCGCAGCTCAACATCTACAACCTCATCACCTTCCTATCCGTCTTTCCTCCTCTCCACATCCTCTTCGATATCATTCCGCAGTTCTTACACTTGTCGTTCTTGCCTTCGACGACTCCGGCCGCGGGCTCTATAGCTACACGCGTGAGCACTCTGTGGCGGCTTTTGTTTAAGCTGTGCGCACTCCCCCTTACAGACCCCCCCCCCCCCATTTCCCAAACGTCGTGCCGTGTCGGCATGGCCTTTGTATACGGCTTGTCCCGCGGCGAATGAATAATGTGCCCGAGTTTACTGAGAGCCCATACGACGCGGCGAGAGTCGAATGTGCTCGCCCGTGCTTTCCGCTCCGATTCTGCTCTTGTTTACGCCGCCGCCGATAGACACACGATCTCCGATCGCGCACGACGTCGGAAGGGAAATTACGCGAACCGCGTTCTCCCCCCTGCTCCGCTCGGGTTATGGCTAATAACGCGAGAGGAACGCGGGCATCGAAATGACACGAACGGAATCGCATCGCGGTACCCTTGATTACAGACACTTATGCTCGTCGTTTTTTTCCCTTGCATACACGGCATCGCGCGAAATGCGTCGCGTTCGTTTCACCCGACTCGGGCTGGGAGAGAAGATCGCCGATGCTTCTTAGAAAACGTCTGTCTCAGATGAGAGGCCGATATGAGCGTTAAGGCTCCGGCTTGTTCGTTGCGTTTTCTTGACTATCACTTACGTCGGATGCGATTTTCTAGTTGCATTAACGGTCGGAATGACCTTGCGCTTTTCTCATGCTCGCAGCAGCCCAAACTGCCTCTCCGAGGAATCTGCAATCAACCCCTTTCTCGCGCCCTTTCGGATATGACCACTGATTTCCTAATTTTATCCATTTCTCTATCCTACTGCGTTTTCCCGCTCTTGAAGCTTATGGCCGTAGCTCTATGATAAGCAACCGGTTATCTGCCCTCCACATTACACATAATGCCCAGCTCGATTTGCGCCTATTAGTGACAATTAAGATACCGGCTATTCGCGTTTGCTCCCAACCACCGTCGTCTTGTGTCTTGTTATTACGACTAACATCCCGCATTCCATATCGCTCATTTAGGACGTAATGTCTCCTCAGAAAAGAAAAAAGGAAGCCATAATCGATAGCAAGTGTTCCCAGGTTCCTTCCGTGTTTCCGTGGTTTATTTACTTAGTTTTTCATGGCGTAAGCTGTTGTAGGCTTGCTACACAGCCAGTTTTGAAGGCGATGTCTTCTGCCGGTGCCGTCAGTGTATACGCCACAGTTATCGCTAATACTGAGGGGGGGGGGGGGGATGTGAGGGTTCCTGCTGGATTGCAACTCGGTTACTCTCCAATGTAGTCAATTCTCTTCACACAGAACCAAGACAGTTCTTGAGACTGCTTCACGAAAATTCGCACGGTCACTAATGCACTTGCCATGACGACTCGAAGGTGAGAGCCATCTTCTTCTCAGTTGCATTGATCGCCTCCCCCCTCCACTTTTAAACTTTTTGCACACTTTTAATCAGGCCATTGTTAAATACTAGCTATATCCAGGAAACCAGAGAAAAAATGTGTGGTTTCCCGGCTATATCTAGCACTTCAAGCAGGACCTGAATAAGAGTGTATCCAACGCAGCACTGCATTGCCTCCGGGATCGGTGGCATTCGAAAATTTCTGCACGTCCCACGGTCTCGCAGTTTCTCTGGGATCGGTGCACCTTCGACCAGGCGATGATGTTACATGATGACGTCCTCGCATGACGTCGCGATGATGTCATGCGTCTGGAGAATTGTGACGTCATTACGTGATAATGATTATTTTCATCACTCCTGTTGACGCCACCGACGGTGTTGGTGACTTTTCGCATTTCATGAGCACTTTCTCCTTAAAGTTCATGATGAATGTGCCATCCTGTGAAGGAGTCGCATGAGCGGCCATGCGTGTTTTGCGACGCAGAATTGTGGAACCGTATTAGCCATTGCGCCGAGCGGATTGCGCGGTTTAAATGTGCCCACCCTTGAAAAAGAGCGCAGGCATGAATCATCGTATAGTAAACAGGCAGGGCGCAAGCAAAGTGTGCGGCTGAGTATATAGGTACGCATAATGTCTTACAGATGCGTTGTGGTTACTTCAAGTAACCAGCGTATACTATTACCATCACAAAGCACAAATGACGGTATTTCGTTAAGTATGTGAACATTGAAACAATACGCACCATGCAGTACATGTATATTTGAGGTAGGCGCCCTAAGATAGTTTACAACGCGCTTTTATAGAAGCCGCCTCCGGCAGCTTGCTCTGATATACATGTTGCTGAGTGTTCCACTCAGTCCTGGACTTCGTTTACTTGCATTTTGCATTGGCGCATCTACTATTTGCTCCCCTGTTGGCTATAATACATCTGAAATAATACAACATGCGGGAACAGGCACAGATTTTTGTGTGGCATGCCCGCAGTGTACTTTCTGTGAGGGCTCCATCCCCAAAATGTTATGCCCTGGCATTTAGGTGCGCCGGCTCACTTTGGTTTACAGGGTGCTCCTGAATGCGAAGCGCGAGCGGGCACGCCCACACAACTGCTCCGTCTTCTCCATGCCCCGCATTTAACGTTAAAAGGCCCGCCACAAGCCGTTCTTATAAGCGGCCGAACACGCATACCACGCGGGGGACACATTCTTATAAGGATATTTTTGGGTCAGGTAAACGAGTGCGGAAGCAATTTCTCGCGCTATAGACGTCTTGCGAAAAGGTTCAGAGCCTTCTGTGTTTCAGTTGTATACCGGCGAGCGGGAGCCAGCAATATAGCTGGGCACTGATCGTGTACCTACACCAAACCCTGGAACAAAAAACGAGCACCAAAACTGCGGCCAGTTCTCTTTTGCAGCGGAGGCGAAGGAAGACGCTCGGGTCGCTATTAATACACCGCTATACGCATCTCCTTCCATACATCGCCGTCATAATGGCGCGTCCCGCCCACAACTGTGCTCTAGCGCGCGCACGCTGTTAAACAACGCAAGTGTGCCCCGCGCAGCCCTGTTATCATCAGGAAGACCAGATCTTTATTAAATGCCGCCCTTATTTTCCCTCTAATTCCTATGGAGCCTCTCTGTCTGATCGGCTAGTGCGGGCAGCGATAGCCGCTTGTCCAGTAATTAACATTCAGCGAGTGTGCTACAACGGGACCCTTCCCTGTATTCACTGAGAGTGGGCGGTCAAGTATTTGTCTAGCGCCACGCAAAAGACGCCGGCCTTGCTGCGCCGCCCGTATTACTTCATCACCTACTTGCCCTGAACGGTGCAAAAAATGCAAAGAATAGGCGTCCAGTAATCTCAGGCCAGGCTGTAGAAGGCGCCCGGTGGTGTACAGTAAGGAATATACTCGAAGAGACGGAATTGTGCGGGCGGCGCAGATACATGCCGACCGGGATAGGATCAAAGTCGAGGGCGCGCGGTGCCCGTGTTGTGTATAGAAGGGTGCTTCGAGCTTTGTGCCGCATTATTACGAGCACCGTGTAGTACGTGGTGTTCGGGAAGTACAACTTCCGAGGCGAAGCGGTGTGCATGGATGCCACGAAGCACACAAAGAGAAAACGAAGACAGGGTTTGGAGGGAAGCGGGGAGGAGGGTAGACTGCGACTTACTGGAGCGGGGGTGATAGCGCGCGCCGATGGTGCACGGCTCAGAGATGTTTCTGTAGGCGCAACACGGAACGGGTCCACACCGCGAGGGATGCATTCCGAAGGGGGCGGAATTACATCTTGTTCACTCACACGCGCGCGAACTTGCAGACCAAGCCTTTTTTTTTTGACTGCCTCGGCATTTCTCTTACTGCGCCGTAGCTTACAGTTCTGTTTTCTTCGGCTGCGTTTCTTTCGATTTCTTTCTGACCGTCCTAGCAGTTGTTGCCGCTCGGTGTGCCGCAATGTGCCTGGCTCCGGTTCATGCATCGAACTGCCTCCAAGCATCTCGGCCCGGTCCATGCCTTTTTTTTTTTTTTTTCCTTCCGCCTTCGCTCTTTTTGTGCGCATGCGCGGGCTCGCGCCACACACGGACCCTGTAATTGAGACTAAAGGTGTGGATATGGTCTGGTCGACTCGGAGGAGTCGACATGAAGCGCCGAAAAAGAAATAGAAGAAAACGAAGCAAACGGCTAAAGGTACCGCGTTTCTTCCTTTTTTTTTTTTTTGCCGAGTTTTCCGCGTTTGCTTGTTTGCTTTCGTTCATGTTCTCGCCTTGACTGCGACCCCCGTGAAGTTTCTTCCGTTCTCTCTCTTCATTCTTTCCCTATATCTTTAGTCTGTGGCTGCAGCGTTTTTGTCACCCGCCTTTCGCAGCGGGCATCACAGACCACTTGAGACCGTGCTGGGCATGATGAGGATATGAGACGGGCGCCGGGCATACTCTCAAAACACGAGGAAAGCATCCACGATCGATTCCGAGCAAGTCGGGCTCTCGGGTCGTTTACGGTTCCGATTTGGGCGCGGCGCAATCAGGGAAGCAATGCTAACCGAAATTGCGGCCTTTCGTTACGTTATTAGCGTGTGTTAGTCAGCTCTGCATCGCGGCAACACGCTGAAAGCGTGAATAATGGAGGGACAACAAGACGTGGGTGCTGTCTCAGCAGTTCGCCGACCGCGAGACTGGAGGTTGTTCTTGCGGGTTTCCGACCAAGATAGGCTGCAACCCCCTGTGTACAACTGGAGTTCCTTATAGAACACGGGACAGATGTCCTTATAACATTATTGGGTAACTATGCAGAAACGTCGGACTAAGACCGTTTACCAAACACCCGTGCTTCGAAAATATATTTGATTGATATGTGGGGTTCAACGTCCCAAAACCACTATATGATTATGAGAGACGCCGTAGTGGAGGGCTCCGGAAATTTCGACCACCTGGGGTTCTTTAACGTGTGCACGTTAAAGAACCTTCGAAAATAGATCACCAGAATTGAAACAACGCGATCACATTCGCATTCACTCATTACACTACATCTCACATTTATTGCTCCACGAAATTGTTGGTCTAATGTTATTACAGTAGTGGCTTACGCGTTACCAACGAATGTTCTTGGTGAATGACTTATAATAGCAATGATTGTTTGTGTGTAACGTCCCAAAACGACGATGTGGTTATGAGGAACGCAATAGTGAATGGACCCGAAAATTTGGACCACCTGTTTCTTTTTTTTAACGTACAACGATATGCGGGCTTCAAGCATCTTCGCCTCTTTTGAAAATGAGGGATTCGATCCTGTGACCTGCAGGTCAGTATAGTTGAGCGCCACAAACCACTAGATACGGTGCAGTGACCAACTTCTCATTTAACTTTCGTTCACTCACTAGCACCCAAATCGTTTATTGTTGGTATTGAAGCCTTCAAGAGCTCGGAATATCGGCATCAACTCTGCGCTCTCTAGAGAGCCTGCGATGCTGCCGTTAGGCAATAGGTCTGTCTCCACGTGGGAGCGGCCCGCGGTGTCGCCCCAAGGGGGTTGCACTTCTCGGGATATTTAAAATAAAGTTCTTCGTACCGTAAGCTCACACATCTGCTAGACCTGAACGAATTGCGCAACATAACTGAACCTCTGGTTCTATTCAAGCTCGCTTCTGAACCAACCGTACTTGTCATATTCCCGCTGCTGTGTCTACGAAATATTTGGCCAAGTCGCGACTACTTTCAAATTAGGCAACGCTGCAACACATTTTGAATACAATTTCATGCATTCCTCCGACGAGGCTCAAAGGTTCGCTTTATATGAGATAGACCTAGTGACTTTTGTAGATATCCCCATCATTAATTATGATATGATATGTGGGGTTTAACGTTTCAAACCATCATGTGATTATGAGAGACGCAGTATTGGAGGGCTCCGCAGATCTTGACCACCTGGGGTTATTTAACGTGCATCCAAATCTGAGCACACAGGCCTACAGCATTTTCGCCTCCATAGCAAATGCAGCCGCCGCAGCCGGGATTCGATCCCGCGACGTGCGGGTCACCAGCCGAGTACTTTAGCCACTAGACCACCGCGGCGGGCCCTCATCATTAATGCATCATCATCATCATCATCATCATCATCATCATCATCATCATCATCATCAGCAGCAGCAGCAGCAGCAGCAGCAGCAGCAGCAGCAGCAGCAGCAGCAGCAGCAGCCTGACTACGTCCACTGCAGGACAAAGGCCTCTCCCCTGTTCCACCAGTTCATTTGGTCCTGTGCTTGCTGCTGCCAATTTATACCCGCACACTTCTTAATCTCATCTGCCCACCTAACCTTATGTCTCTCCCTAACCCACTTGCCTTCTCTGGGAATCCAGTTAGTTACCCTTAATGACCAACAGTTATCCTGTCTACGCGCTACATGTCCGGCCCAAGTCCATTTCTTCTTCTTGATTTCAGCTATGATATCCTTAACCCCCGTTTGTTCCCTAATCCACTCTGCTCTCTTCTTGTCTCTTAAGGTTACACCTACCATTTTTCTTTCCATTGCTCGCTGCGTCGTCCTCAGTTTAAGCGGAACCCTCTTTGTAAGTCTCCAGGTTTCTGCTCCGTAGCTAAGTACCGGCAAGATACAGCTGTTATATATATACCTTCCTCTTGAGGGATAGTGGCAATCTACCTGTCATAATTTGAGAGTGCTTGCCAAATGCGAGAGTGCTTGCCATCATTAATTAGGGATCGTGAAACAAGCTGCCAAGTGACTGAACATATTACTTGCTCTAACGTGCCACTTACTAACTTCAAGTATCCTAATATATTAATCTAACTAACTGGGAATCCGCTCAGCCTGCTTTCACACAAAGTAAGATGCGATGCTGGAGTCACATACACGATTATCTTTTCTTTCCTTCCGTCTGAACGTCCAGTATCGCATTTCAGTCACGCACAGAGCGAAGCCTGCCGACGTCATTGCAAGGAGGGCAGGTCGGTTGACTGGATAGCCACGCCTGGTCTTGCTATAACGCATGTCGCCAGAGGGCGTAGTACACACACCGGAAGCAAGTCCGTCACTTGGTTGCCACTCGGATTCCAAGCAGCTGCGGGCGTTCATTCACCCTCGGCTACTGCCACCTCGCAACCGAGGCAGGTGCGCGACGCGTATGCCCCACACACGCGTATCGCGAAGAATTCCGGGGTCTGACCTGTGCAACGAGGGGCTGTTAGGACCGGCGCCAGGTCTGACAATGGATCGGCGTTCCTTTTGATGTTCCTTTTGAATCGCCAAACGGGTTGGCGGCCTGTGTCCGCCATGTATTGTTCCCACCTGGCCGGAGGGTGCGGCGTCCTGCCGCCGCGGCGCCGTGAGCAGTTCGGGAGACCACCGGTGCAGCTTCTTCTTTGGAAGATGACGGCGGCGGCGGCGGCCGGGAATCGTCCCGCTAATTGAACGAATCGTTCGGCACCATTTGAAGCTTGTTTACGGCGGCCCTTTCGATGGATGCAGTCATCAACTTCAGACCCCTCGCCCAGCGACACACCTTGACGGGGGGGGAGCCGCGTTCGTGCCACAGGGCCGTGCGGTGACCACGCTTCAGTTTTGAACGTTCGCGTGGACCGTGCGTGCTCGTCACCCTCGCGGGTAATGTGTGGTCCGTGATTGGACGGTGCCCTCTGTACGCGGTCCCCGATCTAGGGATCTGGGGAGGACAGACCCTTTATAATGAGCCCCCACGGCTCATTCGGTGTGCTTTTTCGAGTGGAGAGCTCGCCATGTACGAAGAACGCCACTATATATCTAAATTTTCTTATTGACCTCTCTCTAATGTAAATAAACGTCTGTTCTCTGTTTTCCCATATAAGCATTGCTTCTCGCTATAAGGGACGAGTCCGATGGGAGCCAGCTACCAACGACGAGACCCACAGGACTCAGGTCCCAACAACTGGATGGCAGCGGTGGGATCGAGCTCATCGACCAGGAGGCAATGCTGAGACCTGCTGTCTGGAGGACCTAGAGTCGGACAAAACTGCTTCGTGGCATCACTGACAACACTGGAAGGAACGCGTCCGAATTCATGACTGCATAGGGTGAGTGCACTGCTTTTCTTTGCTGAGATATCACCAGGCTTTGCGTAGGATTGTAAACAAAGCAGTGATTTGGTAACGGTGGACGGAAGTATTGATAGTACGTCAAAGTTGTTTAGTTAAAAGAGTTAGCAGCACCAAGGACCGCCATGAATTTGAAGGGACTAAAAAAGCCAGAGTTGTTAGAGTTGGCCCGAGAGCTGGGCCAGGTAATTGCCGAGACGAAAAGAAAGCAGGAGATCATTGACGCCATCGAGAAGATCGGGGCAGATGACGAGGAGCTGAGCGAATGCTTGGAGGCTATTACGCAAAGGAAAGAGGAGCAGAGGCTCCGTGAGGAAAAAGAGGAGCAGAGGCTCCGTGAGGAAAAAGAGGAACAGAGACGTCGTGAGGAAAAAGAGGAACAGAGACGTCATGAGGAAAAAGAGGAAAGGGAAAGAGAACGTATCGATCGTATGGAAATGAAACGCCTAGAAATTGAACTAGCAAAGGCTCAATCAATGAACGGAGCTAGCGCAGTGGCACGAGAAAGAGAGCGCCGAATGACAGATTTGATGCCATCCTACGCGGTAGGAGGGGACATGGGTCTTTTTCTGGTGCACTTTGAGCGCACGTGCGAGAGGGAAAATTTTGCTAAAAACACGTGGCCCCAGCGCTTGCTTACGCTGCTGCCGTGTGAAGTAGCTGACATTATAGCCCGTATGGGTAAAGAAGACGCAGACGACTATGACAGAGTCAAAGCGAGTCTGCTCAAAAAGTACAGACTGTCAGCGGAGGCGTTCAGGCGAAAATTTCGTGAGATCGAGAAAGCCAAAGACGAGTCATACCCAGAGTTTGCGTACACCTTAAAGGTAAATCTGGAGGAATGGCTTAGAGAGGAGGGTGCGCTTGGCGACGCGGAAAAGACTCTGCAGTGTTTTGCGTTGGAACAATTCTTTCGGCGTCTACCTGAAAACATTAGGTACTGGGTTCAGGATAGACAAGGAGTAGATACTATCACGAGAGCGGCAGAGCTCGCAGAGGAGTACATAAATCGCCGTGCCCTCGAAGGCGAGGATGTCCCTAGGAGGGAAATTAGTAAATATCGGGCCGACAAGCCTCCGCGATGGACAAAGTCGGGTCGGTATATGCCAAAGGAGGGTTTAGACTCCAAAGGAAGCGGTGATAAGAAAAACAAGAGAAAGGAAGAAGCACCCGAGAAAAGGGCGGAAGGGCAACAGAAAAAGGCGTTCGAGGCCAAGAAGCCGATAGTTTGCTATAACTGCCAACAGACGGGGCATATTTCTTTGGGTTGTAAGAACCCGAAAGTTGTGTTAATGTCACTCTGTAGTAATGACGAAAACATGACATTGCTAGAACCATACATCCGAGACCTAGTCGTGAACGGCCAACCGTGCCGCGTGCTCCGCGATTCGGCCGCCACTATGGATGTAGTGCACCCGTCCTATGTCGAGGAGAGTCAGTTTACAGGAGAATGCGCATGGATAAGACAAGCAGTAGAGACAAACAGTGCATGTCTCCCAGTAGCAAGAGTCCGCATCGAAGGCCCTTTCGGTGTTCTAGACACTGAAGCTGCCGTTTCGGCACATCTCCCAGTGCAATACCCGTATTTGTTCTCAAATAAATCAGAGTACTTGCTGCGACAAAAAGGAATTGGGTTCAGTGAGGGTATCGTACAGGCCTTAACTCGATCCAAAGCAAGGGAGCTCGCCGCTCAGACAGTTGGTAAAGATCCGGTGGCAGACGAAACAGCGTCAGCGGCAGAGCCTTCTTTACCTGGCACGAAACTGGACCACCCTATAATGGAGCCTCAAAACACAATATCTAAAGAAAGATGTAAGAAACCGGATGAATCCGAGGCATCTCGAGAAGTAGAATGCACTATAAAGCTGTTAAATGTAAGTCCTACAGAACTGATAGTGGAACAGGAAAATGACTCCACTCTCCGTAACCTAACGCCAGACGCGAAGGAAGGGGTGGCTAAGCAAAACATTCAGTTCACCAAAAGGGGGGCGTCTTGTACAGAAAGTACACGAGTCGAAAAGGAGTTCGGTTTAATCAGCTAGTCGTACCGTATCCTTTCCGCAAGGAGCTGCTGCACCTGGTCCACGGAGGTTTGTGGTCAGGGCATCTCGGCATCAAAAAAACAAAAGAATGTTTGTTACGGGAGTTTTACTGGCCCGGCTGCTTTCGGGAGGTGGAGGCATTTGTAAGAAGCTGCGACACGTGCCAACGCGTTGGCAAGCCAGGGGATAAGGCTAAAGCACCTATGAAGCTGGTCCCCATTATCACAGAACCGTTTCGCAGGCTAGTTATAGACACAGTGGGTCCACTTCCTGTAACGCAGTCCGGGTACCGGCACATACTCACAGTGCTCTGCCCGGCCACGAAATTCCCGGAAGCAGTACCGTTAAAGGAGCTCAGCTCGGAAGAGGTAGTTAAAGCGCTTTTATCTATCTTTGCACGTGTAGGCTTCCCTGCAGAAATTCAGTCCGACCAGGGATCTGTTTTTACAAGTGCACTAACCTCGACATTTCTAGAAAAGTGTGGTGTTAAATCATCCACAGTTCAGTGTACCACCCTCAGTCAAATGCTGTAGAAAAGGTACATTCAGTCATGAAACGGCTGCTACGCGCCCTTTGTTATGAGCAAAAAGAGGATTGGGAGGCTTGCTTGCCCGCAGCTATGTTCGCGCTTCGGGTCGCTCCTCACGAATCAACAGGGTTTTCGCCTGCGGAGCTTGTTTACGGACGTGCTCTTCGCTCCCCACTTCGCATTGTTCGAGAATCTTGGGAGGGCCGGGCGGACGACCCTTCGGTAGTAGCATACGTACTTGAGCTGTTGGACCGACTTCACGCAGCTCAAGAACTAGCGGAGCAGGAAATGCGCAGAGCTCAAAACAACGCTAAGCGCTATTATGACAAGACAGCCCGGACGCGAAGCTTTCGAGTAGGGGAAAAAGTGATGATACTGAAACCCTCACTGAAGAATAAACTTCAGGTCCAGTGGGAGGGACCTGTTGAGGTAGTTCAGAAATTGTCAGACACAAATTACTTGGTTACTGGACTGGAAGGCGTAAAACGCAACAGGTGTACCACACTAATCTGCTCAAACCGTACCAGCAGAGGCATGCCGTCGTAAACATGTCGCTCAATCAACCGGAAGAAATGCCTATTGATTTCCCGGAGTTAACAACAGAAAACAAAGACATTGGCGAGACTATTAGTAACCTGGTAGAGCAGGCGGGGTTGGAGCCAGATCAGAAAGCGGAACTGAAGGAACTATTGTTTGACTTTAAAGAAACATTTTCAGACACACCTGGCAGAACCAAAGCCCTAGTTCATGATATTGAGCTGACATCTTCAGAACCAATTCGTTCTAAAGCTTACCGCGTTTCCCCGAGGCAACGGGAAATAATGGCCGCGGAGATAAACCGAATGCTCGAGCTAGGAGTGATCGAGCCAGGAGAGAGTGATTACACCTCGCCTCTGATCTTGGTTGAGGTCCCAGGGAAAGAGCCGCGACCGTGTATTGACTATCGGAGGCTCAACTCGATTACAAAGGACCAAACTTATCCAATTCCGCATATTGAGGAAAGACTTGAGCAAGTCAGCAGTGCCAATTTCATCTCGACTTTGGATTTAGTCAGGGGATACTGGCAGGTGCCTCTAACTGAAAGGGCTAGTAGGCTTGCGGCGTTTATTTCCCCGATGGGAACATTTCGGCCGAAGGTCCTTAGTTTTGGATTAAAGAATGCCCCTTATTGCTTTTCTGGCCTAATGGACAAAGTGTTACAGGGTATGGAGGACTTTGCCCTCCCGTACCTAGATGATATTGCTATTTTTTCTTCTTCCTGGATAGACCACATGAAACACTTGCGAGCTGTGCTATGTCGTCTGCGTGAGGCCGGCTTAACAGTGAAGGTTGCGAAATGCCAATTGGGGCGCGCTGAGGTAGCTTATCTAGGGCATGTAATAGGCCAAGGCTACCGCCGGCCGTCAGAAGTAAAGCTGGCCGCGATAGACAACTTTCCCCAACCACGAACCAAGAAAGACATTCGGTCGTTTCTTGGATTGGCCGGTTATTATCAAAGGTATATCCCGCGTTACTCTGACATTGCAAGTTCCTTGACAGACGCTCTTAGAAAGACTGAACCCCAGACCGTAAAATGGGATGGGGCCAAGGAACATGCATTTTCTACGCTAAAGAAGGCACTAAAAAGTCAGCCAGTGTTGAGCGCGCCTGACTACTCTAAGCCGTTCATTCTTCAGTGTGACGCCAGCGACCGGGGTATGGGTGTCGTGCTTTGTCAGAGGGGAGAGAACGACCAGGAACACCCTGTACTGTATGCCAGTAGAAAGCTTTCTGTTCGTGAGGAAGCATACAGTGCCTCAGAAAAGGAATGTGCCTGCGTTGTTTGGGCTGTGCAGAAGCTAGCTTGTTACATCGCCGGTTCTAGGTTCACAATAGAGACTGACCACTGTCCCCTCACATGGCTACAGTCCATGTCATCGAAAAACGGCCGTCTTTTGCGCTGGAGCTTAGCTCTTCAACAATACACCTTTGATATCCATTACAAGAAGGGTAAACTCAACGGCAACGCAGATGGTCTGAGTCGTTGTCCCTAGTACCCCGAGGGCTTCAAAACGATTTTCTGCTTTCTATCCTCGATTTGAGGCCCACTAGTTTTCTGTATTTATCCAATCATGTGTCAAGTGTTTTGTTTAATGTCTTCAAAAGTGGCTGATGTGGTGTTGCGACTCGGCGGGGGCCACAGGAATAAAGTTGAGGTAGAAGGAAATGACTTCCACAGGTGAATCTGAGTCTGGTGATTCTGAGTAGAGAATTGCCGTGTGCTTGCTTGTGTGTGGGTGTGCTTTCGGCGCAGTTTCCGCAGTTCCTCGTTTGTGGTGGGCGGAGAATATGGTGGAGGGGTTCACCTCATCCCTGCGAGCAACGCCCTCTTGGTCGATGATCATCGGATCCAGTGTTCGGGACAAAAGTAATAGAGGAAGAGCCGACAAGCTGCAATACAGATCCCGCTGCACAGTACCTGCTGGCCACTGCACCTCGGGATCTTCTTTCCCCGGCGGAGAGGCTGTTAGGACCGGCGCCAGGTCTGACAATGGATCGGCGTTCCTTTTGATGTTCCTTTGAATCGCCAAACGGGTTGGCGGCCTGTGTCCGCCATGTATTGTTCCCACCTGGCCGGAGGGTGCGGCGTCCTGCCGCCGCGGCGCCGTGAGCAGTTCGGGAGACCACCGGTGCAGCTTCTTCTTTGGAAGATGACGGCGGCGGCGGCGGCCGGGAATCGTCCCGCTAATTGAACGAATCGTTCGGCACCATTTGAAGCTTGTTTACGGCGGCCCTTTCGATGGATGCAGTCATCAACTTCAGACCCCTCGCCCAGCGACACACCTTGACGGGGGGGGGAGCCGCGTTCGTGCCACAGGGCCGTGCGGTGACCACGCTTCAGTTTTGAACGTTCGCGTGGACCGTGCGTGCTCGTCACCCTCGCGGGTAATGTGTGGTCCGTGATTGGACGGTGCCCTCTGTACGCGGTCCCCGATCTAGGGATCTGGGGAGGACAGACCCTTTATAATGAGCCCCCACGGCTCATTCGGTGTGCTTTTTCGAGTGGAGAGCTCGCCATGTACGAAGAACGCCACTATATATCTAAATTTTCTTATTGACCTCTCTCTAATGTAAATAAACGTCTGTTCTCTGTTTTCCCATATAAGCATTGCTTCTCGCTATAAGGGACGAGTCCGATGGGAGCCAGCTACCAACGACGAGACCCACAGGACTCAGGTCCCAACAGGGCCCAGTTCACTTGTGTACGTTTATATACGTTCGACGCGTATAAACGCACAGACACCTGACGTGTATTGCACGCATGACACTGCGAGACGCGTTGCGAGGCAGAGCTGACGACCGGCCGTCTGCAGTCCGGCATACGAACGCACGTAGCCCGAGCCCCGGTGAGACGAATTTCTCCCAGGGAGGTAGCAAACAAACTGCCGCACGGCCTGTATCCGCGCTATTCCTCGCCCTATACAACCAGGGCGGTCATCATTCTAGCGCTGTGAGCTTGTTGTTATACTCTGCCGGTAGATGTATGCCCTCTCTCCGCCATGTCTATAGTTCTATACCTGCCCCCCCCCAACTCGCTCGCCTCCTTTATAGCTCCCTCGTCGCCCAGCCCAAGAGATCCCCTTGCTGGCATTGCTTCGTTGTTATTGCATTACTGTCGCCCTAGCTGGCCGGCGCAATTTCCAGATTCCGAAGGTTTGCTTCTTGCTCCTAAGGACGAGGCCGGGCAGAGGATAGGCAAATTATGGGTTTCGCATACGAGAACGGACAAGAAAAAAAAATAACGAAAATGCGTCGTCGTCAACTTTGTTTTACTTCAGCGGGCAGGGGCGCTCCGTCGGTTTTTTTTTATTAACGCGAATTTTTATTTCTTCTATTTTCGGCCCCCTTCCGTGCCAACCTGCAGAACATCGGACGTTCCGGTGCGGAGCAACTTTCGTCTCGCTTTTATGGGAAGTTAACGCCCTTCGCGCGATGTGCCATACCTGCTTCGTCGCTCTCTCTCTCACTTCTCGATGCTGCCGCTGTTGTCGGTGGTGGCGGCGCCGGCGTTTAATTTCGGGCCGCTGCAGCTCCGTAAAGCACCGCCGCGGAGCCGAGCGAGCATAATATAATGCATCTCTCCGCCTCGTTCCGATTAGGGAAAGAAGCGGAAAGCAGCGCGCTGAATTGATGGACGCGGAGATGGCGGAGGGGAGCTGGCTCTTGTCTGGGAGCGTCCAGCGATCTGCTTTCCACGACCACCGATCGCCCGGGTCAAAGTGATTTTGTCCGGGAAAAAAAGAGAAGCAAAGATCCACCACTCCGGAGGAATATGGAAAGAGGGCGAAGCAGGATACATACATGAAGAAACTGCGTGTCTTCTTGTACGTAACGTCGTTGTGCAAGAAACGAACGAAGCAATGGACACTGACGACTCGCATCATCGGAGGTAGCGGATTCGCACGTGATTTATTGGAGGAGAACGCTTTGGGCTACTACCATGTCTCAGGGCGAATCGGACAATTTAGGACCAACCGAAGGTAGTGATTTTCGCGTTCTGTAGCGTCTTACACTCTCTGTAACACTTCAACGCACACTCGGCAAAGCACATTTCTGCACACTCGGTAACATATTAGATTGTGTACAATCAGGGCCCATTCTTTTCACTAGACGCAACCAGACACAGTGGTAGAGACAAGAATTTAATTAACTGGAGGTTTCCACTCAACTACATAGGCGCCCCCCCATTTTTTTTTTTTTTTGCCACCCACGCGTCTCAACCTTTCCGCATCGCACTTTGTGTTACACTCCATGCATCAGCGCGCCTTTGAAACCAAGCAGCGATTTCAACTGACGATATCGAATGACAAATGTCGTCTGCAAGTGACGTCATCTAGTGATGTCAAGAAGACGACACAAGAGAGAAAGACAGAGGAAAGGCACAAAGATTAACCAAACGAGCGTTCGATTTTCTACCCTGACCTGGAGATAACAGAATCGGGAATAGAAAGAGAGATGGAAAGAGAAGAGAGAAGAGTGGTTTTGAAAATTAGTGCGGGCACGAACGTCCCATTGTAACGTCGCAGCATGACGTCGTTCGTGACGTCACGTGGGTTTTCGAACCACTTCATTCGCCTGCCATTTTTATGTGGTGATGCTATAGTGCCTAAAATATACTTATATTTTAGGCTCTATAGTGATGCAAAACGCAAGAAGGCACGCTTTTTTTTTTTTTTTGCTCGTTCTTGAGCGATTGTTTAACTATATATAGCGAAACTGTTGCCAGCACGCTAGGCTTCCAGAACTGAAAGTTTGTGAAACGAGCAACAAGTGTGACTAGGGGCAATGAAAATGACTGATTCAATGCAACAATAAACACGACGCGAAAAATACATCTACACGTGCGACAGTATACCGCCGTGGATAACGAGTAAACGGATGGAAATGCATGAGCACGACGCGACAGTTCCAAAACGTATCACCGAACGCGGCGGTGTGCAGGGTTTCGTGAAATCGCAGGCGTAAAATGAAACACGCATGCGCTTACAAACTCAGCCGCACAATGTAACGCCGGCAATCGAGCATTGCAACGCCGTTTCCCACCGGGTCTGTAACAAGCATTCTCCTTTTCTGGAGCGGTTTACTTCACGCTCGTTATACGGATCTGAATTTCGATCTCCGTGCACAATTAATCTTCGCCCACTACTATCCCCACCCCCACCTGCCCTTCCTGCATAGCACACTTGCACAAGAAGGGTCGTATATCCAATGCAGCGAGGCCAACTGGAATCCGCCACGGCCCAGGCCTTATTTATTGCTCGTTCTTCCAGGAATACTCCGTAAAAGCTTCGTGAGCACGACGATGAAGGGCCCCGAAACTGTCCTCAAGCGAACACGCGTGGGCAAGCATAAAATCGAGGCGACGCCTTTGCGAGTGGTCCTTCGTGCACGCTGCAGCGCACTGGGCATGGTCGTTAACGAGTCACCCTCGACTGTGCAAATCGACGAGGTGTTAGCGACCAAAAAAAAAAAAAAGTCAAGTGAAACAGGAATATCTTGGAGGTGGGAAAGACGGGGAAGGAGACCAGCTCGTGCAGACCACCCCAGAAGGAAGATTTTTCGCGAATGGACCCGTGACCTCCACGAACGATCGGCGGCTGCTCCAGATTCGGCCCACCGTCACACCAAACCGGCAGTTGGTCCTGATGTATAGTACGGTACACTGTTAAAGGGAACACTCGAATGCACACCATCAATACCACAGGTCCTCTAAGAGCAAGTGGATTAAGAAACATTTTTCATGCAAGTCAATAGTCTGTAACGAGAAGTCGGAACTTTCAACCACCAGTAGTCTCATGCATATCTAAGCCGCAATGATTCCGTAAGATAGCGAAATCTAAACATGCTGCTCACGCAGACGTTCCCTTTAACAGTTGACCCGTCTGTACACGTCCAACAAATGTATTGGTTAAAAAAAAGCAATCGAAGCGAAGCTTCGAATTTCTGCGTGCGATCCCGGCAACAAGGAGCCATCCGTTTAGCCCGAAACACAGTTACGCGTGAAAAGAGTCCGACCTATCGACTAAACGCAGCAACTTCCGCGTCCAACGAATTTCCAACAAGTTTCCAGCAAGTGCGAACAGTGGGATCCGCCCGAATTCATGACGCGTTCTCCAGCGAATGGGTATACACGACAAATGAATACGCATGATTTTTGAGTGGTTGCCATCCTGAGTGTATGAAATCAGTTGTGCATTTGTTTATTGTTTGTCATTTCAGAGTGTACGGAAATACTGTTGCTATATATATGAACGAGGCGCTTTACGTTCTAATTATTTCGTATTTTCTACTGCTTTTAGTTGTACTTTAAAACGTCTTGTTAGCTGATAAGCGCAATCTGAACAAATTTGCTGAAGTCCCGTAGCCAGAATGCCGGGCAGCAAACTTTGGTTGTCGATTGAGAACATTATCTTGTGTTGCGTTCAGGCACATTGATTATATACGCCCCCGATGTGGGAAAAGTGTATGATTAACCGTATCGTTGCCTACCTACCTACCTACCTACCTACCTACCTACCTACCTACCTACCTACCCACCCACCCACCCACCTACCTACCCACCTACCCACCTACCCACCTACCTACCCACTGTTGCGCCTTTGGGTAGCGTGGTGCGGACTCGGGCCATCCGAGTCCCCGGAGAGGACGAGTAGAGAAGCCGGAGAAGGAGAAAAAAATGTTTATATACAGTATTTACATGGTAGCGTGGTACAACATGAAAAGAGAATCACACACGAGCGCCTCTGCGCTAGCGTTTTTATACATCGTCCGCCTTCCCAAGATCCCTTGCAAAGAAAATTTATGCGCAGGATACTCCAATGAGATCGTCGTCTTCCTCTCCGTCCCCGAAGAGGGAAAGCCAAACACCGCCTCCCTCTGAACCTAGGAAAGGGGCAAGACATGCCCAGTTCGCTGTTTGGTGAGGGAGACCCCACGCGCCAGCGTGGCACCACAGTGAGATGACGTGGAATCCCATGCGCAAAGTCGCTCCCTGATGCAGCCAGGTTGACTCAAGCAAGGCAGAATACCCCGTACAGCTGCTGGGTCGACGCTGCTTCGGAGTGTTGCTCTCGGCGGCTGACAAAAGCTTGGCCAACGACTTTTGTGTCAAGAGGAGCCGGCGACGTGGTTTTTCCAGATTGTCCGCGTCCGTCGCCGTCCCGGTGCAGGGTTGACTCATCAACAGCTGCCAGGTGCCAGCAGGCCGCGAAGACCACGTGGAACTTGGGCGAGGCACAACAGCACCCCCGCCGCCAGATGATACATCGGGAGGTCGAGTTGTTCCATGCAGCTCGGCCGGGTCGATGTCGGCGACGTTCCGGCAAGGCTCTTGCTTTCTCGAAGGGCCTGGTCAAACTGGAATGCTCCAAGAGCTGGCCTCTGCGCCCCGCTTCGGTGAAAAGTGGGTGACAAGCTCCAAGAACGACCTTTGTCAGCCACACACAATGCGACAAGCACCGCGTGCACGCCACTCTCATCGCCAGGCCTCCGATTTTACAAAGCAAACATCTTATCTTAATAACTTAAGCTCAAGGAAACAATGTGCATACCAATCGGGACAAGTGTCCAGTAACTCTTTCATACGTAACTCCATTTGGAATCGAGATAACATTATAATCAAGCTAAACAAGCAAACTGTAGAGCTCGGGACAACGAGGGAGTCAGCGAAAAATTTCTCTAAGCCCTCACTGTAACACATTGAAAAAAAAGTACACATAAACTAGGTAAAGGTAAACAAAAAAAATCAAACAAACCTTCCGCGTCTTTTGACGAGTCAAAACGCTCGACTTAGGGCGTCTGCATTTGTATGAAGGCCACCTCTCTTGTAGCGCACCTCGAAATTGTGCTGCTGCAGTGCTATGCTCCATCTGAGCAAACGACCATTCTTAGGTGACATTTGGTGTAACCAGGTTAGTGGAGAGTGATCAGTTTCTATAATAAACTTAGAGCCAGCAACATAGCAGCCTAGTTTTCGTACGGCCCAAACAATGCAAGCACATTCTTTTTCCGAAGTGCTATAAGCCTCTTCCCTGCTGCTCAATTTGCGACTCAAATACAAAACCGGCCGCTCCTCTCCACTCTGGTCCGTCTGACATAGCACTGCTCCTAAACCGCGTTCGCTTGCATCACACTGAATAGTGAAAGGTTTTGCAAAATCCGGTGCCCTCAAGACGGGTTTCTCACTCAATGCGTGCTTCAGCTTCTGAAAAGCGTCTTCCTTTTTAGAGTCCCATTGAATGTTCACAGGTTCGGTCTTGCGTAAACTATCTGTCAAAGGGCTGGCAATCTCGGAGTAATTCGGGACGTAATGCTGATAGTAACCTGTGAGGCCGATGAATGCTCTCATCTCGGTCTTAGTGCTGGGACGACGATAACCGACCACCGCGGCTACCTTGAGTTCGGACGGTCGACGACGCCCATTTCCTACAATGTGCCCTAAATAGCTTACTTCAGCACAGCCCAAATGACATTTCTCTCTCTTTACCGTAAGACCTGCATTTTTGACCCGTTCCAAAACCATCCGAAGGTGTTCAACATGGTCTTCCCATTTGTCCGAAAATATCGCCACATCGTCTAGGTAAGGCAGCGCAAATTTCTCGAGCCCGTGGAGAACCTTATCCATCAGGCGGCTGAAACAATACGGCGCGTTCTTGAGCCCAAAGCTCATCATCAAAGGACGAAAAGTGCCCAGGGGTGAGATAAAAGCAGCGTATCGACTCGCGCGCTCTGTCAAAGGGACCTGCCAATACCCCCTAACAAGGTCTAACGTAGAAATGTATTTCGCCTTAGACACTGTCTCTACCCTCTCTTCAATGTTAGTAATAGGGTAAGTCTGGTCGACTGTTACAGAGTTCAGGCGGCGATAGTCCACGCATGGCCTTGGATCACGGCCCGGAATCTCAACCAAAATCAAAGGCGAGGTGAAATCACTGTCTGCTTCGATGATAACACCTAGGTCGATCATGCGGCGAATTTCGGCCTCTAGTATCTCTCTCTGTCTAGGTGACACCCGATACGGCTTACAGCTGATCGGCTTGTTAACCGTCAGCTCAATGTCGTGCTTAATCACATCCGTTTTGCCTGGCTTCTCGGAGAAAACGGTAGCGAATTCCTGTACTAAAAGCTCTAAATCTTCCTCTTGAGCCTTACTTAGGGTGTTCCCTGTGTCTACCCTATCGGACAATGTGCTGCTGACCGTGCCATCGGAAAGACAAAGGATTTCCGCGCCCTCATCCTCAGGAACATTGAGTGCAAGGTTTACTACTGCTTTTCGTCGCATGTAGGGTTTCATTAGGTTACTATGATACACTTTGGGGCATTTCCGGCCCCACTTTACCTCGTAGTTGGTGTCTGAAAGCACTGACAACACTGTCGCTGGTCCCTCCCATTGTACGTCCAGCTTGTTTTTTCTTGAAGGGCACAACAGCATCACCTCATCGCCCACTCTAAAGACTCGCTTTCGAGCTGACTTATCGTAACGGGCCTTGGAAAGCGCCTGTGCTGCGCGCATGTTGCTCTCCACCACTTCGCGTGTAGTCCCCAGTCGCCCCAATAAATCCAGTACATAGGAAACTACATTAGGGTCCTCCCCATATCCAGTCCATGACTCTCGTATTAAGTGCAGCGGACCTCTCAAGTTCCTGCCGTAGACAAGTTCAGCCGGACTAAAACCCGTACTCTCGTGTGGGGCCGACCTCAGAGAAAACATCGCAGCTGGTATACACCCCTCCCAGTCACTTTTATGCTCAAAGCACAAAGCTCGCAAAACGCGTTTCATGACCGAGTGCATGCGTTCCACAGGGTTCGACTGTGGATGGTGAATAGAGCTATGCGCGATTTTTATCCCGCAGCGTTCTAGGAATGTAGTCGTAAGGCAGCTTGTGAACACACTTCCGTTGTCACACTGTATCTCCGAGGGAAAACCCACCCGAGAAAAAATAGACAACAATGCGTCCACCACGCATACTGAACTCAACTCTTTCAGTGCGATTGCCTCCGGGAACTTGGTGGCAACGCACAGCGCGGTCAGGACGTACCGATATCCTGATTTAGATGGAGGCAGAGGCCCCACGATGTCAATCACGAGCCGACGGAAGGGTTCTGTGACTATTGGCACTAGTTTCATTGGTGCCTTCCATTTGTCTGTTGATTTTCCTATCCGCTGACAAGTGTCGCATCCACGGACAAACATCTCTACATCCTTCCAGCACCCGGGCCAGTAGAACTCCTGAGCCAGCTTAGCTTTCGTTTTCTTTATACCTAAGTGGCCCGCCCAGGCGTTGCTGTGGGCCAGGTCGAGAATGTTCCGCCGGTATTTTAGTGGAACTACCACTTGGTTGTAGACCCGCCCTTTAGCGTTCTCATACCTGCGATGCAACACCTCGTTTTGGGTGTAGAACGAAACGTTCTTCCTAGAGTTACCTTCCTTATGTATGGCATCTAGCAGCATAGAGAGTGCGAGATCCGCCTTTTGATCGACCACTAGCGTTGCACGGTCGGTTCTGGCTAGCTGACACCAACTGGTGGACGCGGGTGTTAACACCGAGCCTGTCACCAAGTCCTCGTTTTCGGGCGTTAGAGATATTTCCTCGCTGTTGTCGACCATAGCCCCAGTTTCCGTCTCGACAACTCGCATGGCAGACTCATTTTCCGTCGCAACTACCTCAGGTTTTCCTACACTGCCCTCGGACGTCTGTTCCCCAGAGGGTGAGCTGCTCAGCTGTTGCGTCAGCTCGCGCGCCTTCGAACGGGTAAGGGCCATGCAAGCTATTTCGGTGGCAAATGATTCTCCACGTGTTTTTAACATTTCCTCAGACTTATTTGAAAATAGGTAAGGGAAGTGCTCCGGGAGGTTGGCTGAAATTGCTGCTTCCGTACACAATTGGCCGAAAGGGCCCTCGATTACAACCCTCGCTATCGGTAGGCAGACGCTTTGCTTTTCTGCCACTTGCCGAATCCAGGCACACTCTCCTATATAGTCTTCGGAAGATACGCAACTTGGATGCGCTACATCCATTGTGGCCGCCGAGTCCCTCAATACCCTACACATTCGGCCGTTCACTGAGAGTGTCCTCATGTAAGGCTTCAACAGCTTTAAGCTATCCTCTGACTCCTGAATTGTGGCAAATGCCATGTGCCCCTTACAGCTCCTGGCCATGTGGCCCTTTTCTCCGCAGCTGTAGCAAACAACTGGCTTCCGCGCTTCTAACGCATGCGCTATGTCACCAGGCGCCTTTGAACCTGATGAAGGTGCCGCCTTAGTCCCCTCACTGTCCTTTCCCTGCTGATTGTCTAATAACTTGGAATTTTCGGGTTTCCAGTTATTTCTTGCAAACCTCTTGCGTCCCTGGTTTCCCGACCAGCTTTCTACCTTTTCATTTTTTTCCGAAGTTCGTGGTGTATTGCGGAGACTACGGCGTGAGCAGTAATCTTCGGCGAGTTCTGCTGCCCTGTTCATGTCTACGTCTTTCATCCTATCCTGCACCCAAAGCCTTACCTCCTCGGGAATTCCCCGGTAAAACTGCTCAAGTACCATCAACTCAATGACCTTGTCATGGTTGCCATAGACTTGCGCGCTTTTGAGCCACTCTTCAAAGTTGGCTCTAATTTGGTAGGCATAGTCTGAATGAGATTCGTTGCCCCTCTTAGAGTGCCTGAACCGCAGGCGGAAAGCCTCTGTCGATAGGCGACATTTTCGTAGCAATGCAGCCTTTACCCTGTCATACACCTCGGAGTCCTCTTTATTCATTCTTGCGATAACATCGGACACTTCGCCTGGTAGTACGCATATCAGTTTTTGTGGCCAAGTCTCCCTACTAAACCCTGCATTTTCGCATGCTCGCTCAAAATGCACGAGGTATAATGCAATGTCGTCACCCGCCTTGAAGGTGTGGATTAGATCCTTTATCTTTGATTCTCCACCTCCTGAATTTTGATTTCCCACGGACATACGAAGCTCCAGTTCTTTCAGACGGATTTCATGTTCTTTATCCTCGCGATCACTCCTTATTTCCTCCTCTCTTTGTTCACGGGCTAAGCGCTCACGCTCCTCTTTCTTTGCCAAAATGGTTTCTCTGGCCTCAATGGCCTCTTCTAAACTCACTTCCTCTTTTCCCAAGTGCTCCAAAATTTGTTGTTTTCTTTTAACCGAGCCGACCGAAATATTCAGCTCCTGACAAATTTCGAGGAGTTCTTGGACCTTAAACTTCTCCATCTTAGATATGCACACCGTTTCTCTTCTAAGGTAATTTTGCCCACGAGCCACCCAATTCTTGGTCTGCGAATCAAAATTTACCAAAATCACCCTACCACGTTACCGACCATCTGCGCTAACGAGTCTGGCGAAAAGAAGAGCAAACACGCGGCACTCACCACTTCGATGCAGCCGACGCAGGCGAATCCCATAAGCTGCCAGCCACTGTTGCGCCTTTGGGTAGCGTGGTGCGGACTCGGGCCATCCGAGTCCCCGGAGAGGACGAGTAGAGAAGCCGGAGAAGGAGAAAAAAATGTTTATATACAGTATTTACATGGTAGCGTGGTACAACATGAAAAGAGAATCACACACGAGCGCCTCTGCGCTAGCGTTTTTATACATCGTCCGCCTTCCCAAGATCCCTTGCAAAGAAAATTTATGCGCAGGATACTCCAATGAGATCGTCGTCTTCCTCTCCGTCCCCGAAGAGGGAAAGCCAAACACCGCCTCCCTCTGAACCTAGGAAAGGGGCAAGACATGCCCAGTTCGCTGTTTGGTGAGGGAGACCCCACGCGCCAGCGTGGCACCACAGTGAGATGACGTGGAATCCCATGCGCAAAGTCGCTCCCTGATGCAGCCAGGTTGACTCAAGCAAGGCAGAATACCCCGTACAGCTGCTGGGTCGACGCTGCTTCGGAGTGTTGCTCTCGGCGGCTGACAAAAGCTTGGCCAACGACTTTTGTGTCAAGAGGAGCCGGCGACGTGGTTTTTCCAGATTGTCCGCGTCCGTCGCCGTCCCGGTGCAGGGTTGACTCATCAACAGCTGCCAGGTGCCAGCAGGCCGCGAAGACCACGTGGAACTTGGGCGAGGCACAACACCACCCACCCACCCACCCACCCACCCACCCACCCACCTACCTACCTACCTACCTACCTACCTACCTACCTACCTACCTACCTACCTACCTACCTACCTACCTACCTACCTACCTACCTACCTACCTACCTACCTACCTACCTACCTACCTATCTATCTATCTATCTATCTATCTATCTATCTATCTATCTATCTATCTATCTATCTATCTATCTATCTATCTTCGAGCATCACGTTGTACGTGCATGCCCCATCATGTGTGAGTTCCCAACACAAAAGTACACATCCTTACATACATTGCACGTACGTACAACCAACATACACACGCACGTGAGAAAAAAAACGCGTAAGTGCAAACGATGCGCTTATGTCGAAAAAGAGGGCATGACTATTGACAACAATTTTTAGCGTTTACCGAGCTAGGGCTGTTAGGATTGCTTCTGACCACCTAGAGCTCCTTGATGTGCACCTAAATACAAGTACACGGTTGTTGTTGCATTTTGAACCGCCATCGGGAGTCGAGCTGGCATGCTCGTTCTTAGCAAAGCCACACTCTCCCTGCTAAGCCACCACAGCAGGCAAAGTCTTTCGAAGAAAAGTAAAAAATAAAAAAAAGCACCGTACCGCAAAATGAACATGGACGACACAAGAAGAGCCGAGCACTGACGTTAACAGCATGGAGTTTCCTATAATTAACTGGAGAAGACTCTGGCGCTGCGATCGTTCAGCGACCATGGGAATGATGGGTAGTACACACATTTGCCTAGTCTTCGTACTCGCGTGCGGCGAATCGTACTTGCGGCTTCATTCTTTGCTGTATTTCGGTTTTGTTTTGAAAGAAAGATTCAACCCTTTTGAATTTCGTGACCGATTTGGAAAGGTAAGTTTAAAAGAATAAGATGGTGAAGCGCAACTGCTGAACATTTGCTAATATTTGTTTTGTAGGAGAACAGCTCCAGGCCACACGAACACACACGGAGCCAAAAGCAGGCCAGAAGTACGAATATTAGACAAATGTGTGCACTACCCATCATTCCCATGCTCGCTGAAGCGCCGTGCATTGCAGCTCCCATAGACACTAGCGCCAGAATTCATAGTGTATATTAGTAAACTGTATGGTTAACGGGGCTATACGTGTATGGCAGTACGAGTATGTCTAAGCTGCTGAAATCTCGGGTAAGCATATACGCTCGAGGGAGAGAGGGGCTGGGGAAGGGAACGAGAGGCCATCTCTCTTTATTATCCGCTTCGCGCGGCAGGTCAACAGTCGTCGGACAGCTCGGGGCGAGTATAGGTGGAGCGTTATCGAGCCCGCCGGGAAAAAAAGAAAAGAAAGAAAACAGACGCACGCGCGCGCACTTCGGACACGCGACCGTTTCGCCGCAGGTCGCGAGCTTCCATGGGGCCACCCTCTGGGCGCCTTTTAATGGCGCGGGACGCCAACGAAGGGGTTAACAGGCGAAGCTCCAGTGACGATGACCGATCTGCTGCCCAGATTAAAAACACGCCGATACCTGTGTGTATATAAAAAAACGAAGAGTTTAAGCAGCCCGCGTGAGACTTTTGCACAGAATGCCGAACCATCAGTGAGGGAAAAAAAAAAAAGAGGACGTGGCAATGAGCACTGTGGTAAGCATGCTTGGGAGGCCATTTTATTTTAACTTCTCCTATCTTTGTTGTTTTTTTTTTAGGAATAGAGCCTGCTGTTAGCCGCATTTACGATTAGACAGAATAAAGGAGGATCGGTGGTGCGTGCAGCCGTGTTTAGGTGCAATAGCCCGTAAAGCTCAAATATGCGGCATGCAGATGCGCTTTTTTCGTCACATAAAACTGAATCGCGTGACTATTCTTCATGCGTCGGGCAACGCTTTCTGTCTGTGAGCGTTAGATTGTATTGGTGCTCCGCGTATGTCCCTTGCGTAAAATTATCACACACACACACGCGCGCGCGCGCACACACACACACACACACACACACACACACACACACACACACACACACACACACACACACACACACAAACTTCAATAGCGCGCTTTTTTTCTCTGTGCTCTGTCCGGTACGTTTTTTCAGGCGCACTAAAGAGCACATGTGCTTTCGGGTATCTCTGTTTTTTTTTTCCTTTTCCTCTCTAACTTTTTTGCGAATGGCGAAAAGACAGAGAGAGAGAGAGAGAGAGAGACTACTTGATGTAAAAGCAGGGAGGGAACCTGGTAGAAGAACAGGTTCGTTATCCTGCATAGGGGAGCGGAAATGGTGATCACGAAATTTCAGGAAAAGTCGTTAATCTGAATCGTAAAAAATTAACGAATTCGAGAAAGTGAGGAAGAAACTAGGGCGCGGCAGCAAGGTGTAAACCGCAGAATGAGTCTGGCTTGTTACGCTGAGTAAACGAAAATCTCCTACGAGCACATTCACCTAAGAATCGGTTCGAACGAAAAAGATTTTTGTTTTTTTTTTTTCATTCTCAATCGACTGTTCTGATCTTGCACCCGTCCCCTCCCCCCTTTGCAAAGTTTTCTCCGGCGCATGTGGCATCGCACTTCCTCTAGGATTTGCCTAACTTTGCCCAAGCGGGGATTTCTTGTCAAGCGACGTCACAATGACGTAATGGTAGCGTCACAACTTTTAGCGACTTCTTACGTAACATTGGACGTCATCACGTGACTGCTTAGACCGTATGTTGACGTCGACAATCACTGTTCGTGCTTCACGAGTAACCTAAGTTTCTCAGTAAACACACACTCACAAGTAAACATGCGCTAAGGTTCTCACCTCAAAAGGGAAAATGAACTTAAGCGAAAAGTCGAGAAAAACTATACAGCGGGTTTTTAAAACCGGATTTTCAGAATACAGTGTGGTTCTCGTAGATTGAGTTGGCTCACTGACAACGTCTTCCGAGAGGAGATTCCTCATCCGAGGCGTTCGCTGAAGTTGCTTGCACTGGCGGTAATTCGCTTGGCTGCACGTTGCGTCTGCTCAGTTGACCCCAGCCGACGGATCCGACTCTGACAGAAACGGGGAGAGAACGCGAAGGAAGGAGGGTGAACGAAAGGATGAGAACCAGCATCTCTCGATCTTGACAGAGGCGATGCGGGAGGCAGGGTGGTTCCGACGCAAAACGCCGCATCTGCGACGTGTTTCACATTTTACATTGCTTTTTTTTTTCTTTCGCTAGTGGCAGGGGACAGCGGTGCCATCTTGATTAAGTAGGCAGCGCGTTTCACGGCGCGTTTATGCCGTCACCGTTCCCGGAAAATCGGGCGAATTTGTCATCAGCGACTGGAAACAAGGTGACATCTCTCCGGGACGAGGTCTTCTTTTAGACCCCGAAACGCAGAAAAAACGACGCATCCGGCGCCGTAGTTTACTACAGAAAGACCCGCACGCAGTCACACGCCCATTAAGCCTGTGCCGGACCCGCCATATTTACGTTGACATTGAACGCAAGGCTTCCGAGAATAAGCGTGTTCGTCTTTCTTTATTTAAGATGTTTATTTAACCAAATGAGAGTGTTGCTTTCTTGAGCATCACATTCTCAAAGAAGACAGCGTGTTTTTTTTTCCCCTCAGTTTTGTGGAGTTCTGTGCAGTAGAATGATGTCTCATATGCGCAACCATTATACAGTCACGCACGGAAGAATGCATGAATGTTCGTGGAATCAATCTATACCCGAGAAGTAATCACTATTTTGTGTTTTTCAAGAGAAAACAACATAATGCGCCAAACGAAGACAATCTGTGAGGCCTCGGTAACTCCTGGTGCGGCCTGTTGACTTTGAAAACTGCGTAGGCGAACCGTCACCATTTTTGTACAATTGTGTACTATTTCTTTCATTACACGGCTGGGCCACTTACATATGCCCCGACGTATGCAAGTTACACTTTATGTATGTAAAACAGATTCACAAGACATGAGTGTGACAAATTCACAGAGGGACATTGCATTTACGCGCAAGCTTGTCACGAGCTCCAAAACTTAAATTCGATCGCGCCTGGCGATACACGAAGTTGCAGTAGCCGCCACAGCGTTAATAGAAGTCAGAAGCTTCCGTAGTCACGGGGTTTTGTCAAGCTGTAAAACAACGCGGAAGTGTACGGTTCGTGTTTGCTTATCTCTCATGTTTTCTCGTGCACTCGATAGACTTGCCTATTTTCCTATGGCACAATTTTCCGCCCGAAAGGTGTCGCAGAAGAAACGTGGACTTGAATAATAACTATAACAAAAATAATGTCCTTGTTGAAGTGAGTCCGTTATATTTTTTATGTAAGCTAAATCGGCTCGTCCCTACAGCGAGTGCAACAATGTACTGACAACAGGGTCAACAACACGACTCAACGCGCAGTATACGCGATTCCACGACGCGCGAGGCCATCTTCATTCTTTCCAGAGCAAGGACACAAAGCAACCGTTATGTGTCTTCTGCGGAGATCCTTAAGACGGAAGAGCGTGCAACAAGTATCGTCGAGGAGGTAATATCTCGCGAATCGTCCATTTATGGCCTCCGCGGCGAAGAGAAGGCATTTTTTCACACACTTTGTTGCTCTGCATTCACAGTGTCTCATACGGGAAGAACTTCGCCGCGAACGAGAAAAAAAGAAAGCAAAGTACGAAGATGAATGAGAACTCCAAACAAAGACATCGTACTGTACCCCACCGGAGATCGGTCGCCGCTCTCCAGTGTTGGGATAAACGGTGCGAAGAATATGCCGCGATCAAAGCGTCCAGCAAACAACAAGAACAACGCACAAGACCGAAGCCAGAGTCAAAGGGGAGAGAAATAAAGCGACAAAGCAACAGGGCCGGAGTCGGTATGAAGAAGAGGAGTTGGCGTGCGAAGAACACCTCAACAATGGGTCGTAAAGATATCATTACAGGTCGACCAAGAAGCGCATCCTCCTGTCTATAGCGACACACTGGGGCTGCTGCAGACCGCTATAGGAATGACGACTCAAGTGCGGTTTTTCGGGACAAATTTTATCTACTTCCTTGGTTATTTGGACTCTCTTCCACAACCGAGCAACCACCACCCCCTCGTGGTCGTTCGACGCCGGCTGTTTTTGAGGCCTCTCTCACCCCAGGCGCGGTGCACTGTCGGTGATGAAGGGGAAGCGTTTGGTGTGTACACCAGACTGGAAGGCGAGGCCCCGACCGACAAGGGCGAGCTTGCATGCGCGGCTCGACTACGTAACCGGCCACAAGCGGGCACCAAGAACGCAACGAATCCGAGAATAACAAAGAAAGAGAGATAAAGAGTATGAGAAGCCTACTCTTCTGTTGTCCACGCTAGAAAAAAAGGAGACGACAGGGGAGGACAGAGAAGAGCGGTTGTTACCCGGCCTCTACACCAAGCGGGCGCGCGGAATATCCTGCTTTTTTTTTTTTTTTAAGGTGCGCTCGCGAGCAGTACTGTCTATGTGTAGCGCATGTATGTACGGCACCCTGTACGTTTGTGGCGTACGTAGCATACGTGCGTGCGTAAGTACGTGCAGGCGCATGCAGCTGGCCAAACGACTCTATACTCTTCTTCCGGACGATCTGGACGCGGCTTTTGCGAGTCGCCGCCGATTCTTCAGAGATGCGCGCTCTGTTCCTTATCCTACCCTGCATTCTTTTTTTTTTCTCTCGTTTGTTTCTATTGTTGTTTCAACTCTTTCTGGCTTGTTTATACCTCGCGTAGCCTCTCCCGGAACCACCTCGTTCACCTCCGCAAGTCAAGTTCATCGCGACGGCCGCCGCTGTCATCCTGGGAGCATTGCTGTTTTTTTTTTTCTCTTCACAGGGAAAAGAAAAAAAAAAGTCAGAATGACCGAGCAGGCCATCGGCACCACTTGGAGCGGTTGCGGACGTAACCGAGACGGTAAAGAAAACAAAACATAACCACGTTCACCGACTCTTCAGCAACTCGCGGTTCCGGGCATATATGCTTCCGTCTGCGCGCCCTTCGAGCCCTTTCTTTTTGTTGCCAGCTCATCCTTTGCCATCTTTCAACGAACAGCTGTGGAAAGTTGTTGAACAAGAGCAGTGTATGTGGCTGCTTGGTACAGTTGAGAGTCTGTTACTCGTTTGCGTGATATGCAATTCGTATGTGTACGTGAATACAGAGACCGATTTTCTTCGCGTTGAGGAATGAGAACACTAGTGAGGATTGCGCATTTTCGCTGTCAACGATTGCTCGGTACGACCGGTGGTTTTAGAAGGCACTGTGATCTTCATGCACGAGGCTGAACGTCGGAGTGCCGTGTTATTCGCGAACGGGACAATGTTCTTTATTATCAGCCAGGTGCATGTGGTTGTTGAGTATTGACGCAGAGGGCTCTACACTCACGTCAACGCTTTTAGGCGTGGAAAGACATGCGTGCACGTGTGAGATCACGTGTCCACTTTATAAATTGTGTTTCAAAGACAAGCTTGTCTTTTTTTTTTCCTCATCTTTTTTTCCCCTTGTGTACCGAGCAAAGAAAAGTAGACGCGTTTTCAGTTTTACTTGCTCATCTATGCGTATTATTCAAACATTGTTTTTCTGTAGGGGGGTATGGTCGCTCTGCGGTCCTTAAGTTGTAAAAACAATCGACATGAGCCAACCATTCGTGGTGCTATTGAAAACACACACACGCACACACACACGCACACACACACACACACACACACACACACACACACACACACACACACACACACACACACACACACACACACACACATACACACAGATATCTCTTCTCGGGACTTGAACATAAGCGACCACCTATCAGCGCCCGTCGACGCCACCACCAAGTGGTATGCCCCTATAACACGCTGTCTCTCATAGCGCGAAAGCGAATCTTAACGAGCACAAATCGAATTTCTCTCTGTTCTACGAAACATTTAGTCTATTATGCATTTCCTCATTCGTATTATTTATTATTATGTATTATTATTATTATATTATTATTATTATTATTATTATTATTATTATTATTATTATTATTTTCTTTCTTTCTTTCATGGTCGGGGCTTGCAGAATGAATGGTTCTCAGGATTTCGCGAGGAGAAGCGATCGGCGCCCATGCTCTCCACGGCCTTTGCCTAAACTGGAATCGGGGCGGACTGTCGCAACTTTTCAGCGGTTCACGCAATTCTCGCGCTGAAAAATGCGACCCGTGGACCAATCCGACATCCGAAAAGGTCGCTCTGCGTGCCTGCAGCTTCATTTTTCATTGCTATGGAGGCACTCCTGCCTCCCTCGCGCGCAAACCTGCTGCGCGTTCCCGTTCGTCGTCATTGTTTGTGTCCAACGGCGTTGTTTGCGTTGCCTCAGCACTGGCCCGAAGAGGCGCCACTAAAGTGTACACGACCGACTCGCCGTTTTCGAGATGAGTGAAACGCGCTGCGTACGCCCATGCATGAAAAAGCGGGGTGTCCTAAAGGCCTTGGTTTATTTAGCGAGATATGCGACGCGTTTAGGAGTGGTGTGAATGTCGTATATAGAGTCAAGATTGTGGGTCGCGAGGCGCCCTCTGGGGTTCGCGCCTGCTTTAAACGAAGGCACAGCGACACCTGATGAATCAAGGACTAGATATAGGTAGGCAAACTAGGAAAGGCAGGGTGTTTAATCAGACGCATTTCCGATTTGCTACCCTGCACGGGGGATAAATAACTAAATAGACAGATGAAAAGAAGTGACTGACCGAATCACGCGCACGGTTGGGGGAGTAGGTCACGTCCAGACGTGATGAAACGGACCTGTTGACTTTAGGGAAGTCAGTAACTTTTTTCCATGTTGCTTTGCTGCTCAATTTAGCGGTTTGCGTCCTCAACCAGAACACGCTGAACATTCTTTTCAATTTCAACTCTCCATTTGTTCTCGCTTTCTAACAGTAAAGCGAAAATAGGATAGGCGGGAGAGCAATGAAAATGTGACAGTTTGACACAAACGTCACAAATGAACAAACAAATTGTACAGCGGTGCAGTATACTGTTAGCCGCTATATACAAAAAAAAAATAATAAATACTCACGCCATTTGCACTTTTCGACCTTTTTAGTTAGTGAAAAAAAGACGTGATATGTTTCTCGGGAAGTAAATTGACATTTGGTATGAAAACATTATAGATAAATTCACTCATAAATGTGTTTTCTTTTTTAAAAAGAAATAATAACTGACGACGTTCGAGTGTTCGCTTTTTGACGCATACCGTACACCTTATAAACATAAAGGTCTCGTCGTGAGTATAAACGACAAAACCCTTGCATGACCTGCTGCCCTAGGACGACCAACGCTCAGCATTCCCGCGAAATGTGCTTTAAATGTGGCGCAGCTTGAAGGTCGCGCGTGAGGTTCCTTAGCCGTTCTCTCGGATGTCATGCCATCGAGGCAAGCTACTGTGTACGGCATGCTCGGCAGTTGTCACGAATAATGGGTCAGTGAAAAGGTGTCATAACTTAAATACACTGTGTACTAGCTCCTTATGGCTAACGAACTACAAACGTTGATGATTGATTGTTTATTGATATGTGTGGTCTAACGTCCCAAAACCATCATGTGATTATGAGAGACACCTTAGTAGAGGGCTCCGGAAATGACTGCGAACGTTACTGACATTCGTTCCGAGAAACAGACCCTCCTATGCAGCGAAACACAATTGTGCGGTAACGTTGCTTATTGGTCGAGCTAGTCGGCCTCCGCCAGGATTTATTCATTCGTGTAGTCACTCCAATGGGTGGCAACTACATGCAGTAGTGCTAGCAGGTGGCATTTACAGTAATGCCTCGTAGAGGTCACATCATAACGCTTGCAATGCACCTCTCCGACTAACGTTCAAAGGGCGCCTTGGGGGGTAGCGCAAAACGCGCTACCCCCCAAAAATGCATATTCTAGAACGGAGTACCGAGGTCTACAGCGCACGGAAAAGACGGACAAAGAAATGCATCACGCAACAGCATCCGCATGTGTCACGCCTTTCTTCGTGTTTTCTCTTGCGGTATAAAACCTGAGGACGACAACGACATGCCAACCCACACAGAACGCTTACATTGTAAGAAACAAAGTTCTCCCTCTTTTCTTTGAAAAGGTGTTGTAGGTCACCGCCTTGGTTGCAAATCGGCGATTGCGATTACGTGAATTCCCCCACTGAGCTCGGCAGCTCCGTGACTGTGATTGCAAAGTTGGCGAACTAAGAAGTGGCGCAGGAGCAGAATGTCGAAATAAGCCGAAGCTACTTTACGTCGGCGTGGTTGTTCCAATTACAATTTGGTTGCGCGAGCTGCTGAAAAGAGGAATCGTGTACGGTCGCGACCGTGCGAGTGACAATGGTCACTGGACAGACAGGTCCGCAGGTCGCGCTCCTCGCATGAGATTCGAGCTCGCCAGTCACACGCTGCTGTCCATCGCCGATGTGAATAATACCCTAAAGATTGTTGACACCCTCGACTAGCACCGGTCTTGCAGCCACGTTGGTTGTACATGGTCGCGAATTGCCGCATTGGTCGCAAATCAATCAATCAATCAATGAAGCTTTATTTTCATAAATAGATATATGCAATTACAGGGATTACTTGGACCGATAGCCTAAAGTGGCTAGTGGACGGTCCAATACAATGTGCAACATAAAAAAGTGTACAGGTCAGCTCTGAGGTAACAACATAAAAAAAAACAATCATGTGATACAGATAACACAGTAATACATTTTTTCTTGCAGATATGCATACTTATTAGCTTGCAGCTAGTTTCTATACATAGGCACTTATTAAAAAAAATACAATGAAAATCGAATCACACACACATGCTTACATGTCTTGACTCCACAGAAAAAATGATTTACATGCCATGCTGAAATTACGTGCCGTTTTAATCTCTAGGGGGACCGTGTTCCATATTTTTGTTCCACTAAACTGTATCAGTCTTTCTCCGTAAACATTAAAACATTTGGGCAGATTGAAATTACCATTCGAAGCATGTCGCGTATTGCGTTTAGGAATTGAAAAAAGATCAGCAGGCAAAGGTGAATTTCTATTAATTATGTTATTTACTGAAACAGCAATTTTGTAGTCACGCAACATCGGAACCGAGAGAATGCGTTGTGATTGGAAAATATTACTTACTGATTCACCTTGGCTTATGATTTTCAGTGTACGCTTTTGAAGTCGTTCAAGAGTTTTTAGATAACTGTTGTACGTCACACCCCACGATTCCAGACAGTAACCTATGTGACAATGACACAATGAAAAGTAGAGTGTGCGGAGAATAGCTTGTGGAAAATATTGGCGAGCTTTATTAGAGAATAGCAGCCATAGGCTAGCTTTGCGCACACACTTTGTACTTGCTCATGCCAGTGTAAGTGTTCATCAAAAGTGACGCCTAAATATTTAAAACACCCGGCCAAAGCGACTGCTTTGGCCGGGTGTCGCTCACTGCTAGATTTTTCAGTACCGCGACCGCGCGCAACCACCCGCAGGTCACGGGTTCAAATCCCGGCTGCGGCGGCTGCATTTCCGATGGAGGCGGAAATGTTGTAGGCCCGTGTGCTCAGATTTGGGTGCACGTTAACGAACCCCGGGTGGTCGAAATTTCCGGAGCCCTCCACTATGGCGTCTCTCATAATCATATGGTGGTTTTGAGTCGTTAAGCCCCACATATCAATCAATCAATCAATCAATCAACCGCGCGCAACCACGGAGCCAATCACACGCACAGGAACAGGACGTTGGCTAATTTTTCAGGAAGATGGCCGTGCGAACAGACTCATGTGAGCAGACGAGAATTGTGTGGAGGCGCGTAAAGTTGGACGCAGGTGTGAGGATCATCGATCGCCTGGAGTCTCCTTTTGGTCGCCAATCGCAAATGGCGGCTGCGTGAGCGGTGCCATTTTCGTAACGCCAATCACGAAATCAATTTGAGTAGGAGATAGTTTTATTGATGGCTCACCGGCGTGTTTTTCGGTGCCAAAGAGATGCTATAGGAGAGGAGCTTCGTAAACTATTATCACCTTAACGGCTTTTACCCGCTTCAAGATTGTTGTTTTTTCGAACTTAGGTACGCATATGCATAATAGTTACAGTGGGTCGCCAAATTCCCGGGGTGGGTAATCTGTTGACTGTTATACCGGAGCTCCTACTAAAAGGGACGCCAGAGAGAAACAATGAATTGGTTTAATTTGACAAACTACACTCTGAGAACTCTAATGCCATATGTTTCACGATGAAAGACTTAAATTACTCTTTTTAATCATTAAAGAACAAGTAAAAATAGACAAATCGAAGTATATGTACATAAAAACTGGGGAAATGTCAAGGCACCAGCATAACATGTACATCCCCCTCCCAGATCACACAACGATTGTGTTTAGTTTCTTTTAGCAGGCGATCAGTGAGTGGAACAGGCTGCCGAATTCCACTGTCTTATCGGAATGTGTACCTTCTTTCTTGAAGGGCCTAAAGGATGTCGTGTATAGAGATGTATAGTTTATATTTTGCTTATTCTATGTCCTCAAGAGCAGAGTGCTTTGGCTATTTCTTGTCATTCATTGTTATGTATGATAGAAGTTGTATAGGAAGTACCTATTTTTTGTATGTATATTGGTTTTTTCCACCCCTGTTATATATAGCCAAAATGGGGCTGACAGTATAATAAAATGAAATGAAATGAAATCACAAGTTCATTATTAGCGGAGAAAATCAATGTATAGGCCTCATTTTTAAATTTTGCTTAGAAATCTCCACGCGTGACGTAAGAAATTTCAAAATGTATTTTCGGTATTTTCGTGGCATTGGCTCGATGAAATTTACTGAAACTTCGTACGCTAGGTCTACGGGACGAAAAGATTATAATTGACTTTATCTTTATCGATTGTACGATACGTAGGGCCGATAGTAGACGCCTTCACAATCTCTTACGTCACGTGTTCGGTGCAGGAATTTCAAGGTGGGGTCACCGCTCACATTTTCTTTTAGCACGTTTTCTCTATCTCTAAGCGTCGTGTCACAGTAAGAGCGGTGTTTTCGAGATATAGAAATGGAACTTTACTAATACGCGAGAACTCGTGTTGCTTTTAATGTTCTTTTAAGCCTGTCTTCTTTGTAGTCTGTACTTCGTAGCACCTATAGGCACATAGGGAATTCACATATGAGAGCTCTTATATATCGACTTGAATAATATCATACAAAAAACACGTCCTGAAGCGGAAACGAACACACACTCGCTCTGCGCGACTGCCCTTGCCACTCACCGTGTGATATCCTCAGTGTACGCCTCGAACGCCTCGATAGAGAAGGGGGGTAGGGATGGAAGGATAGCCGGCATAATGAGACAAGGGCGATGTATAGTAGGTGTACTGGACCTTCTCTTCCTCGCTCGGGGCAGCCGCTATGTAGACACGCCATTCGCGTGGTCAACCCATCCCCTTGCCTAGCGTGGATAAGGAGTACGGGCGGGGGGTTAGCTAGAGTTCGGCGGAGAGCCCCGAGCAACGCAAGGGGCAGTGACGGAGGTGGAGGGGCGCTCCGGTGGCGGTAATGATCCAAACGAACACACCCCGCTATCCGGTGCGTGCATCTGTCTGAGCCGGCGCTCCAGAGGGCAGAAACGGCGGCGGGTGCCTGCAATGGCTCAGGGCGAACCTGCTGATGCGGCGCGCCAACGACCGGCTTGGCAAAACGAAGGCACGCGCGCGGCGCGCGTGTGTGCTTGTGGCTCGGTGTGCGCGAGATAAGAAGCTCGAGGTGAGGAGAAGAACGGCGAAGAAGACAGCGAAAAGGGGATCATCGGGCAGCACGTCGCTTTTCTTGCCCCTCGCTTCTTCTTTTTCTTCCTGCACGGCGTGAGCGGAGGAGTGTGCGTGCGTATGAAAATGCAGAAACTCCCGCAACGGGAATGAAATATAGTCGCCGACGGGGCCAGTCGCCTGGCTTTGTTGAGCATGGATATGAGCGGGTGGCCCAACCCGGTGCGGTTGGTATAATGCGCGCTCATGGCAGAGCGCCCCGCGGAAAAATCAGGCACTTCTTTCTCTCTCTCTCCTTTTTTTTTTTGTTGTTCATGCTGACCAGGGGCGAACGAACGAGGACCCATGAGTGGGGGGTGACCAGAGACCGCACGAGCCTCTTCCTTCTCCATTTCGCGTGTGTTCTCTGGTTTCAAACGCAGGCAGGTAAGGAAGGGGCCAGTATTGGGAAGGCCGCTAATAGGTGCATATATGCTGGTTGGTATGTGAGCATCAAGACATGTATGCCACTCCTTTCGTTTCTCTCTCATTTTATAGGTCTCATCTCTGCTTCTTTAGGCTGATTATAATAGTAATTGCTGGATTTTTTTTTACGTCCCAACACCACGATAGCCCCGCCGCGGTGGTCTACTGGCTAAGGTACTCGGCTGCTGACCCGCAGGTCGCGGGATCAAATCCCGGCTGTGGCGGCTGCATTTCCGATGGAGGCGGAAATGTTGTAGGCCCGTGTACTCAGATTTGGGTGCACGTTAAAGAACCCCAGGTGATCGAAAATTCCGGAGCCCTCCACTACGGCGTCTCTCATAATCAAATAGTGGTTTTGGGACGTTAAACCCCACAAATCAATCAATCAACACCACGATATGGTTATGGGAGACGTCATAGCGGCGGGCCCAGGCGATTTCGACCACCTCGGGAACCTTAATCTAAGCACCTAAACCTAAGCACCAAAGTTTTTAACATTTTAACTCAGTCGAAATGCGACTGCCGCGGTCGGGATTCGATCCCGCAACTTTCAGTTAGCGGTCGTGCACGCCATGACCCCGCGGCGAGTCCTTCTTTAGACTGTCGAAGTTGGCCGAATTGGAGATGGTGACAAGGTATACGACAGAGCACAGCTAACAAAAAAATTTAGTTCATAGTGACAAATCATCGCAGATATCGACATTGTTTAACAAAATCCCATGGTGTCAAAAAGCCGAGTCTTTTTTTTTTCAATCTGAGAATGCAGACTCGCAACAAGACGTCGTGATCTTTGAGATTTTTCTTTTTTTTTCCTTTTTCAAAGAAAAATTCTGTCATGTGGGGAGCCAAGTGAGTACGCTGGTCCTGGGGTGAACCACTATCTTCATATACGGTCAGTACAAACAACGGCAGTGTCTGATTGATTGATTTGTGGGGTTTAACGTCCCAAAACGACCATATGATTATGAGAGACGCCGTAGCAGAGGGCTCCGGAAATTTCGAACACCTGGTGTTTTTCAACGTGCACCCAAATCTGAGTACACGGGCCTGCAACATTTCCGCCTCCATCGGAAATGCAGCCGCCACAGCCGGAAGAACGGCAGTGTCTACAGCGCAACATAAAATGATTGGCAATCGCTCCCGATTTCCTGCAAGGAGCGAAGGATGGCGTGAAATCGCGCTTATTATTTCAGCGGTGCGGGTAACAAGCGTTGGGATATAAATAAAGGCGTGGTTATAGCCTTGTCAGGCACGTTATACGTGACGAGCCTGACAAGTCCTGCCGATAGATACATGTAGGCCGACTATAGCTACCGCTTGTTCTTGTATCCGAATACAGTGTTTAAGAGATCTCATAACGTGCCATGGGGGCGAAAATGCTGTATACGCCCGCGTGCTCAGATTCGGGTACAAGTTAAAGAACCCGAGGTGGTCCAAATTTCCGGAGCCTTCCACTACGGCGTCTCCTATAATCATATGGTGGTTTTGGGACGTTAAACCCCACGCATCAATCATCAATAAAAAAAGTACGCCCTTGTACAGAAAGTGCTTATGAGACGCGCTTACCAAAGTTCAGATGTGCATAGCTTTCATAACGGACATGTTTAATGGCGAAGGCTATGAAACGTGCACGCGCTAGAAATGGAAAAGTCATATGGAATCGTAAAAGGGAAGAACGGATAGTTTGTCGGATACTAATGGTTTGTGCCTGTATTCATTTGGTATCCGTTAGCGAACGCTATTTATAATTCAATGGCTACAAAGACACCGTAAAATGCGTAGATGTATATAGCCCAATGATTTCTTTTTAAGCAGCTGAACATTTCTCTCGTGCAAATTCAATATACAATAAAGCAGTGGACAGTTTGTGCGAACCTTATCTATTCCAAAATCGCCGAAGAGATCTCTCATTCACTCTATCCTTTATATCGGTTGCACGTGCACTCTCCGTACCACCGTGAGTCTAATGCCCTCGTCCGCAAGCATTTCCGATCGCACTTGGCCTCTGGTTTCGAATCGAAATTACTCGCATGCATAAACGAATTGCAGCGAGAAATTCGCGACGGAGCCCGCACTGCGCGTCGCCGTGAGGACCATTTGCATACGAGGGCAACGCGCGCTTTACGGCGGGCAGCAGCCGGCCACGATATACGCGTGGAATGTATTCACTACACAAGCACTGCTCCGAGCCGCATCGCTGTGTAGAAATTTCCTGTCCTGAAAGCGAACGAACTGGCCTGCAGGGTGAAAGTTCACGACCGTGGCACCGCGCTAAAGCGCTATCGCCTACTCAGCGAGACCATTTACATCTTCAGATCTAATTACGGCGTGAATATCGGATTTTGGAGCTCTGCGTTCCCACCAAGCCGCTGGGAACCGGCGAGCCCGTAACGAGGAGAAAAGGAAAGTGCGGCAACGGCGAAAGCTGTTCAGGAAGCAGAACGAGAATGAGGAATGTATAGAGAGAACAGCTTTCAGCACGTGTCTTCTCAACCTTTACCCGGCCTATATACATTATTACTTCTGCCATATAGGTATACCCTGCATAAGCTGCAGCCAACCAGCTCAGCAAGAACTTTTTCGATGAAAGGATTCATTTCGAGTCAGAGAACTGCGCACCCAAACGATGAGATGACGTTATTCGCAGAATCAAATGGGATCATCGCTGTCCTCTTTTTATTTCGATCATTCTCGTGCTACCTGTAATTGGGGCATTTTTAGGCACTTGCTTGGTTTATATTTCTATCGCACTCTGTCTGTTACTTTTCACAAAACTTTGTGTAATGTTAAATCAGAGTGGTGACACTTTCGTATATCCTGCAACGCGTCGTTACTCTATAGAAGTTACTACCTGCGAAGCATTTTGGAGGGCCGCGCTGTCGTATTCTGTCGCCTTCGCTTGGAGTAACGCAGGAGAAAACGCATAGAGTGCATATTCAGAATGCGCTCGTGCCATGGGGAATTCTTCTCCCTCTTCAAGCCACTTTATTATGGTAAGTGCGGAGAACTTCAGTGGTGCGGGTGCTCATGGTCGTATAAAACATCGCTTTGAGTAATGCAAGCAAAATCGCGTACAAAATAGGCAGGAGAGGAAGCAAGCGCGAAATGGAAAGATAGTGGTAGAAAATGGAGAGAAATATGGAGAGAAATGGAGAGAACGAAATAGACAAAGATAGAGGAAGAAATAAATAGAAACAAAGAAATGAGAAAGCAGAAACAAACTGAAAAAAAAAAGAAAGATGGAAAGGACTAAAGAAAAACGAACCCGAACGGAAACGCAGAAGGCAGCCCAGCTCCGCTCTTACACTTCAGGCTTGGTGATTGTAGTGCGAAGATGTCTTACATTTTAGGGGTGAAGCTCATCTTATAATAGTATAAGATGGCGCTGTAAGATAACAGTATAATAGATGGCGCTGTCTAATCACCATTTCTCGTTTCATTTTCTAGATGGCATTGATCCTATAGAAGTGTATGAAACAGGACGAACGGACAGAAGCATGAACGAACGGACAGACGGATGCACGCACTGACATATGTACGGACGGACGCACGCACCAAACAGACGCAAGGGCGGACAGACGGATGGACGCATGGACGGGCAGACGAATGCATGGACGGACGGACGGACGGACGGACGCTTCGCCCTACTCATCATAATTCACTCCTTGAATATGCTAATTTTTTTCGTCTTCCTTTGTTGCATACGTGATTTATATAGATCTGCTAGCGGCAGCGAAACCCCTGAATACGTTTTTTGTCAGTGTTATCACTGCAACTCCCACCGCGAAGTCTCCTCCAGGAGGCGTTGCCCACAGACAGCTCCTCACTGTTAGCACGCCTCGACGACCAGGCTCTATTTGGGAAGTCAATCTTGGAATGTCAGAAAGTGTGCATAATTAAGCGATGAATGCACTGGTGAACCTTTTATTATGTTTTAGCTCATTGAACGACTGTGAAACTGCTGTGCATTTAATCGTTTATTTACAGCTTCCGACCTGCCTCGTTCTTTTACAGCAAAGCCGTTACGATATCACAACAAGGGCCACGTGCGCCGTAGTTCTCCGCCGCCGCCGGCGGTGTCCGTGACCACTATCGTGCGAAGGAAGAAAGAAAAGTAAAGAAGAACAGCCAATAACACAATGGAATTTGAACCCAGGTCCACTGCGTGTCAGGCCAGTATTATACCAGAGAGTCACACCGGTGCTTGAAACTTCGTTGCAAACTGGCGTTAGGCACGCTTGATGTCGGAGAGAAAATCGCATGAATATGAGTAATAAAGCGTTTTAGAGCATCAAATGAACGACCAGACATCCCACTGCGGCGAATTGCGTAACGAGGGAGTCGTCAAATGCTCCAACCTCCAAGCCTCCTCCCTCCCTGCTACAAAAGCTCCAGGCATAATTCTTCACCGTTGTCAGCCACAGCATAAAAAATGCATAAGATTCTTTCACGTGTGTAGTGGGTATTACACTTCTCTGAAGAATGACGAAGGATGGTACAGTGTATGCCTGCCCACAAAAATTATGATTTATGGCGCAGTGGGTACCCTGCAAGTGCGCTTGTAGCAGGTACCCAAAAATGTTCAAGAAAAGCTCTGTGAGGCCGGTCTTCCGGCTATGCGCGTCCCACGCAGGCCTGGCGGTGTTTTTCTGTGTTGCCTTTCTGCCTCCCCTTATACCTTGTTCAATGCATGGTGGCAAGCGGGATATTTTCGTTCCAGGTAACCACATCACCTTCCACATGTGATCTCTTTCTCTTTCCCTCTTTGTTGTTCTGTCTGTTGCCTGGAATGCATGACGTTTTATTATCTTTTGCTTAGGTTATAAAACCCTGGACCGCATCACACCACGAAAAATCAAACGAGAAAAATCAGCGCGTCACCACTCTTAAGCACCTATACGGCTGCTGTCGTCACGATACTCAGTGAATTCCGGTTGACTTGCTTCGTATCCTACGAGCACACAAAAGTTATAAACAGTGGTAAAAAAATTAAAAAATAGGACGTCCGCTTTTTGTATTTTTAATGGTGACGTAAATTTAAACCATAAATCATACCATTTCACGCTATAGATAGGTTCGCATTGCAGGGAGTTATCCATCACGTTCAGACAGGCGTTCTGGTCCCACGGCATCCGCGCACCCTAGCTGCGTACTTTTATGCATGATGCGCGACGTGTCAGCACATGCGTACACTACAAGACGCACTGGAACCAACGAGAAGTGACAGTCTCATACGAATCACATCGGTTTCTCGAGAGTGATGTATACATACACATGCTACAGTCGTTTGCAACTAAACCGCCACGGCCCGACCCGGAACCTGCGTTGCGTAGCAGGAACAAGAGGCAAGGGCTGAAAACAAGAAAGCAGCCGAATCCGGTTCACGCCTTGCGTCGGTATCGGCGCTCGAGAAAGAAGAACGTGCATGCACAAGCCTCCTCGTCCGAGAGCGCGAGAATGAGAGAAAGAAATGAAAAAAAAAATCAGAAAAGTTCATTGAGAAGGGGGGGGGGGGGTGAACTTCGTAAAGAGGAGGCAGGGAGGAAGAGGATCTTATCCAAGATTGCTCTTCATTTATCACACGCGTGCTTCGCTCAGGGCGAAGAAGACGGACGCGGATTTCGGCCAAACGACGACGAGAATGGGAAATGAGCGTGCGTCTTCTTATACTAGCACAGAAGGGGTCGCAATGGGTGTATGCGTCCAGTACAAAGTGTATGTCGTAAAGGTGTTACCGGACGTGTACTGGAATACAGCAAGCCTGAGCATGGTGTCTACGTGTGCGGGTACCATTGTGTAATGGCTGAGGGAATTAAGGCGGGGGGGGGGGCTGAGAAAGAGAGAGAAGTATAGGGGTATACCCCGTAGGCCCCGAGAACGTAATACGGACTGCACTTCTGTCTGATCGTATAGAGTGAGAGCACTTCCGTATTGACGACCACGCCTGCAAACCGACCGTACTTGTGACAGCGTCATAAAATTAGCGCGACGTGACCGTTGTTTCTTGTCACTGCGAGCGGTGCGCGGGCTGATTTTGGCTTCGTGACGTAGGCGAAAAGGTGCGCGACGCTTAGGTGGAGGCCAACCGCGACGAAATAAAGAATCCCCTTTCCCACAGAGAGAACAAAAACAAACAAAAAGACGAAGGTGTCGTTATTTTTGCGCCAGAATTGCCACCCCTCAGGAGTTACGGCCAAAACAAAAGGCGGCGTCTCGTGCACGAGTTGTGCCGGGTGAACTGATGCGCACCCCGAGAAACGCTCCCCATTGTAAGGCGCGCCACTCTTATGAGTGCCTCTACTATAAGCTCCGTGGAGGATATACACCACGTATAGAATAACGTCCTCGCTATGGTCTCCGTATTGAAAGGACAGGCATCCGTGAGTGGCCGTAGCTCTGACGAAAAAAAAAAAAAAAACGGTGGCGAGTACAGGGTGGCGAATAAAAGCGAACCGAAAAGGGTCACCGCGTCGTCCTCAGCGCGGGGTCAGCTCACGGATGAATTCATTCGCTTGCTTGATTCCAAACGGGGCAAGAAGAAGAAGAAGGGCGCGCGTACACGGTCTGGCGCTTCTTGCAGCGTCATCGCGTGAGGCGGAAGAAGAACGGCGCCATACTTTTTCGTCTCGTTATAGAAAAGGGCCGCCAGCGAGTCGAGGAGGCGGCGCGCGAGCGAAACAATGCGCCCGATCCCCGCCACCGCCGCCGCTTTAATTAGCACGGGCGGGGTTTGGCGCTAGCATTCGGCTTTAGCGGTGCGCTCTCCGAGAGAACGGGAAAGAGAAGGAGGAAGGCGAAATAAATAAAAGAAGGGGTCAGATCAGCGGCTCGTTTCGAGGCTACTCACAATGATCGCCGCATCTTCTCAGCCGGTGGCCGCGACGCAGTAGTGCGCGCCTGAATGCATGGAGGAGCGCAAAGCCATGCCTCGCCCTTCCCCCCTTTTTTTAAGCCGGAATGAAATCAGCGCGTCTCGCCGAAAAGACCTATACCGCCACCACCCAATGTAATGCAGCCTTATACGTAGAGAAAAGAGCCTCAGTGAAAGAGGTGACGTACAGAGCTTCTCGTGAAAATGTTTGAGGGTAAACTCGTGGCAACCCTACCCCCTCTCCCGCCTCCAACTCACGCCTTCGATCAATAAATACTGAACTGGCACATGGGCACAAATGCTAGATAAGTTCCCAAGTAAGCAATGAAAGGTGTAGCTCACTCGGAATCACTTATTATACTTTGCGCTTAGGGATCCTTCGAACTCCGACTCGACAAATTTTCCTCAACTGGACTCATCCGGGCTCACTAAAATTTTCGTCAATCGGACTAACTCGGATTTAAAGTCGCTAAAATATTACTTACCCGAAGAACTCACAGCCCTACATGAGTCTGATTAAGTCGACTATGCCGACCTATGCTAACCGGTGTCGATCAATGACAGCAAAGATCAAAACAAGTAGCTATACTAATTATTTTTGAAAACAGGTCCACGTAGCAATGTAATGGTCATTCGTGGGTGGTGCTTTGAGTCATCGGTTCACTCTTTCACCTCTGACGTAAAAATGTCAACATGGGAGCGCTAAAGAACGCTGCAACGCTAAACCTTTCAGGCGGTAGCCCTGAAATGAGAGTGTACGGCACAACAAAATCATAAAACATAGCGGTAGCCCGAAAAGTTGTGAAGACGGAACGAAGAAGAAAAAAATGCGAGTGATAGGCAACAGGACTAACGCCCGTATTCTAGAACGTCCCTTCACTCAACGCTTCACCTTCACTTGAGAAATCCGATGGGAGCGCCATTTATAGGCCCGGCAAGTCACTGCATATCTGCGATAATCTGCTGCAATTCTCGAGTATCACAGCGTGATTTTAAGCCGAGCAGTGACGCAGTGTTTAACTCTGTCAAGTGAAGGGTGGAAGTCGAGTCGAGGAGCGTTTGTGAATACGGGGAACTAAGCGGAGGTCCGTATCAAAAATGGCTCCCAGACCGCGAGATGGCCGCGTGAGATACGGGCGCCCGATAGCGTTAGCCGGAAGCATCCAAGTGGAGTGCAAGTCTTCGTGGTATAGTGTGGCTCCTTTAATTAAGAAAAAAATAACACCGCGAAAGGGTCACAGGCACGCACCCGCGGCACCGAAAAAAGAGAAGTGCCCGAAAAGGCCGCCGCCATGCAACCTCTGCATACTATACAGCGGACCTGCAGGTTCTTTTTGCGGCAGCGGCCATCTTTTTCTGTTCTCGCCTTTTGTTTCTCTCATTTCAGACATGACTCGCATCTTCAGTGCGCTGTTACGTCGTTTTGTTTTGTTTTGTTTTCGTCTTTCTTCTCTCTTCTGGGCGGCGTATTTATTGCCCTCTCTCCGCTTAAGTGGCGGCAACCCCCGGCAACTTGACGTCGGTGAATGTGCCCGCGTTGTTGGACTCGACATTTTCCAGGTGCACTTAAAACACCGCCTGCCTACCCTTCGTTGCTTCATTGATCTTGCTTTTTTATTTCTTTTTTTTCTTCATTTCTAGCTAAAGCTCGAAGCTAAAAAAAAAGGGTTAAATGATAACACCACTAAAGCGAACGCCACGACCCTACGCCACGACCCTGTCTTCTTAATTTTTCTTTGACAAATTTATTACGTTAACAGTTGCTTTAACTGGTTGGATCAAAGAGCTCGAATCATATCGGTCCCGACAAGTAAAGTTATGACAATGAATGCAGCTTAACGCGCAGGAAGTGGCTTGCCATACTGAAACCGAATATCTTGTAGATGTACCATGCTGCGCTGTACTTCTGTTCTTGCCGCATTCCCTTAAAAGTGTAATACGTCATTTAGGGTTTCTCAATTACCGATATGAAGAGATTAGTGGGCAATATCGGAGACTGTGTGGAAACGGTACTATTTATTCATGAGCGCACTGACATGAAATGATGGTCTCGTCGGCAGTTTTCTTTATTCGAAATAAGTTTGAATGAACGTATACCTTTCTTTCTTTTTCGAGAGAGAGAGAAAGACAGCAGCTGAAAAGCACATATAATTGGCGAAAGCAAAAGTGCAACTTCACTGCGCCTGCTGTGTCACTGCGAACTCGAAATTCTATTTCACTTTCACGTTCTCCAATAGAGCGTGGTTATATCAGTTAGTGCTCTTACGCACATTCACACCCTCACCTTTCGCTTCACGTACTTTGAGTGTGTCAATTGGGGTCGATGACCTTGAAGCAGTTGCAGCTGTCATTCGAGTCGACTTTAGCAGGTATGTTTCAACAGTATACGCTGCGGCTGTTCAACTATATTTAACAAACGCGATACACGATGCGTTCGTGTTAATTTCCGCTTACTCTAACATTCAAAGATACCGGCCAGTATGAGGCGTTCATCAAGCATCCATAATGGCGACGTGGAAAAACATCCGCTTCAAGAATGCAAGACTTTTGCGCACACATATAATGACAGGCGCGCTCAAATTGGCAGGAATGTTAACTAAGTTACACGATAACATTGGCCCGCATAAACTTTAAATGAGTTAAAAACAAAATGTAAACGTCACAAATGAAATATAAGTTATTTTTTTGTTGTCTAAGTGTACCTCATGACGTTCGCGTTGTTCTTTGCCAAGTGCGCCTGACTAAAAACAACAACCGCGACTGAGGACGCCGAACAACGATGCTGTCGTTCATATATAGCGAGACTCCTCCCTGTTACTGGTTTTACTCGGCCGTTGCAGAGCACATTACGGGGGTGAAAGGTGACTGGCTAGCCCAATTTCTGTCTTCTTCTTGCGAGTTGATGTTCGCACGGGACTCCATTCATATACAGCGATGCACTTGACAGAAAGTAGAGGTTATTGTACTAAATTATGAGCCAAAGTTTGGTGTAAGGAAGGGAGAACGGTTTCCGTTGTTGAAAAAGAAGAGAAAAAAAAATTGAAGCCTGAAGGAGCCTCAGGGGTGGGCAGCCTTCTTTATTATTGTTGCGTTTTATTCTTGTTTCCTCCTCCTTTTCTCTGTTGTTTCCTTTTTCTTCTTCTTTTCTTTTTTCTCTTTTTTTCATTTATTTATATTTTCACATGTTCTTTATGATTTTCTTTACTCTCTCTGTCTCTCGATTTCTCGCTTGTTCCTCATTTTTTTTTTGTTCTTATACGTTGGTTTGCCTGCGGTATGATGACACCGTTCATACGACAGTATACGACAGCCCTGGTGCCTACACTTGTCCGCACTTAAGAAGGAAATAACATAGTAGATGGCCCCCAGAAATGTCGCGTGCACTTCACAGGTGTCCACGCGATGTCCTACAAAGGGGCGCGCGCGAGGCAGCGAGTCAAAGGGGCCGATGGCCCAGCTCTGCAAACATATACGAAACGTGTCGTAATGCGAGCCATCAAAGCTCCTTTCCAACCGGCCTGCGGGGTTCCTTCTTCTCAGACGAAAAAAGTGAAAGGTAGGGGAGTGGGTCAGAGTAGTACGAATAGCCGGGGTCCAGACACCGCGGCGCACGGTCCAAACAGCAATCCCATTGTGAAACAATCAATGCGTGCCGCCACGCGCCGATTTTTCCGTTTTGAATGACAGTTCGCGCGTGTCCGAGGAGCCCTGAAAGGCGAACTTAAAAAAAAAATAAAAGAGAGAGAGAAAATTTCGCTACACCACCCATAGACCCTTATGCGCGAGACGCCGCGATGGGCGAGCGACTCGCCTTTCACGTGGGCTCCGTCCCCTCGTGGGTTTCTTTTACACCTGTGGCTCAGCACGCTCGTGTTGCGCACAATAGACCGTGGCTCGAAAGCCAATATTGGGGTCTCTTTCTTTCAATAACCTCAATTTTCGTGAAAGCCGGAAAAAAAAGTGGGGGTGAGGTATACATAAACGAGGGGCGTAGAGTGTGCTTTTTTCGAAGCAATAGACACGCGACCACCCAAACCTCGATGGTGTAAACATAATGGCTGTAGCTAGAGCCGCAGAATGCTCACTTGTACCCCGAGATGTAATAGTGGGGTTTCGCAGGTGGCGACAGCATTCCCAAATAAGTGCCTTTTTTTTTTTCGCTTTGTGAAGCCACGGGGTGCCAAAGACGAACTCAATTGGACAGAACACGATGCTTAGTTATATCTCGTGCAGACTGCACGGGGTCCATCTTGTGAACCCGCCTCCGAATGCTGCACATACATCTCAAATATATTTGTTAAGGCTTTTTCTTCACGTAACAACATTAGTCCATGTTATCCATGGCTTTTTTTTTTTTTAGGAAGCTGTGCAACAGAACTTACGCCAGCGTCGTTGCATTGCGTTAAAAGCAAGCGAGTGGTTTTTTAAAAAAATATTCAAGGAGGTAAATATATCCATATCGCCTGAAGCGCTTTGGATAATTCTACTGGCACTGTTTGTTTTTTTCCAAGGTCAAACTTTCGGGATCTTCCGAGGTGTCGTACAATTAAGATGATTAAGTGCGTTGCCTGTGTGGTGTACTAACTTCATCCCATAGTGCCAAAACGTCTTGTAGATAATTTTTCTATGTGTTTGAAGTGATGATTTACACTGTATCGTTTGCACATGCACCAACCCGACAATATATGACAATGCACAATACAAACGCAACAGCAAACTTTAGAACAACTCCATACATGTGTGCAAGTGTGGAATTCTCGCTGATCCTCAGCGAAAAATCTCGCAGTGAAGTTGCTGACAAGCAGACAAATACCGCTGCCTATACGTAAAATACACCCGAAGGTGGCAGGATCTAACAGTGGTCGCGGCGACCGCTTTTCGATGGAAACGACATAGTCTTGTTTAATTAGATATAGGTGCATGTTTAAGAACAGCAGGTGTTCAAAACTTTTGGAGTCCTCCACTACGGCATCCTTATATGGTATCGTGGTTTGGGGACGCAAAACTCCAATAATAATGTAAAATAATATACGTAAACCATAATACACCTAGACATCACCACTAGCACAGAGACGGTGTACCGGCGGCGTACATCACAGCGACGCTCCCAAGACCAGACAGCCACACTGGGCGTAGAACGCAGCTACTGGTCTCGTGCTGTCTCTCTCTGTACTCACTGGCCCGAAAAAAGCGTTGTCACCAAGAGTTTCTATTCTCGCAGCGACAACAATTATCTGTCTTCACTGCCGCACACGGGACAAGCGTGGCGCAGCTGCGGAGTTCGGGTAAAAAATGGTTCGCTCCGAAGAAGAAGAAGAGAAGCCGCTAATTGGTGGAACGAACCGCTGCGTAACGAGAGAGGTCGCATTCCGTGAAACTTCAGCGCTTTCAGCGTTCGCAAAAATAAACGAGAGGAATCAAAGAAAAGCCGCGTATTGCACAAACAAGAAAAAGAAAACAAAAGAAGGGGGCACGAGCGCTTATTGTGGGGAGCCGCTGACGGCGTTTAAGGAAAAGCCTCGCTGGTGCAAGAGTCACATCCGGGAAGCGGCGCACAAACACGTAATGAAAATTAAAAAAATAAATAAAAACGCCCGAAACAAGGCGAAAATGATAGGGGTGATATAAGAGATGTTACATCAGTGGCCGAAACAAGAGTGAGAAGCACGCCACGAGTACGGCACCGCGAGGGAAGTTAATTAAAAAGAAAAAAAGAAAACAATAAGCAGCTTTACACGTAAAACACGTTTAACGACGAGTGAGTACACGTGTATACCGTACAACGAAGATGGCGCCTCCCACACGGTACCTGTATACCGTGCATGCCCTTGCTCGATACAGCCAGCTGCGAGCAACAGGGGTGTGTGTGTGTCAAGAACGCACTCGAATAAGAGAGGGAGGAAAAAAAAAGCCATTGGAAGGTTAAACTCGAAACAAACAAAAAGAAAGGAGTGAGTGATCAGACTTCCTGGTTTTGTCGAAGGAACGCGCGCGCCGGCGCAAAAAAAAAAAAAAAAACGCGCTCCTCTCGAGGTAATCTGTTTCTTACGCCTGTCTAATTACACCTCTTAAGCGCTCGCACACGCAAAAAAGACATGATCCATCCAATAAAAGACCACAACAAAATAAAGAAAGAAAACGAAAGGTGTGGACCACGCACTGGCACCCGGCCAGAAGCCGATTCACCACGCCGCACATGTAGGCAGGTAGGTATACGCGCATTCGAGACCCGACTATACCACCTCCCCCTCCCCCCCTTCCCCCACCCCTATATCGTCCGCATCCGTGCCACGGTAGTACGCGTACAGGGCGTATAGAGTGCTCAGGGAAGTGGTCGCTGCTGAGGCAGCTAGGCGAGAATGTCGCCGCTGCCCGCGCCGGTGACTAATATCCGAGTTCGCGTGGCAGAGACGAATGGGCGCTCACGACAAACGAGCTCGTTTCCCCAGTGATGAATCTGGGGTTGGGCACAAAAGCTAGAGCCGCCGCCGCCACCGTGAAATGCTTTGTTTTTTGGGGAGACCGGCGGTATATTTAATTATCCCGGTTGTATACGATTCGCAAGATCACCCCCCCCCCCCCCCCCACACACACACACACACACACACAAAAATGGGGGAGGGGAGCTTTATTCCTGCCACGGTGCGATAACTATGAGTTATGCGAAGCAGTGTTGGTTTGTTCCGTTTTGTGCAGTGTTATCTGCGCGCGCCCACCCAGCAATGTGTGAACCGGTGCCTTCTGCTAAAGTTGCCCAAGTGCCCCCGAGTTTCCCGGCGCTGTATACCTCGGGTAGAGAATTTGACGTCGAGTTGCTGCTATTTTCGGTGCGCAAAGGTCTGTAGATGCGAAGCAGCTCTTTCGGCTCACGTGTGTAACGCCATTCGTACGTGCATTGGCGGTGCAAAGAAGCGCAGTGTTGTGTCTACTATGCGTAATAAGGCCTTTCAACTGCTAATCGGGCAGTGACGAACTCGAAGTCCTGCGTTGCTCATACGGTCATGGATCCAACTCTAGATATCTTAATGATCCAAAGGCCGATGCCATCTTGCTTGGAGCATTAAAAAATGACAACCTCATCATGGCTACCTGCCTGTCTAACGCACCAAGTTCGTGGAATATGAACTTGAGTACAAAGAATAATGCACTTGCGTGTACTAGGGAAACAAACAGCTATTTCTTTAATAATTTTGACATGAGCTGGTAAATACAGCTGCCTGAAGTGAGTTTGAGATAAATAGCCAGAGACGGCATTCTGGCACTTGCAGGTGGCGTTCAGCCTATTTCGTAACGCCACGAACGAACCTGTTACACGGCTGTTTTGTTCTGACTTCTTGCCCTTTTCGTTGTAGTAACCAGCACGCCAATGCAATCTTGCGTTAAGCACTTGAATTTATGCTATTTCGCAATTTACGCTGACCACTTACTATGTAACAAAGAGGTGCGGTAGGTTATTGAAGCGTAAGCGAATCGACTGAGAACTCACCCATCAACTCGCAGTCAATCACGAGTTGCAACAAAACTCATACCCAACCTTTGTCATCTTGGCATTACTATTCAAGCTTCGCACAAAGCAGTTGCCTTCCGACCGTCGGCTACTGGCCGCACTCTAAAAGGTATAATAAAGTCTAGCACTGAATCACGCCAGCTCGTTCGACGTTGAAAACGAGAGCCGGCCACAGCAATTGGAACGTTCACAAACCAGGAAGGAATTTACAATGACAGTGTTCTGGAGGTTTATGTCTTGCCTTGATATAGGCGTACCTGGGCACTACGAGGTAGGGGCGGTGCCAAGAGGAGTCATGATGAGAAAGAGAGCGGGGGGAGGGGGGGGCGCCGCTTTTTGTTCCCACTGCAACCCTCCTAGCAGATATGTTCAGAAGACGACACATAAGTTATCACTATCCCTCCCCCCTCCCTCCCCCTCCTCTTTTTTGCAGAAATATAATAACGTCTACCCTGAATTTAGATGACGCCCCCGCTAACGGAGGGTTACCGTAAAATTATAAAACGGCTCTGATCATCTGCGTTTTCCTCCCGTTCGGTTGCAAGCTAAACAGGCACGATAAGTAAGAAGCTGATTTCCCCCACAGGGGCCGGTCCGTTTAGTTGCGACACGGCATGTCCGTAACAGCCATCGTTCCTCGCACCGGATGTTTCACAGCGGGCCCGAGAAACGTGCTCGGGAATCGAGCGAGCAGTGGCTGCCCAAAGAAGACTGCCCCTCCGGCTGCCGCAGACGTGGGGGCTGCCAGGTTTACGCATCTCACGCGCCGCGTGCACCAGTCGTCAAAAAAAAAAAAAGGGGGGGGGGGGGGGCACGACGCGGTCTGTCCTCCGACGGAGCCGAAATGCCGGCGCCGTCTCCGCGGCAGTGGATTCTCCCTGACAGGAGACGACACGGCCGTTTTCCTCGCCGATACTGGCTCGCTATCGACAGTCGGCAGCCAAACAAGCGCACTTCCACCCCCCCTGGCCAAGTCACGACTGTGTCCGTAGTTGCGTGCAGTTCCGACGCGGCACGTAGGCCTGTGGGAAGCGTGCGCGACCGGTCACGGTAGCTTTTCGACGCGGCAGTCGCTCGGCTATCCGGCGATGCTCGAGTGACTACAAATGAACCAACGTGGTGGCCGATAATGAGCTCATGCCTCTGACACGCACGAGTAAGACGAGAGAGTAATGTGCACCGTTATAAAGGCACGAGTTCATTGTATTCCATTCGCGAGGAACCAAATCCTCGAAACAAAAGTTTCTATTGAGGTAAACATCCACGGGGAATGCGTTTGGAGTGAGTCGCGATATATAACCGCGAGAGTCGGGTTTCGGCTACACCTCGTCGTTCGACTCAACGATGCATGAAAAATGTTAAAACAGAGCTTGATTTGAGGTCTCCAAAATGAGAACACTGTAAGAGAGATCTTGTCACAATTGCCGTCAAGCGTACCCAACCGTGCGCATATGCAAAACAGAACGCCCCAGAGCTCGTCGATAAATGAAAATTTTCGTGCCCGTCGAGAAGTGATTTCCTGCCTAATCTGTAGCGCGAACATAACTCATGATAGGTGGTCAACGAGTCCCCGTCGGCGCCGTCACAGAGAGCTACCAAGGAGACGGCAGATAGCCCTCCGATTCCTCCAAACTAGCTCCTTTCCGTCGCCGGTCACTATGGCGCTGTCTACGGATATTTTCCCGTAACTTCTCAGCATGCGATCAGCTCGCCACCTCACCTCATTTGATGGGGCGGTGACCCCGCTTGGGCGTTTCAGAAAGGAGGCATCACGTAAACGAGACAGACTTCTTATGATCTATCGCAAGTCCACACTTTGCGAAACAACTCCGGGCGGTCCAGGGAGCCAGTGAAGCGACCGGGAACCTCTGGTCCCCGACCCCGTCGCGGGTGCAGCCCTCGATGGGTTCTTAGGAACCTTCTTCCCAGGACGCAAATAAAGTTCACCTGTCTGTCTATTTGTCTGTCTCTCAAGTGACTATTCCCGCGAACGCTAACCTACAAATGCCCTCATGCGAGTTTTGAGGAGCAGTCAATAAAGAGAATTACATCAGGGAACGCAGGCAGGCGTCCACTTTGCTCGCGCACGCATTCGAAGTCCAAGCAAAGCTTTGGGCATTTGAATTCCCGGGAAACCAAGCCGCTTGTGTAACTTCACCTGAAAAGTTCTCTGCAGCACTTTGCTCTAGCTGCGACATTCCGCTATCAACGTTTCTTCAACACCCGCACACGCTCAGGCGAAACTTTTGAGTGCATAGGACGAAACCCAAGATGACGTCACAAGAAAGCGCATCCTCGTGGCTGTCTCGCTTCAAACATCCAACGCCAGCCTTTCTTCCACCGTCCGCTGCACGGTACTGCGACCGTTCTCCGGTTACGTACGCCTTCGATGGCGCCGGCCACAACCGCTGCCGCCGCCGCTCCATGACCTCACTGCGTGCGCATGCAAATACGCGGCCACAGTCGCAGCAGCGGTAACGCGCCGGCTTCTCAACACGTGAGCACCGGGGGGGGGGGGGGGGAGATAAAAGAGAAGGGAGGGACAGTACGGCTTGCTTCTTCTGACAGATCGACGACCTTGGTCGGCTGTCGGCGCGGCACCAACACGCCACGCCGCTCCCGCCAGCCGTCTTCACTGCACCGCCGCCACTAAGCCCTGCACACACAAACTGCCCTTAGCTCTTTCTTCCTACCAGCGTCGACCCTTTCTGCTAGCCGTTCCGCCACTCTTCGGAGTTCTCTTCACGCGCCCCATCCTCCTCTTCCTGCATCTTCGTTTTCCTGGCCTTCTATCCGAGAGCGTTCTTTACTCTTTTCTAGACTTTTGCTCTCACTCTGCCTACTCTTTTTCTGCCTCTTTCCGCGGTGAAGCACGTTGTTTGCGCTGTAACCTTTACGCGGAGCACGCGAAAGGAATCAAGACGAGAAACGCGCCCAACTGGGGAATAAAACGCGCCGCACCTTCTTAGGTGAGTCGCCGCGCGAAGCGGCAACGCAACGACGTGCGCGCGTTTTCTTTGTTGCGCAAGATACCGCCGCAAGAGCATCGCCATGGAGGTTCTTTAGTGGCGCGGCCATTTTTGTTTCTTTAGGCGCTTTCCTTCGGTTATGCGCTATACTCCCGGATGCTGGCATCGAGCGGGCTGGACGTCCAGGAACCGTGGCGCAGGCAACGGGACGTGCGGTGCAAAGAAGGTGCGGCATGTCATACGTGGAAGAAAGTGGCCAGCGTCCGCTAATCTGGGACCATTCGTGAACGTGGTATACCAAACCGGAACTGCAGAGCCGAATTCGCAAAGCTTCCTAAGTCATTGTCACTGACCTGTCTGCTTCAGCAGTGACCTGATCAGTATTAGAATTTAGAAGCGACAGTTATTATTTTTTTAGTGGTTAGAATAATGGAAGCGTGATTGTGACTTGAATGTGAGAGTGTGCCGGAAAGACAGATTTGAGCGCTTCTGAACAACTTAATTTCTAGCTGCTGTTCGAGCATTGCAATGGTTCAACCAATAAAAGTCTAACGACCATCCGATAGCTCAGTCATCCTAGACTTGCAACAATAGCCTGAGTACAAACGCTAGTCACTTACCTTACGAACTAAATCAGCATAAGAAGATGTTAGTATCAGTATTACAGAATGCAAAAAATACAAGATCCATTTACTATTCGATGTACAGCCGTAGCGTGATAAAAGCGATAATTATAGCTGCCGGGGTTTCACGCGCCAAAAACCATGGTGATAGTTAGGAGGCATGCCGTTGCAGAGAGCTCCGAAAGTTTAGGCCACCTGGCTAATGTGTACCTAAAGCTAAGTACGCCTCTATCACCTGTATTTCGCCTCTGTCGATATGCAACTGCCGCGGCCGGGTGCGAACCAAAGTCCTTCGTGTCAACAGCCGAACCCCTTAACCACTGGTGAGGTGGCAATAATACAAGCGCAAGATCGATGACACGTGTGAGAGGGGAAAGGGGACAAGAATAATAGAGGGAGAAATAAAAGATGAGAGGGAGATAGAGCGAGAGAGAGAGAGCAAACAGTATTGTCAGACCCTGAATGACATTCTCGTAGACGATCCTCATTTGTTCACATCTCAATAGACGCATGCCTATAACAGCAGTATAAGAACTGCAGTTATCAGCGCCAACTCCTTCACAAGTATTATGGCCACGTAATTCTACGACACGTAACAGTTAATCACATGTGCGGCATGACAGATGCCATGTCATCACTCACCTATTGTCAAATGACCAGATAAGACGATTGAATCTTGAGGTGCTTGCAAGACCGTACTGCACAATCGCTATTTACTTCCTCCCATTGCGCAGCTAGGAGGTCAAGGCTCCTAGTTGCGTAATGCCCGTTTTGTTCGAAACTCAACGAACATGCCAGTATTGAAGGACTCTGGACATACTATAATGGACACATGACGCCATGATAACGGGTCGCAGAACTACACCAGAAATCACGATGCTCGAAGAGATTCGAGATACAAAACCGTTCTTTTTCGTCAACCGCATCGCTTCCGAGAGTCAAGAGAAAATTATGACGGTGACCAAATGCACGCATAGGAGCTAGGAAGCCCCATCCACAGCCCACAACTCAGCTCAGTGTTCCCGGGGCTACTGTTAGCCGCGTGCGACGGGTCTGGCATTACGCTATCAAAAAGATCTCGAACAGAGTGCCGGTGACGTTTGCCCGGAAAAGGACTCGCATGCGTATACATAAAAGCGCCGGATCCCTTTCTTTGCATGCACGCATCGAGATGAAGTAAACACAAGCGAGCGCGCCGATCCCTCCCTCCTCGTCAGCGCTGTCCCTTCTCTTTCTGCAAACATCGCGAAGCCCTCGTCGGCAATACGTCGCGCACGAAACGGGCAGCGGCCGTCGCTCTGCGGAAGCACACGTATAAGAAAATAGAGGGTGGCGGGAGTGCCTCGTCGTACGCCGGAGTCCCGCGCCAATTTCGCTGGCAACTGTGTGTACACAAGGCGGGCTTTCTTTCCCCACTTCATCGTAGCCTCTACTTACGACGCGAACGGGCCCACGGAACCGACCATCCATCAGGTAGCTCCGAAAACAGAGTGGTGGAGAGTACGAAACGTATAAGAAAAACGCAAGAATCAAAGACAAAATGAAGACAAAAGGACTGGTAGGAGGCTTTTTATTAAGGCTCGGGTCGTCCGGTCGCACGGTCGATGCCAGTCAGTTATCCTGTGTGAGCGACGGGAACGGCCAAAACGGGGCAGCGAATCCGCGCGCCCGAAACCAGAATGAATGCTCAGAGACATCTGTATACTGACTGCTCTGCGAAAGACAGCAATTACCTGCCGAACGGACAGCGGCTCCGTTCATCAGCCCCGGCGTTCGGGAAATCGGAAGCCGGCAGAAGCTTTATTCTGTTTGTCTCGTCATTTTCCTCCTTCCTGGTCTCTCTCTCTCTGTCTCTCTCTCTGTAGATTGTTCTGAAGCGAATATGAGCATCAAAAGGACCGCCAGGCTCGCGAACACTGTCGTGTTTTGAGATGTGCTGACAGGATCGGCTAAATGACTCGCCCGTATGCCCATGCACGCGCAGGCGCCTTCGTTGCGAAGCAACCCGGCAAGAACGAAGCTCGTCTTGATGGTATTAATGTAACGTGACACGAACTATTGTTGGCTTCATTACGAGGCGCCGAGCCTCCGAGGAGCGAGAGGGAAACGAAACCCCTTACCAGAAGCGAACAAGTTATGCAAGAAAGCGGAAAGAAAGAAAAAGGCGTGAGCATGCAGAACGCACACACACACCCACGACCATAATCTGTTCGGGCATGCCATAGCCGAGCGCGTGTGCACATCGAGGGACCGACAATTTGGGCCCGAGCATCAATTTCTTCTACACTCTCTATCGGAAGACAGAGGGCTTCATCTATGTGCTTTGGCTCGGAGGACCAGCGCGCGCGTGACAAGGCGCCACGGCCCTGCGTAAGACACCAACGTGCAGGATTCCAGGGCCGCTGCACCGGCCGTGCGCTTCGCCCGGAATCAGCCCTTCATTCGGGCAGTGATTTAGCCTTCAGCCGCGTCGTGGAAAGGCCGGGGAAGCTGTGGACACGCGTGTCAGCGCAGCGCATACGCTCGCCCTCGCCACGCCCTCGGACGAACGCCGGTACAATTTAGCGGTCAGGCGCGTCACATTACGAACGTGAGATCTGATATGGACACTCATCGAGTCGGCTGTATAGACATCGCACTGCCGGCCGACGCAATTCGAGAGCGCTCCTGCAAACTATCCGTGGTTATGTATACCGGTGATACGCGGTCATTCGTGACTCGTTCGAATCGAGAAAGGCGACTTCTAAGTGGGCGAGAGGCGCACCTATATACAACAGTACAATCAGTCCAGAAAAAAAAAGCAAAGGTTCGCCCAATGCATGCCTGATCTCGTAGGTATACTGGATCCGTTAAATGAGCAAGAGCGCGCAGAACAACATACATAGATAATGGGGGACCCACAACAGCGTTCTGCTTCCATTGAACTTGTTTGGAAAATCACCACAAATGTAGAGACGCCATACGCCATCAGCAGCAGCAGTGATCCCTTGCGATCGCAACGACAATGTAATGAAAGCCCAGCAGACCAAGTAATGGCGACAGTGTCGACGAGGAGCACGTGAAGACCGCATGGCGGCTGACATGTTTGTGATCGCATCGGGAAGGATAGGCAGTCGTATTCTCTATCGACTGTTCCCGAAGTGATGGTGATAGGAATGTTGATGATAATATGCTTATGACAGCGATGTCAATGGCGACGATGACAGTTGCAACAGACGCACCGACCGCTAGACGACGTAACGCTTGGTTATCTCTGTGGAACACGCTAATGTGCGTCTTCATACCAGCACGTTCAGTGTCAGGACAGACCAAGTCCTTCACATGATATAAGCCGCAGCAGCCGATGCAGCAATACCTGCCGCGCTGGGTCAAAGACGTCATGTCTGAAGATCATCACTCAGCAGTCAAAAGACATGTGCTTGCTAAAGGTAAGCCAGCAAACCGCCTCTACCGCATCACACCCCCCCCCCCCCCCCCAGATTAATCCCTTTCCCAGCACCAACAACACCTGTGGCGCCAACTTCTGGCCCGCACCTTCCTTGCTCCTGCACAACTTGCCCTCTTCCACCCCAGAACGTACTCGCCGGCCTGCCGCTTAAGTGGCAGCTTAAGTGGCAGCCTTTGCCAACTATGAGCACATATTTTATACCTGTCCGGCACACTTGCCCCCTGTCTCTTGGCACCTCAGAAGTCCGCAGCAGTGGGAGGCTGCTTTGTCCAGCACCACGCCGGACCTACAACATCGACTGGTGACTTGGGTGGACGAAGTCGCGGCTAGGCACTGCCTGGACGCCACAACCAGCAGCCTGAAGTCCACCCACAACACTGCTTTTTAATTTTTTAATAATATTTTACTTTTGGCCTTCAAGCGAATAAAGTTTTTCACCACCACCGGCCGGGCCAGTCGGTAAGCCCAAAGAATATACCGAAAGACGTCCTCTCAATGTCGGTTCTTATGGAGGAAGAGCCTTTCTGACCTGTCCTCATGCTCGTGCACAGTGGGTGCACGAAAACGAGTCGGTTGAGGTGTGATTAGTAAGTACCTCACAGGCGCATCATAATGCAGTGGCTCTGAAGTTCAAGATTCATGCAACAACCACGCAAACTGCTCACCCGATAAGCAAAAATGACGTGTCTTGCATGCAGCTCTTATTACATATGTTTCTATCTGCCCCGTCTCTCGACCGCGATAACTGCAGAACATACACCTTCATTTCATAGAATTTCATACCACCTACTCCATTAATTTATTCGGTGCCTGATGGCGGTGAGGAGTTATGGCCGAGTCCTTTGTAATACGTTTAAAGCATTGAACGACCCACTCGTTACGCAATCCGTAACGTGTGATGCCTGCACAATTCGCATTCTGTGACATGTGATTGTAATTTTACTCTTCTACCACGCAATATTTATTATCTTAACGCGGTTCCTTACAGACCTAACGCTTGTAGGGTCTTTGTGCACAGAAGATTCCAGTACCAGCGTGACTCTACTATAATACTAGGCTGCCACTGAGAGGATCCAGGTTCGAACTCGGTCTGTCCTGTGTGAAAGCGGTTACGGACAACGGCAGCGGACAATAGGGCACCCTTGTAGTTGTCCCATAACAGCTTTCGCTCTGATATATAGACATATATCAGCGCAAACTTACGGAAACAGTCTACAGAGCGTACCATCCGCCTTCTAATAAGCGCCCTAGCTCTTTCTTTCTTATAACCAATAAAACCACATAGATAATGAAAGACGAAAACAGACATCCTAAGCAAAACTGATTTTTTTTTTATTTTTTAAGGGGCGAAGCTCCTTAAGGCGTGGGTCTGTACATCCTCCGATGTATAGCAGTAGTAGGTAGCCAACGGTGGCACGTACCCGCTCTAGAGCGGGTATGTGCCACAGGGGATGCGAGATGGTGGTACTTGGAGTGTTCACTAGATGGACGCACGCACGGAGGACAGACAGACTAGAAGACGGACGGACAGATGGATGGAGAGATGGACGCACGCACAGGCGGATGGACGCATAGATGAACGCACAGATGGTCGCGCGGACGGACGGAATCAAGAACGAATACACGGACGGAAGCACGGACGGGCTGACGGACGCTTCGCCCCACTCATCATCATTCACTTCGTGGATAAGCTGTGATTATTTTTCCCTCCTTAGCTGCGCACGGGCCCTCGAGAGAGTTCCCACTTTAGAAGCGGCTACGCGCGACAGCGCGCGAACCAAATGAAGAGCACCACGCGAAGTAAATGTTTGAGTAAGACACGCCCACAGTGTATACGCTTGCGGATCACGTGAGAACGCCATATTGAATCGACGCAATTCGTCGCCGCAGGAATCCCAACACGTCGTCCACATGGGTAGGACTTGCCGTCGATGCACTTCAGCTGGCTTGCCGTGGGAGGAGGAAAACGGTCGTGCACGGGCGGCAACGCAACCGAACTGCTGCCGCCGATGACGAAACGTATAAGTCGCCCGGGACCACTCGTTCAGGCCGAAATGATTGAACAGCCACGCACACTGGGCGTTACCGCTGTGCCGTGCTGCAAACTGGCTTGATGGATCGAACTTTACATGAACGAAAAATAGAAAAGCACAAGTAAATAAAATGCGTCGGAATGAAATCCTAGAAAGCTAGGTTACGCGAATATGTTACGTATACGAGAGTTTCGACGCCGGGTAACCGAAATTGGAAACTGCAAATAAGATGAGACAGAATTTATGCCAGATGCTTCTTGTGTGAAAAAAGATTGTTATTATTGTTATTGTTGATTTGCAATAATATTACATGATAACGTACGCACACAAACACACGTACGTTTCCGAAGAAGTAATATGCAGGGCAGATGGTACTGAAAGAAATAATAGGCTGGCAGATGGCAGCGAAAGGGGCAAAACGCCTGCCTGCCTTAGACAAGAAGGAAGGGAAAGTGAAGGTTAGAATATATATTGCTATTGATTATTATTATTTTCAATACCGGAACGCTATAGAAACCGATTGGAATGTTATGCGAAGGAAGGCTATAGCAGCTCACTCCTTTAGCATGGCACCTGTCGTAACGTGACAAAACGCTGACCTAAAAAAAAGCGGCCGCTGCAACAAGAAAAGCGACCTTCGTGCGGTCCATCAGCGCATCGAAAACTTTGCGATGCGAACACATGTGCGATTGTATGAGCTATCAGCTGATCCCTGTGAAGACACGACGCCCGCCAAGTCGCCCGCCAAGTCGGAATACGCAGCACCTGCCCGAGTCACGCAGCCCTCTCACCTCCCCCCTCCCCCCGCCCCAACACGCCTAGGACGCCGTTCTTCCACGCGGATTTCGTGCGACAGAGAAGTCAGGCGCGTTTCGTTTCCGCTAAGTGAGCCTGCTTCACCGGTTGCTCTCGCACGTTTTCTCTTGTACTCAGAACTTCCGACGCTTAAGGTGATGTTGTCGATTTGGAAGTTATACCGATCATCCCGGCGATGGCAATACCTCGCCCCATAATGCCCGTAAAACGGCTATCGCAATAACAAGGTAGCCTTAGGAAGAGAAAATCACAGAGAAAACATGCATGGACATGCCAATTACGCTCCGCGGGACCCACTGGAGTTAAGTGAGGTAAATTTTTGAGCCTGGGCTTGCTTTGCACTTACGAAATGCAACAGCCATCTACCGGCAACCCCATATTTGTCCCCTAAACTGACGTCGGCACAACTCTACTGGACTTTGCGTGCCTTCGTGTCAACTTGCATCATACATGTCTCCCAACGTGATATCCTATGCACGTATACCCAAAGGAGAGTGTACAGCGACCAAGCTTTCTAGCAAACAACACGAGCGCTCACTTTTTTCGCCCTTTCGCAATGACCATACGCATATTCGAAAGCCATAGAACGCTTGCTGCTGTCAGTTCGGCAATGCAAGCAAATTAACAAACGATGGTGGAAGGCTGTTTTCATAACACTAATGTGGGCGTGCGAGCAGGCTGCTCCGAAAGGCACTGATAGTAATACATGTCAGCTCCTAATTCATCTCTCTTTCATTCTTTCTTTCTCGCTACACACTCCAGTTGTCTTGCACAGACGGGAGGAAGACGGAACAGCAGATAGGAGTAACGAACTTGAACAATAGTTACACACGCTTGACTAGACTCGGCGAACAGGTGGGTGGAACACCGTCGCTTCATCCTCAGAGCTGGCAAAGGAGGGCGGGGAGTTCCGGCCTCGCTAAAACTTATGTAACAAGTAACCTCGCTAGGCGAATGAGAAAAAAATATCGTGACTCGTTTAGTTCAAAAATTTTCACGGTCGAAGAATATGGAGTGGGGAAAACAAATGCTACGACAAAGAGGGAAGACCGGTTGCTGAAGCGTGGAACGAGAAAGAATGAAAACACGGAAAGCGGGAGAAGGACCGAGTCCTTTTCAAAACCCGCGAAGCGTGAAGAAACATTGACAGTGGTATGTGCACGAAACGTCAAGCTGAGCTGTAAGACAAAGTATAATGAGAATAAAAGCTAGAGTACTAAATAAAATAAAATAAAAGGAACGTGAAGACGCTTGTAGAAGGCGAGGTGCGCTCTCTTTGTGGCGCTCATAGACAGCAATGTTCATTCATTTTTTTTTCTCGACAAGTAAACTCATTTCGAACAAAGTGTGGACAAAGAAAGAAGGGGGAGTGACAGAGGTCAAAGGTAAAAGATCATAGGCAGTAACCCGACTTTTCTAGGAGCGAAGCTCCTTAGGCTTGCACGGCGCCCGTTGTCCCCATCGTCGTAGGTCCCCGTCGTACGTCTGTCTATACCGTACATAGAGCGTCCACAGCACGCATATAGACCCCACTCTGTCCGTCCATCTGTTCGTCCGTCCGTCCTTCGTACTAATACGCCACTCCAGCGTTGACATTTCGGACCTCAAGTATCCAGCTTCGTTCCATCATAAGCATTGACTTCGTGCCATTTCTTTTTCGCCATGGCAAACAAAGTTCATCGATATCATTGTGCTCGTACGCGTTGAAACTCCGTAATGTTGCTCTCCTGGCTTGATTGATTATTACGTGGGGTTTAACGTCTCGTAACCACCATATGATTATGAGAGACGCCATAGTGAAGGGCTCCGGAAATTTCGACCACCTGGGGTTCTTTAAAGTGCACCCAAATCTGAGTACACGGGCCTACAACATTTCCGCCTCCATCGGAAATGCAGCCGCCACAGCCGGGATACGAACCCACGACCTGCGGGTCAGCAGCCGAGTACCTTAGCTACTAGACCACTGCGGTGGGGCTGCTCTCCTGGCTTATGAAACAGTATATATTTATGAATTTGCAATCAATAATAAGCGTTGCCCCAACGGGGAAACTAGACGGTCTCTTTGTACGTGTACCATGATTTCAGTGCGATAATTTGGTAAGCTGGGTGGATTCCGCAAGATGGTTGCCATGGACAGGTCGGTTCGAAAGCTTCTGACGGGTTATAAACGCGACAACTCTGCGTGTGTGTTCTTTAGTACGGTATATGCTGTGTACAAAGAAAAACTTCGGCTGTGTACAAAGAAAAACTTCGGAAGTCACGCGTAAATTGTGATTCAGAATTACGGCATCCCTCACGCATACCGTAACAGATTGTTTTAAATCACACCACTGGTGTCTGAGGTGTGACGACTTTTGTCTGGTAACGTGTTTGCACACTTTGTCTTTTTAGCACGTCACCAATAACACCACACACAAAACGCCGTTCATGTTCTACTAATCAGTAGCCTTTATCTCTGTTATGTAAACATGAACTTCACAAAAGGAACCAATGCTACGGAATGATCGATTTCAATTACTATTATTTTTATACTGCAGCTCGTCCCATTCGTTAGTCGATCTTTGCGATAGCAGCAGTACCCGAACCAACGGCGGCTGTCGAGGTGAAGGTCAGTTATCGTTACACAATATACCTTATAAAGACTAAAAGAAATGTTTCTGCAAGTCAGACGTTTTTTTTTAATTATATTCCCTGAAATCCACGTGCTTTGTGCATTTCCTCCAATTGCCACCTCCACCTTATCTCTCTTTTTCAATTTTTTTTTTCTGTCTATCCTCGCTACAGATATCTTACACTTGGAGTCCAGACGAAACGCTGTTGAAGCAAACGCTTTCAGAAGCAAACATAATATCTGCGAGTCATTTCAGAAGTCTGTACAACCGGTATTCCATAGTTTCTGCACCGATACGTTGCCCACGCCCTTGGAGTTTCCACGAAAGCTTCGCCAACGAAGTCCGCCATCCCGAAGTAGCGGAATGCAAACACAGAATTTGTTTAGGGCGCCGAATTGACGTCGTCCGGCCGGAGTCGACGAAAGGAACGCAAACACGTCTTGTGAGAAAAAAAGAGTGCAGGGACAAAAACAAACGCAACACTCGAAGTTGGCACAGTGGATTGGCAAACATCTACGAAAAGAAGGCTAGCGCGAAGGCAAAATAAATAAAAGGCTTGTAATGAAAAGAAAGATTACGAATAAAACAAGAGAAGAGTGTGAAAACGTTGCCTCTAATGTCGAGGAAATGGGGGGGGGGGGGGTAACTGGTGAAGAGGGCTGCGTGGCTAGAGCCGCACCCTTGTATGGAAGGCACAGGCAGGTGGGCGAGCGGCTCGGTGCTGTGAACTGGAGGTGCTAGAAGCAGCTCGTCCTAAACGCGTGACGCGCAGTGAGGGAAACGAGAAAAGAAGGGGGCTGGAGGGGGTAGCAGTAGAGAACTTGTGTAAAGAGAGAAGAAACGTTTCCAACAACGGAGAGGCATCACCGGAGAAGGAAGCAAGATCAAACAGCCTCGGAAGAAAAAAAGAAGTGAAATAAGGAAAGGTGACAAGGGCGGCTGCAGCCTCCTCAGGAATGAACAACGATCGGTCGGGTAGCTGCGCAACAACTCTCTCTCTCTCTCTCTTTCCCACTCCCTTCACCTTACGTGTATTCACGCACACATATCTGTACTGCTCCAAAGTCAAGACGAAGTCAGAGCGCAAGAAAAAGACGGCAACCGTGGCGGCGGCGGAGGCGTTCAACAGACGCCAAGCAGCGGGTGAATAACGCAGCCGACGTGGCACTCTCTCAAACACGCGAAGCTGTCCGTCTGCCATGCCTCTCCGCACAGACACTTGGCGCGTACGAACGCACAAAAGCGCAAACATTTCCAGGATTGAAGCAGTTTCTCGTTGCGCGAGGCGGCGCTTTGCGTGCGCGCTCGCTCGCCACTGCTTGTTTTGCACCCGCTGAGTGTGGGAACCAAGATGGTGGCGGCAGAAGAGCAACTCGAGATATTATTTTTTTTTTTTGCTTCGCACGCTACAGCCTGCCTCAGTTATTCTTCTCTTTCTCCTTCAACTTGTCTCGTTGCGCCTTTTGGGAAGACGCTTGCCGGTGGCGGCGCCGCTGAAGCCGTGGTGGCGTTTGCTTCGAGAAACACTCCAAACGTTGTCCTCTTCACCGCGAAGAGAGCGACGTGGCAACGGCTCTGGAAAGAAGCGAAATTTCAACCCCCGCCAAAGCACGAACGTCGTTCTCAGTTGCGCTGAAGGGGGAGAGTGTTTGACGCATCAGAATTTGCCGGGACGTTCAACAGAAAAGAAAAAAAAGTAAGGGAGGAACAAGAGCGCCGTCTCAAGCAAGAAACACTTCTCAGTCGAAGTCGACGCAAGACGAAGAAGAGGCAAATAACGTCTTTCGAATGCGCGTTTGCAAACCGCGCGACAGCGACGCAGCGCCCTCAACGGCCACGAGCGGGCCGGTTATCGCACCCGCGTCAGTCTTCTCGGTTCGACACGCGTAATCGACGGAGAAACAGAACGCCGTTGCCTTGTTCTCAGTTTGGGATGAACCTGCGCCTTTTTATTCCCGATAACGTTTCGGCGTGACTTCCTGACGACCTCCAAAAAAGTGCGAAAAAGCCGACAGCTGCGCGTGAGGTCCTCATGACCTCGCCCCCCCCCCCTCCCCCGAAGATCGTTCCTCACCTCGTCTCACCCTCTCTTCCTCCACCGTTGTTTTTTTTTTTTTTTCTCTTTTGGGCTTCGTTTTTCATCGTGATGTTAGACGTTCGGTCGGCGTCCGTAGCTGATTTCTCGGCAGTTCTCGCGTTTTTTTTTTTTTTTCCTCGCTTAGGGGTTGGAAGATCGTGACTCGTTGAGAAGCCAAGAAAAAAGCCCCCCCCCCCCCCCCCCCCAAGCCCCCCTCGTCACTGCTTTTTAAGTGAAAGAAACCTTCATGCCCGAGCTTTTCAATTACCGTGACCGGGTGGAACTATACCTTTAAGCTATGGCGTAGCTTCATACGAAATGTAAATCACTAGATCCCGGCTTCTAGACGTCTTTTTTTTTAATTAGCGACAAATAATAAAATGGTATCTGGGAATCAAACTATACGAAATAACAGACAGCGAAACCAGACAGTGGCGATGAGTTTATGCTGTCATGTTTAATCAAAATATACAAACAATATACTAAAAGCTATAATGGGCACACGACAGAGTTAAAGCCACATTTTAATATTGCACGGACGGTGCACCGCGATAAGTCAGCCACTGCTCTTCGGAACCTAGTCATAGTAATAGAATGCTGCCCATTAGCAAGACATGTTATCTAACGAGCGCTTATGATGTCGCAGGCGGCTGACCAATGGAATTTCGTATGTTATTTTGCTACACCAAAAATGCCAAATCTGAGGCCTTGCCATGCAATGAGTATTTAACTAAACACTTTATTATCAAACATGGCTACATGAGTCGAATGCGGCGTTATCTATACTTGTTTTCTGTACAGTTCATTCATATGATACACACCACAAAAATTTTTTTCTTACCTTTTCAGCCATTAGATCACCTCCTTTTTATTTGTAGTGTCGAAGGAGGAGAAAAGATATTTCTTGGGTGTGTGCCATCATCCTGCAGGCCTTGGGAGTGATATGCGAACGAAGCTAAGATGTCGCACGATATGAGCTTTCCTTAATGATCTTTCCGTGATGGCAATGTGCCAGAGTTCGAAATTGCCGTTTTTGCAAGTCAATATGTGGGGCACAAGTTGCATATACGCTTAAACTGTACAAGTGGGGCTTACATTACGGTGTACTCTAGACTCTAGTCAACTGATCTCATACATTCATGCAGTGCTTGAAGCTTAGCGGGCATGGTAAATTTAAATTAAAGTAACGACAACGCTGGAGGACGGTAATGCTGTCATGTAATGTTCAGTACGACAGATAAAGTGATGCAGGCGGAAGACTGGTGCATGACATTCGTTTCGATAACAGCACTACACAGCTATTTTGTAAACTTGCATAGGCAACAACAGGACCGATCAACCTGCTCCATACCCAAATGTAGAGGAATGGGAACCTTGAATTGTGTCTTCCCTTTTCGTACTACATTTGCAAGCAAGTAGCGTGACCAACGAATTTCATTAGATGCAGACCATTCGTAGTTAATTGCACGAGTACACCACCGGATCGCTAAGGTATACTAACCACACGTTTGCTCTTAACAAGAAGAAACCTTAGTGAGCATGCCGCGTAACAGCCAACGTGTTATCGCCCCACGAAACGAACCCCTGTCACGGGTCCATTCTCGCGCCTCATCCGCGGCTGGCAACATTGGACAGGCATTGCCCTGAAAGCGTTCTACTAAACATACACCACTGGCGGCACGCTGTATATACGTGCCTAACGAACCGATCAGTCAGTCACGCCGCACGGAAGCTCAGCACCTGCAAAGCGCCGTCCCGCAGAAGCACCACTAACCGCGGTAATCGGAGATCACAAAAACGAAAAAGAACTATAAGGCCAAGAAGATCTGGCCGCAGAGATGTTGCTGTATGGAATTCGCACTCCGTTCATGTAAGTAACGCGCACCAACGAGCCACTCGTGGCCGCGCGGAGAATACGGACACGCCATGACGGGCGATCGTTTCTCACTCAGATCCAGCGAGCAGCGTCTTCGCGAACAAGCGCACGAAAAGAGATGACCCGTGTGCGATGCATGGTGTAGATAGCCTAAGGCCACCCGTGTAATCCGTCACGATACTCTTTTTTTTCTCTCTCCCTGCTCCATGCCTTCTTTTCTATACTGGCGCGAGCGTATGTATTCCTCGCCCGAGAGATACTCGCGAAAAAAAAAAAAAAAATACCTGAACGCTCTCTGGCGCAATGTTGGCGATCGCTATCGACAGAAGCTCCGTGGTCTGCACCCTTCCTTCTGCAGGCGTCTTCTCCCTGCCGCATTCGGAGCGTCTTCGCCGTCGTTCGCATCGAAATGGCCGCCGCCGCCGCACGCGGATTAAGAGCTTATACGCGCGCGGACGACCCCCTTGGCGTATATTAGCGCCGCCGTCGGACTCGAGCACGAAATGCGCAGATTCGCGTGAGGCACGAGTCTTGTTTCGGCAACATACATACAAGTCCGGCACTCTACGGCTGGTGTGAGCAATTATCTTTTGATTTGTTGGAGGAGAGTCTTTCACTGCGAAAGAACGCTTCATACTAAAGAATAAATACAGATGAGAGAAGGAACAGAGCAATAAACAAGGTGCGCAATGACACCTGTAAGCACTTGCACGACTGTGCCATAAAAAATGGAAAAAAAGTGCCCGGAATGCAACAACGCCAACTGAGAAGCCCCAAGGGTGTCTTTTCTTCGCAAGGCCGTCCATAACGGACTGAAACACGCGAAGGGCAGCGCCCTAGGACTGCATATTAGCTAGTCCGTACGTAATCGAAAGTGCCATCAAGATAATTAGCTGAGACACACTGCAGCTTCCTGAATGTTTGCCCTTGGATTATATAGAGTGTCTTACAGACACAGTGCACACAATCATTACTGTGAAGGTGTGAAGAGCGTCATTAAAAAGGTGTTTTTTAATACGCTATGTCTCCATTGAGTGACACCAAACCTACGCTACAGACTTGGTTGAAGAGCAAGTACACATCGCAAAGTGACGTAATTCTTTCGCCTGCCCTTCAAGAATCCGCGTAACCAAATTCAACTACCAAATCGTCGTTACGAACATGGTCAGCGCGGTTAAGTATTCCCTCCAGCAGCCCGCATTCCTCACTTAACAGCAGCGCGGAGCAACATCCTTTACGATCACTGTCTGAAAGCAAATAAAAAAAAAAATCGACGGGAAGCCTTCGCCGAACCACAGCTCGAGCCCAACGTCTTGTTATATTATTTCTCACACAACGTGGGCTCTACACGTCGTCGCACGGCCATCGAACAAGCGGATCTATGTTCACCTTTGTGGAGAAAAGAAAAAAAAAATATATCTTGTAATAAAGCAAAAGAAAAAAAAAATGGGACCCGAACGCGCACGCGCGTATATATGGTCCTGGCGCGCGAGCGGCGCTTGTTGCGGGCACAGATTCGTGCTCGGCGTGTTTCTCACGTTCGACCGGGGCTGCTTTTCGCATCTTCACGCTCATCACGCGTTCCCCGGCGTTCCGTAGCCCTCGCGGTCCCGATCTCGAGCTCGCGCGGAAAATGCGCACGCACGGACGCTTTCGCGCCGAGCGAGCGTTCGCAAGAGAAAGAGAACCTCGCGCACGAAGGATTGCAGGACACGCGGCCGCGAACACCGCACAGCGCCCGCCAGCGCGTCGTCGTCGACTTCGTTTTTCGGAGAGAGAGAGGAGAGAGAGAGAGATAGAGAGAGAGGGCGGATCCTAAATGAAGGGCCGCCCGTACTATAAACAAGAGGAACTCCCGGCGAAGCCCGAGAAAGGCATTCTTCACGCCCGTGCCAGATCGGAGGCGCCCGCCAGAGCGCCAGCTACGAAACAGCAGCCGAAGGTGGCTGGCACAAGCGTACATTGCGAAGGGGAGGCGAACAACACGAAAACCACGCGCACCGAAATCTCTTTTCCACAGGCCGCCGGCAAGGGGCTCCGTTGCGGTCCACTCTCGGACACGAAGTTTGGATACCGATAAGGCGCTTCTCGCGCCGTTACCAGGCACACCCACTTTGCACACGCTGTGTACCAGATATTTCCATACAATCAAGGAGAACTACAAGGATAAGCCAACAGAAAAAAAAAAAAGCCATAAAGGGGTGCACGAGGAAACGCAGCCGAGTGTATCGGATTCGTGCCTACGCGATTTCGTTTCGATGCAAAGCAACAGCCGCGGTAGCTTCTTGTCATGCACCGCGCGCGGCCCGGGAGCGAAGCAACGCGTCTTATTAAACTTATCCTTATTATTTTCACCACCTTAACCTTTGTTCCCTTTCCCTCTTTCGTCCCACCTTCGTGGACTAACTCGATAACCCTTCCTGAAAGCGATGAACGAGATCCCGCGTAAATCACGCGTACAGAATCATTCCCATCGTGGCGCATGTAAGCTGCCGTTGGCGAGTGGACGGGACGGCACCGTGCAAGTGCAAAGACTAGAATGGAAATGAGCAGGCGCAGCACGCGCGATCTGGGTATGCAAAGTGAGAACAATTTGATATTTGATTCATATGTGGCGTTTTGCGGCCCAAAACCGCCATTGAGGACAATTTGGTATTTGTGTTATGCCTGGGAGTCCACACTGAACGTAAATGCCTCTGCAAAGGCAATCTGTGTCAAGGCCAGTGCTCGAGCCCACCTGACGCGATCAACTCAACGACGTCATCAAGCGGCGGCGACGGTCTGTCACGCAACGCAAAACGAGCTCCCTCAGCCCACGAGCCCGATTAAGCAATCGGCGCCTTCCAGTCAGGCGAGTCTTACGCAATGCGTGGCAACATCCTCCGTCCTTGGGTGCAACCACGCGCAGCGGTGGGTCTCCATTGGAGGATTCTGACATCACGGCCGGCGGCGCTTCTGGTTGGACGTTTGGTGACTGAAAGGATCCACCCGGTGCCTATAAAAAAGTTTTGCGGCGCGTTGTCAGCAGTATACCTATGTGTCAGAGAAGCCTCTCGTTGCTTCAAGCCCTTTCGCGTTCGGCGTGGCCGGTGTCTTCGTAAGCGGCGAGTTTCGTGGCGCCCTTCGTAACCTCGTCGGCGGTGCGCTTCGTAACAGCTGTCGGCCCCAGCCCCGAATTGTAACGCCTCTATTTCTATGCTGTACATAAACCTTTGCCTTAACTCACCGTCGTCTCGTCCGCTCGTCTATCAGCTCGGCGCAGAAGCAATCGCGAGCTGAGAAACCTACGCTACCAAACGGCTGGTCACCTTGGCGGCTGGAGTTCGGAGCAGTGGCGCCTTCGGGACCGTGTTGGCGTCTCGCCTTCGTAACATTTGATTGATATGCGGGGTTTAACGTCCCAAAACCATTATATGATTATGAGAGACGCCGTAGTGGAGGGCTCCGGAAATTTCGACCACATGGGTTTCTTTAACGTGCGCCCAAATCTGAGCACACGGGCCCACATCATTTTCGCCTCCATCGAAAATGCAGCCGCTATTCGATCCCGCGACCTGCGGGTCACCAACCGAAAAGTGAGAAAAAAAAAAAAGACGTGGAACGCTGCACAGCGCGCGCCCGGCGTTCCACTACAGTCCTGAAAAATGCGCGCTCCTATATCGCTGTCCAGCGACGCTCTTTTAGTTGCCTGCTGCGTAGAGCACACGAAGATAATTTCATTTGGCAAGCGTTCGAAGTTAACTTCGATCCGTGGAATTGGCTTAGATTCGAATGGTCGGCAAAGTACACTATAATCTGTACAAGGGATAGAATTAAATTCGTTTTCTTTCTTTCTCTTAACCACCTACTGGCAAGATAGAAAGGTGTGTTGACCCCATAGTTGCTGTAAGAATGAGAGTTAGGTGTGGAGAACCAGTTCTTTTCAGTTGGACAATGATATGTAGTGCTAGTAGTTAAAGCAGAAAGGAAGAAGGAACAGGAGAGAGACGAAAGGCACAGATGCTAACTAGTCTAGAAAAACTCGCATGCTATAGAAAAAATTGAAGGGGCGTTCGGGGAATCTGTAGGGGAGTCTGAATGATAGCGGTAGAGAGAAAGAAGGAGAATAAAGCGAGCACACAGGCACACTCCTCGCCGTCACAATATCGCTATTCGTCTATAAGCGCTAGTAAAAGTCTTTTGTCCTGAGAGATGTTAGCATCAGCTTCGATCGTCCAGGACCACTTTTCAACTAGACGAATATGACGAAAAATCCCCTCGCGCAAACAGCACTCTTTAATTTCGCCTGCTGTGGTTTCGCTTCCAATCGCATTGCCTTTCTTCATTTCGTCGTGCTGTATACACATGTCGCGCACATTATCGCAGTGAAACGGAATACGATATAACCGGACTGCATGCTGTACGATTCGTAGCGTTAACAACACCGCTTGTCCAGGTGAACGGGTAGCCGATACGTAAACAAAACAAAAAGGAGAAAACGAGGCGTCTTTCCGACTCTCAAGGTTGAAATTAAACGCCGCGACCAAGAGGAGAAAAATACGGGAAAGGCGACTATTGCGAAAGCCGCACCTGATGAGAGCACGCGCTGAACGAAAGCCCGTTTAGTGGGGGCAGTTCCGCCTCTTGCTTCTTCTTTTGTTTCGTCTCTCACCCCATCTGCATTTTGCTAATCGGCATCCAAGGGCCACGCGCTGAGACGGCGGCGAGCTCGAACTGGGCAACACCATTACCTCAATGATCGGCAACGCGAAGGCACCTTCTTGCACCGGCCGCACCTGATGACCCGTACCGTGTACCACGCGCTTTAGTGGCCATCTGGCGGCGGGCAGAAGAGACGGAGAACTCAAATGGGACGATGCCGAACGTTGAAAACAAACAAAAAAGAGAACGAATTGGTATAACGCCCTAACTTAGGCCTCTGTATAAACTTCAGCTCTAGTTGTTTCACGAACCCGTACACAGAGGCACGTGAAAGCAGAAAATAAAAATAGAGAGAGAGAGAGAGAAAGAAGTTCTTGCGCTGAGGAGGATAAATATGATAAAGAAACCCAGGAATTTCATATACCTAATCGGCGCTTCACTGCGCTTGCTGTCTCGGCGGGTTCGTCTTCTTGCTCTTGTTGCGTGCGAGTCGTCGAAAAAGAAAACATAAAAAAAAACAATACCGCGAGAACTGCGGATAGTGGTGCGTGGAGAGCTAGTTCACTTCATTTCCATAAAATAACCGTCAGCGATCGCGTCGGGCTTCTTCTTCTCCGTATACACTTGTACACGGCGAGGCGCAATTATTATTCCGTTCATGGCTAAAAGAAAAAAAAAAGAAAGGAATAAGGGAGGAATAAGGACGTCTCGAGGTAAGACGAGAAAAAAAAATCGCGTGAGAGAGAAGCAGAGATGAATAAAGTGCTCGTCAGGAGGGAACAAAAGAGCACTCGCGTCGAGAAGGGAGCGTCCAGGGTGCAGAGAGCAAAACATGCAGGCGTCGTTGCATTAGGAATAGGAAGGGGGGCATCACGGCCACCACCACTGTATACCTCGGAAGAGGGTGAGGGGGGATGATAATAAACTGCACGCGCTTTGCATGGCGAGCGGGCTCCGCTGGCCGGCCAGAGGCGATCCTTTAATTCGTGCATCCTCTATATCAAACCGCCTTCTTGTCCTGGCTTCTTCCGCGCATTATTCGCAGACGCAACTTCGTGAGCGTATGTGTAAGCGCGCCGAACTCGCATGCCGAGAAATCAAAGGAGATAGTGCGCGCTGAGCCGCAGAACGGAAGGGGCCGGAGTACCGAGGAAACCGAAACTATGGTGAATTTGATTTTTGGTAAGCGCACGTTCGGGCTACCTGTGTACGACGATGTTCTGGCATGTGGTTAGTAGCGTTAATCGTACGCGACCGTTCCGGACCATTGCGAGAGCTATTTCTATAGCTTTAAACTGTGAGGTATGATGGACTTCACACAATAGCTGCTGTTATAGCATCTGGCGACCTCGAGGTGCACTCGCTTATCCATTCGACGTCATCATCTGCGCGTGAAAGATGTTATGTAATTCTCTAATACAATAATAATGTCGTTCCGCACTAGTGATCTTTCATGTGCACCAGAACCATCTCAAGGCGTATGGGATTTTGCCTCCGTCGAAACGCGGCCGTCGCGGCCGGAATTCGAACCCGCGACCTACGGGGTAGCAGTTGGACACCCCGACCCCTAAACCAGCGGACGGGTTGCACGTGAAAAGACGCGATATTCGGCATTGAAAAGCGTCATCATTTAAATTCGTTATCTTGACGAATATTCTTCAGCGGCGTGTGTCCGATTGGGGGAACAGGACCCAATTCCTCCGTTTTAGCACGCAGAATATTTTAGCATTTGCTTACAGTTTCCAACCGTGGCGTGTTATAGTATAGGCTGTAGCCTAAAAGCTTAACTGAAACGTTAGCAGGTCGATTGGGATGCTGTCAGCACTTGCTTCCGGCTACGCCGTTCCAGTTGTTTATACAAACATGCGTGGGAATCCTGATCACATATGTACGCAACGGCACGGACAACGCTATAAACCAAATCAACGTGCGACGTATACGTTCCTTGAACCATACATCATTTGGGCGGACCTTCCCGACGCAACAACGCTTCCGTGCGCCGAACACATTCGGTGAGCGCCCCGCGAAACTCCGAGGAAATGCGCGTTATTTAAGCAAGACGCGAACATGACACGAAGCTCGGCTAAGAACGATCCCGACGGAAAGGGCTTGGAGATGGGGCGTAAACCCGGCAGGAAGAAAGCGAGAAGAAGAAGAAGTAAGAAGCACGGGGAATTATACAGAAAGAAGCCGCGCTTCTGTGACCAAAATGACGCAAGCATGCGTGCCCGAGCTAGCGCGTGAGAGGTCGAGCTTCTTCGATTGTCGCGTGACAAGCCTGCATTCGGGCGTGAAAAGTAAACAAAAAAAAAAAAAACCTCCGGTAAATGAGGCGGTGAGGCAACGAAAAGTGGATACAGGGCACCACGGGAGGGCGCAAGCGCTGAAACACACACGCACAAGTATACGCGCGCGGGCATAATACACACACTGCGGTGAACGCGAAATGGCACGAAAATGCGTCGCCGATGCCACAACTATACGCGCTCTCTCCCTCTCCCGTTCCGGCGGTTTTTGCTGTACATTCTCGGGTATAACCACCGGACATTAGGGCCAAATTGTCGTCGGCTACGTGTCTTCGGCCACCCAAAACGAAAGGCCGTGCTACGGTGAACGAAGGGGCCAACAGGTGATGTCCGTTCCGATGTGTTTCTATAGTTCGTTTGGTTTTTTTTTTCTTTCTTTCAAGCTTCTTAGATGTCCGCCTCTCGTGCGGTCGAAGCGAAACCAAGAGCGCGGAACACTGCCGCCGCCACTCACGCAACGTGCTGCCACACAAAAAAACAAAACAAAAAACCCCCCCCCAAAAAAAACAGAGGAGCCGAAAATCGCTTCGAGTTGCGAAAACGCGACGGCGCTTCGGCGGCGCTCCCTTTCCGCCTCCGTGCAGCATCGCAAACGTTATAATACATGAGCGTTCAATTTTCGCGGAAAAGTAAGTGACGGCAGTACCCTCCTTCTCCCGCCACATTTTTTTTTTAGTTATTACTCGAGCGTCGTCTTTCTGTTCCGACGTGGGAGCGGCCCGCAACGTGCTAAAGCACGTTCCGAAGGACCAAATAAAGTCCATCCATCCATCCATTACTCGAGCCCTTACGTATTTGCAGTCGTTTTCGAAAGAAGCTATATTCTATGTCGAGGCGCTGGGAAGTGAGCGGGCGAGGAAGGGAGCGAGTTCACCTTTACACGAGTGCGCACTCGACACGGGCGAATGTTGTTGTTGCGTGCGAATCGAGCGCGCATGCACAATGCGCTCGGTGGCGCCGCCACAGGTGCCCGCGTGTTTGACGACAATGACGTCGAAAACGGTGGCCGACCGAGCGGCGGCCACAAAAAAGTGAGCTAACTTGACTCGGCGATGAAACGAAAGTGAACGGATCTGACCCTCCAAGAGAGCGAATGGTGCGCAGGGAAATGACGCAGGGTGCGGCATTTCACTTTCGTTCTTTCTCCGGTGAAAACTCTCGCGATCACGCACCCATGCATAGTCATTGAACTTCGAGCTCTGGTGGGGGGACGCGCGCACGGACATTCGCCCTTGAAGAAGAGAAGAAGACGCGGAAGGGGGTTTCTCGTGTTTGTCATGCGTCGAGGCCAACGAACCGCGCGAGACGCACAGGGCGTACCGCAAGATTCTCGGACGTCGAGCAGGATATATTTTTGCTTTCCTGCAGATGCGCGCGCGCGCGCGTATAGGAGTGTACGGGTATAAAAATGTTGGCCGCGTATATAGCTCCGGAGATCTGCCGATGTATAGCTTCGCTGGACATAACAATAACGGACGTGACCTCAACTGGCACGTCGGAACGGATAACTTTCCGCGACGGTTTCGCTTCCGCGTGTACAAGATTGGTATTGCAGTTACCGGCACTGCCGCAGTGCTCGTGACGAAAACTGTACGCCGAAATCACTGCAGTTCTGGAGCCAAATTCTGAAAAGCGATTTATGCTACACTCTTTCTTTCTTTCTTTCTTTCTTTCTTTCTTTCTTTCTTTCTTTCTTTCTTTCTTTCTTTCTTTCTTTCTTTCTTTCTTTCTTTCTTTTCTTCTTTCTTTATTTATTTATTTCGTTTAGTACACGCCTTTATCTACTGTAGCACTATGCTTTCTTGTGTTGTTTTGTGTGTCACATGGAGCTTTGAATTTTCCAGTAAGTTATTTTTGTCCGAGACCCCCCCCCCCCCAAAAAAAATAAATAAAAGAAAATAAAAGCCGATGCCATGCGAGCCTATCAATGCCATCGTGCTTTTACTGTTAGCAGCTGGATAAGCTATGAAGTGAGGACACAAACAACTTGGGATCTGTGGGTTCGCGATTTTTTTTTTTGTCTATCTCAATCTCTTTTCTGTCTTTTTTTTAGGGAAAGGGGTGGGGGAGGGGGTGAAGGATTTACTGTACCTTTTCTATGTCCGCCGGGAAGTTTTCCCGAAATACCGGCTCGCGGTGGCACATCGGTACCGAACCCGGTAAAAGACTCAAGTATATAGGATACGACGCTGCCGTATCGTCCGCGTATTGTACGTTACTCGTGATACAGAAGCCAAGAGCTGAATTGAAGATGTTACTCACCCAGACAGGTTTTCGAGGCGTCACACGGTAGTTTCGAGTTATCACGCATTTTCTAAGAGAGCACGTATTGCCGAAAGATCACCCTGTCTCCGCCGAGAGTCACTGCAACCTGAATGAGAGAGCGAGAGAAAGAGGTTATTCAGAAGCTCAAACACTACACAATAAACTAGACTGTAACCTTTAGTTGTACATCACATAGTACTCTTCATGTGGTGAAATCGTACGTTTTTACTCAGATGACTGGATAGCTGTCGTATTAGGACATATCGTGATATAGGCATATTTCAGGCCGACTCCCTAAAAGGCAAGTCCGTGATAAAAATAGAATTGGAACAGATAAATATTAAAGAAGGAAACCGAACCATTCAAAGTGCATATAGGAATGACGCAATCACCCGTATTTCGCATTAATGCGTATTTTCATAAGACGTAAGTTAAATGCGGAACATGCAGCCAAGACATAATGTGTTGCGATCTTACACTAGGCCCATTTCTGACTTCGGAGCTTCCTCGTCCAGAACGTTCCGTACGTCGTAGACAAGAAGAGCAGTTTGAAATGCACAGAGTTACAGTGGAATTTCCTGCCAGTCTTAGTTTAATATAGCCGGTGAACGAGAGAAGGACGAGAAGCTAGACGAAAACATCTCGTGGTGTAAGCTTTCACGACAGAAGACATTATACTTCGGCATACGTTTTCAAAAGTTAGCCGCAAGAGAATGCTCCTCAACTTGAGAAGTAGCCCGAAATGAAAACGTAGACTAAGTGACACTTTTTAGACTGTATAGCCTATAGTGAGAGCCACCGAGTGCTCATTGATGAACTAAATTAACCTTGAGACAGTTAGCCACCTTAGTTCTCGTTATCATCATTTCTAACAAAGAAAAATGATCCCCGAACTTCCACTTCTCTCCTTCATCCACTTACTAAACAATATGTTACAGTGCTGCCAGTCGCATTCTCCCACGAAGTTCAGCACGCGCGTGTGTGTAAGGTTGTTTACTACTGTGTTTGTGTGTGGGCGTACATGTGTGTGTTTGTGTGTGTGTGTGGGCGTGCACGTGTGTGTTTATATGTATGTGTGCATGTGTGTTTGGTTTCTGTGTGTGGGCGTGCATGTGTGTGTTTATGTGTGTGTGTGTTTGTGTGTGTGTTTTGTTTGTGTGTGTGTGGGCGTGCATGTGTGTGTGTTTGTGTTTGTGTGTGGGCGTGCATGTGTGTGTTTATGTGTATTTGTGTGTTTATTTGTGTGTTTTGTTTGTGTGTGGGCGTGCATGTGTGTGCTTATGTGTGTGTGTTTTGTTTGTGTTTGTGGGCGTGCATGTGTGTGTTTATGTGTGTATGTGTTTGTGTGTGCGTTTTGATTGTATGTGTGTGGGCGTGCATGTGTGTTTGTGTGCATGTGTGTTTATGCGTGTGTTTGTGTGTGTGTTTGGGCATGCATGTGTGTGTTTATGTGTACGTGTGTTTGTGTGTGTGGGCGTGCATGTGTATGTTCATGTGTGTGTGTGGGCGTGCATGTGTGTGTGTGTGTGTGTGTGTGTATGTGTGTGAGTGTGAGTGTGTGTGTGTGTGTGTGTGTGTGTGTGTGTGTGTGTGTGTGTGTGTGTGTGTGTGTGAACGCAGCGGTTGGAACACAGCGTTCTCACTTCGATGGAGGCGAAATGCTGGAGGCCCGTGTACTCGTAAAGGGCTGACAACAGAATCAAATTTCGGAGAACGCGTGCTGGTAGAAAATTTCAGGGCCCGCCACTAGCGCGTACCTCATAAATACATCGTGGTTCCGGCACGTAAACCACTAGATATTATTATAATAATCATTATGCAAGTACATGGCTACGATTGTACAGCGTGTACATATAGGCCTACACACTCACGACATGGCGAGGCGCAAGGATGCTCTTTATAGAAATCAGTAAAGATGCCAGTAAGCTATGTCGCAATTGTGACATGAAAAGGCATAAATTAAAACACTCACTATTGATGATATATGTTGGATTTCGCGGAGATGAGGCGATACCTGGCGCACGCCATAAATTCACTTAAATAATCTCTTTTTCCACGCAACGCCTCGTCTATAAATGTTCGATTCCCAAATCATGTTTGCAAATGATTTTTTTTCTGTTATTATTACTTTTCTTCGGTGTTATATCGAAACAAAGAGTAACGCTCTTCTGGTGCTGATTCATCACAAAAAAACCTAGTAGCAAGGAACTTTAGCATTCGACAGATATTTTACAGCGAACGCGACCTTGCTCCTGAGCGAGATTTGGCGACTCGAGCTTCATCGATATGCACTAATAGCATTAATTGGTGATGTTTCACTCGCACAAAAATGCGATACGATTAAGCGAGATGCGGCACACAGGAGCTACCGAAATTTCGGCCACACGGAGTTCTTTAAGGTGGACTTAAATCTAGCATTGTGCCTCAACGCTTAGCGCAAAACGGACCGCGCTAGAAGGAAAACCACTCTGAGTGACAAGCGAGTCCCCCGATTTCGTCTGTAGTCTAGATACAGTGTTGCGGAAAGCGCAGCCAGTCACCAGTTTCCTCAGAGAGCTACGGGATACACATGAAGTGTATAGCCTTGTTTGCTTTCGCCATTCCACGCAACATTCCAGTTTCTTGCTGTGATTTTTTTTTCTCTTTTATTTCTTCTCGCTCCTACCGCAGGCGGCAAACGCACGCACAAGCAGGGCCCAGGCACACAACACAGGCAGGGGCGGGCAAAGGTCGCGAAAAGGGTAAAGAGCACATCTGCTCGCGCGCGTGCTCCCAAAAGAAGGGAAAGGCGCACAAAAGGAGAGCCCGACGGGCCGCGCCCGCCGCAAAGAAAAAAAGTGCTTTGACCCCAGGATTTCCAACCGCGACGGCAAGCCGCCTCCTGCGTCCTGTTTTACGTAACCGCCACTTCTCGTCGTGCAGCTTGCGCGGTAGTATTGTGGGTGGGCGTTTCGAGGCGAGGGAGGGAAAAAAGCGGCTGTACGCTGAAAGAAAGCGTGAGACGGAAAGGATGTGTCCGGGGGGGAAGTAAACTATGGAGAGGCGGCAGGTCGGTTGGAAGGAGGGGAAGAGAAACACGGTAATGACGTAACTGACAAATAATAAGAAGGAAAGACTGACAAAACATTGATCGACCCAAAACGAAACGATCAATTCAATGTTAACAGGTATATGCAATGTTTAAGGGAAGTTTGCAATGACGTTTTTGAGGCGAAACCCACAGATGCCTCATCAAGCGCGAAAAGGCACCGTCGCTGTCGTAAACGTGAATGATTCGCGAAATCACCACCATGAGATGACGTCAATCTGTGACCTCATAATGACGTCGCATGCCTCTATAAAGTTTGTGACATCAATTGCGACGTCATCGCGTGACACAGTCGCTAAAGTATGACGATCAGGGAGCTAATGCGCGGCGCGTGATGTGCAGAAAGTTTCCGAGTACATCCGATCTCGGAGGCAGAGCGAAACCACGTTGGTTGCGGAAAGATTTCAATTCAATTCAGCTTTAGCTCAGGTGTTTCCTGAGAACCAATAGAGTAAAAGAGACAGAATATTTCTCTCCCTTTGCAGTTGTTTTAGACGAACACCCAAGAGACTACATGTAACTTCTTTTAAAAAGAAGCTTTTTCTCTGTTTTGATATTCGCTAGGATGTTGAGCTCGACTACCTTCGTACTGTCACGACGGGATGCAATTATTCACAGATGAAGTGGTAAAAAAGGTGTTCTTAGTTGTGCTTTGAGCTGAAATTTACGAAGAAGGCTCATACATAAATAAGAAGACCATGGTGTAGAAAAGGCGAGTTTTACTTTTGAGACTGACATTTTTGCCCTTCATAACTTCTTTATTTTGCTCGAACATTTCTTAAGGAACTTTCTCCGTATAACCTCGTTTCTTTCCGATCTCCCTATCTATCTATGTATGCATCATCAAAAAATCCAGCGTTCGCTAATCATGCTTCCCAACGCTTTCAGAATTCTCCCGTCTGCAAGTCGAACTGAGTCGGGAGGCTGTTTCCCAGGCGACGCCTCAAATAACTGCTCTTCGACAACAATAAATACTTCTTGCTATACCAGCAAGAAGTGGCATCGTGAACTATGGGCGCAAAGCTACTGAACTATATAAACACACAGATAGAACACACGCAAGCCTGCACATACACACACATACATCACGCGAGAACAGTGCTTAGCTGGAACCCCAACAATACATACGCCCTCTAAGTAAACCAAATGTAGACAGACGCTGCCCTCTTTAGCGCATGCAATTAAAAGCACGCGAAATAGAAATTCTCAAATATCAAGCCACAAGCAGCGTTGGTGGTGCTGGGGGTCTCTTTCTCATGCAACGCATAGACGCTCCCCATTCCTGTCCCCACGAAGTGTAACCCTCCCACTCCTGCTCATTTCCTCCGAGCTTTCATTTCGCCTCGAATTTTTTTATAGTGACCCCACCCTTTTTTTCGTACCCATTTAAGGCCGCACCATACACACACACGCACAGACACGGATTGTCGGGCGGTGTTGCACAATGAACGGGAAGGCGCTTTCGTAGTATAAAAAATAACGCCTAGCGCAGGTACGATTCAAATACACATAAGAAATGAGAAGTGCGTTTTGGGGACCCAAAGGGGTGAATGAGTTTTGGCGAAATACCAATCCTATATAGAACCGAAAAAAGTAAATAAACCAAAGTCAGCGTGCGGCTTTTACTCTATGAATGTGCTGCTCTCTTAGATTTTTTTCTTGCATTTTTTTTTCAACGTACTGACTGATGCGCAAACACAAGCGAAGGGGATACAAAAAAATGCTGAGAGGTGGCTATACGGTTTGCAGGCCCTATTAGAATAGAGCTCGGGAGATGCAGAACGAGAGTGCTAAAGCAATGTGCGAAGCAAAATATGTGTCGAAAAAAAAAAGGGGGGGGGGTAGAGGGGTGGGGCGCCACCACTGAAAAAAAAAATATACGGGGGCTGAAAAAAAAAGAAGAGGCATAGAGTACGTGGCGCAACCCTTCCGTTCCCAAAGCCGCGGGGTATAAAAAAATGGCCGCCACTGTGGGGATGAGAAAGGAGCGCCTCGGAGGTAAAGCCAGAGACCATGGTGAAGCTACGTTCGTCGAAACATGCTGGGAAGGGAAACAATGGCGAATAGCGGAAGACGTTCGCAGCTAGTTTCGCAACGGGAGCACAACAAAACATCTCGTAGCGCGTCGCCGTCTTCGCAGTAGCGCTGCTTGCACAGAAGCGTCGTGAGATCGAAATAAAAGAATACGCAGAGAATGAACAGGTGTAGGTAGTTGGTGTGTTTACTTGAATCTGCGAAGAAGGAGTCGAAACGCTGCGTTAAAAAAAATACGCTGGTGCTGCCGTTTGTTTTGTTGCGGGGTTAATATTAGATTATTTCTTCATTCGAGCGAACTCTGTCACTGGGGTATACAAGGCACCTCGCTTCAATGCCATTCCCATGTATGTCTCTGTGTCACCGTGGGTAGGTACGTGGTCGTGAGAATCTGAAGCGGTCATTGCCTGGTATTTGTATTTCGCAACACCGTTTCCTGTAGACTTCTTTTTAGAGCATACCACAATGATTCTTCCACTTGTGCGCGTGCACCGCGTACATAAAAAAGAGGAGTGTGAATCGACGGCAGGGCAAACGCATATATCCCCGTTGACTTTTTTTTAGCTCTTTATATTTATTTCATTGTCCGTTGTATGACATCCAGAGACAGTCACTGGCGTCCGTTCTTGCGCGCATCGACAGTAGCCAAATGTCTGTGGACACTATTCTGTCAACTGCCCGAGAGAAGACATTGCAACAGAAGGTGACAAAAGCTCTGTTGAAATTCCTACGCGACACGGACTTGAACAAGCGGCTTTAACAGCAATGTCACACACCGCGAAAGACAAGACTGGACTACGACTTAGTGTGCGCGCGTGTGCTGCCGAATGTACTGCGTTTATCTCTCTTCCCTCTCTGCTCTCTATCTTTCATCTCCCCATCCCCCTCCCATGCGCAGGGTAGCAAACCGGCTGCCTGTAAGCTGGTTAACCTCCCTGCCATTCTTTTCCTATCTTCCTTCCTATATTTAATTCATTTATACTTTCACCAAGGGCGATTTTGACAGTCTGGTACCGTAAAAATATAAATCGATGGTCACACACTGCCTAGTAAACACAATACTTTGAAGGAACACAAAGGAGCAAAACGATTTTTCCCGTGTTAGTAAAGTACAATTTCACAAGTCCGAAAACACCTGTCTTACAGCGACGCGACGCTCGGTTGGCGAGAAAACACGCGAGAAGAATACGCGGGTGGAGACGCCACCTTGAGATTCCAGCACGAAACACACTGACGTCATAGATATTGAAGGCGTCTATTGGGTCTTACGTAGCTAATAATCAATAGAAATGACGTACGCACATTGTCGTCAGCCTGAGTGCCATAGACCGAGCATACGAAATTTCACAAATTTTAGTGGAGCCAATGTCGCGAAAATGCGAAAAATACATTTTGAAATGTTTGACATCACGCACGCATATTTCGGCGCGAAATTTAGGAATGACACTTCAACTTTGCTTTTCGTCGCCCCGTTTTTCTACTTTTTGTGAAAAAATGAAGCAACGTCCGCTATAACTTCAACATTATCAACTTACGAGAGTGAAACATGTGTCGTTAGAGTTCTCAGAGCGCAGTTTGCCAATATAAGCCATAACATTGTTTCTATTTAGTGCCCCTTTAAAAACATAGCATACTATACCTGTTTTTCTCTTCAAATTTTTTTTTTTTCAAATGGGTTGAAATCCCTGTTTTTCTTTTCTGTCCTGTTCCTGAAATTACTGGAGGAAACGGAACACTTTTCCGTCGACTCGAGTAGCTGATCAGAACCGTCGGCGTGCGTCTATCATTATTGTTACGAATTCCCGAACCACGTCGAACTTTACCTGATACCTCAAGACATAACCGCCAGTGGTGATGCTGCCAGAATGCGCGAATCACTAAACCTTTTCTTTTTCCTATTTTGACGAGCCAAATTTAGCGGAGTTTAACTTTCAGACCACAAGTGCAATTATCGTCCCGTAAACGAAAGCTACAATCTATCTCGTGTTTTTTTTTTATGTTGCGCCATGTAAGAACACTGCGCCTAATAGCTCATAAAAGAAGTATAAACGATGATATAAACATTTTTCTTTTTTTTTTACTTCATAAGGGTATCGGAGCGAAGAGTACTCTCTCCGTACACTTCCCGTCAAAACAACCGGTGGACATTGCCTGTTAGTACAGGGTGACGTGATTAAGCCTAAGCGAACAATAAGCCAGCGCACAAACTGATGCGTTCCTCGAGAGTCAAGACCCGTGTCATGGCGGCCACGCTCAGCGCTCCTTACCACCGACGTCGCCACCGCCGCATGCCCTCTCACCCCTTTCCTCGACGTTTTTTTTTTTCCTCTTAATATATTTTTTTCTTTTTCAACCTCGACCTTTGTCGCAGTTTTTTGCTTCCTTAGATCACAAGGGCAACAGAAGCTACTGATGTTGCTTGTCGCAGGCAGCGATCCGTTGGAGTTCGTTGGCGGCATCTTGAACGCTGAGTAAGGAGCACTCTAGGACTTTGAGGAGGGGGGAGACGGAACGTTACTTCCTCGAGTACACATACATGCCTACGGTGAAGACGTTAGGTGAGGAATGGACGGGAGAGGAGGCACAGTTCAGCCAGCCACTTTCTATATGGTGTTCGAAGGCGAGGGGCTCTTCGCTACCTTGCCGAGAAGAGCGAAAGGCCGTTGCTGTGTGGGGAAAAAATGGCAGTCGAATCACATTTAGACTATGCCTTGGGGCGCTTGTAACCCGTTCGCAATGGCAGAACCGTGCGCTGCTCTTGTTATTGGAGAACCATGGATGCGCATGATGTTGACGTTATGCAGACTGCATGTACCGCTACGATTAGCTTCAGATTGAGACGTGAAGCTCGAACCTCATTCTTGCGTAGAGAGGGAAAAGAGGTTAACGGAAAGAAGGTTGAAGGGGTACTGCCAAGAACATTTTCAGTGGTTGTTATTAATATTTTTTTTTGCGTCAGATGAAAGTGCACGCCCCTTACCTACAAGAGCTTAAAAAAATCTAACTGTGAGTGCGACCTGAACAATTTATTACATCGCATGTTTTTAAAAGCTAGTTTGAGTTTCTGCTGTGTCCTGACGTCACAACGCGGTGTGAACTCCTCGTCACGTGTTCACGCAAGATATCGTGACGTTTCCACGGCCACTCCACTCCTTGGCTCCGCTTGTGACGCGCGGGCGGCCATATTGCACGTTTTGGTGACGCACATGAGGTAATTCCGAAGGCTTTTGTATATGACGTCGTCCCAACTAGCCATACTGGTCCGTGATACCTGCTAAATTTACACCGTGGCATGACGTAACGAAAGCGTCGATGTCAGTAGCTCCCTCATGCGAAAACCAACTTTGATGTCAAAACAAAATATGTTATCAGCATTTAATTACGTTCACACCTATACACCCTCCTTGGATGTTTTTATGGTTCAGTAAACTATAAGCTTCGAAAACGGTGGTGTAAGTGTTGGTTATCTGACAGCGCGAATATGCAATGGATTATGGGAACAAGAAGTATAGTAGGAGGCAGAATGCGCGTGGAGAAAGTCCCGTAAACGGGGATGCACGCAAGCGTATAACTATACATGTCGGGTCTCTCTAGAGGATGCAGACATAAAGCGATCGAAAATGGCGGACGTAAGCTAAACGGCTGTCGAATGTTAAGCGGTATGTGCATGTAATGACTTCCGGGACGGACGCGGTGAGGTCGGTGTTCAATTACAGAAGCTGCTCGTGGTGTCGCCGTTGTAACGCGTCACAGAGATGGATCGTCTCTGGAAGACATATCGGGAACAATAATTAATATATGATATAGGAGAGCCACGGTTTGTAACTCCTTGAACGACAAGCGGACAAACAATAAACCGTAGCTGGTAATATCGATAATAAATTAATAGTTGCGTGATAATCTATAAAAAAAGATGCAATCGGGAGCAAAATGTCATGAGCGTTATCTTATCGCGAATTCAAACGTTTCGAAAAGCATCCGTTGCAGTCCTGTGATACGGGCCGCATACTGTTGTGGAGGATTCTATAGAATATATGCAATTCATAGCCCAGAAATAGTGTTCTGCTTGTGTTCTTTTCACTGATTATTTTAAGCGGAGCTGCTCTTGTACGAGTTTCATTTCTATATATAAGTCTATACCTCGTAATAGAGATGTGTAAGAATACTCTCCCGAGTAGAGCGTCGTTATGAATAGTTGAGTGAACTCCATTCTTCTTAAACTCTGAAGTTGGTGGCTTTTGCCTGAGCGTTTGCGTTAGTTTCTACAAAGAAATCGTATTCTTCATAAAGGTATCGTGGTTTTGAAACGTAAAATGCCCGCGTTTGTTATCTACCACCGAATCAAGCGCCAACGGAAGTACGTGTGAATATAAAAGTGGCCAGCAAGTGCATATCTTTGAACCATATTTGGACACGTTGCCCACATCGACCCAAGAGACAAAATGACGAGAAAGAAGAAGGAATAGACGAGAAAAAAAAAAGAAAACGTCCAAAAAGCAACAGCAAAAAGACACGCAAGTCGTTGGCGCGAGCAAGTGCACTTCAGCGCGCGAGGGCCACGACGGCTGAAGTCAGATGGCGCGCCTCGACAGAGCCGACAAGTGAGATGTCTTCTGCTCGTTTGACGTGGACGCGCCCACGCCCAAGTAAACCCGCGCAGCGACAACGCACACGGTCACAGCTGTAAGAAGAAGAAGTATAGGAAAGAATGCGACGAGGAAGCAAGACAGCGAGAGAAAAAAAGTCGCTACACACGCCGTCGGTGAAGGAGACATCGCCTGGAAGAAGAGAGAAGCCGGAAGACAACGCGTCTCCCTCGATGTGCCGCTATATAGTATGCACGGCGAAGTCCTGGCAGAGGACGAGCTGCCCCGCCTTCTTTTTCGCGTATAGTGCGCGACTCCGAGAAAGCAGCTTACGCGCAGATCGAAAGTTGCCTCAGACAGCGGGAACATCGAAGCTCGAAACAAGTCTTTTGCCTGAGCCGCTAAACCACCGCGTATTTAGCCGAGACTATAACTCTAACACGTACAAAAAAAAAAAAAGCAAGGACGACAAACACGCCTGTACTCCTCGCGCGAGCCACGCGTCGTCGAAAATTATCGTTGAGAACCAAATCAACTGGCGCCGAGGCCCGCGGTTCCTGGAAAAGAAAAAACAAAAGAAGAGACAGATGCGACTTCTTGAATCGGAAATAACGTAAATCCGCTCATTGCTCTCGTGCCAGCGCTCTTTTGTACCTTCGCTCAAGGCGGTGCACACGAGACAGCGGATACGTGGCGCGGCACCGGTAGAGGAATCAGACAAAAAAACCTCGCGTACTTCTTCTTTTTTTTTACTCGCTCTTCTACATTAGCTCTATTCGTCGCACCCGCTGCCAACTCTTCCAGGAAAGGTGAACGAACACAGCCGCGGACAGCAGCCTGTCTGTGATGTGCATAGAAACGTGCACACAGACGTGCACACGCAGCCGATTGTCGGTCTGTTATGCCGGTCGTTGCATCCGATCTTCCGCGTAGCTGCTTCTATCTGTTCTTCCCCTTTTGCGCCTCGATCTGGAAGCAGCGATCGCGAGGTGACGAAGGTTTGATACCGCGTCGACCACGCCTTCTGACGGCCTCGGTGATGTTATATGTACGTGCAGTGCGGCGTACCGATTCGCAATCGTGCTGCGTCGGGTGACGTGTAATTGCAGGCGAGGACTGCTGTTTTGCACTTTGAATAGGGACCGAGTGCGATGACGGCGTTTGGCGATTCTGACGCACGTGTAGTGTGGCGTACCGATTCGCAGTCGCGCTGCGTCGGCCGACGTGTGATTGCTGGCGAGGACTCCTGTTTTGCACTTTGAATAGGGACCGAGTGCAATGACGGCGTTTTGTGTGAGAGAAAGAATAAAATGAGGGAAAGGCAGGGTGGTTAACCAGAAATCGGAGCATCCGGTTTGCTACCCTGCACTAAGGGAAGAGAGAATGGGGAATAGAGATGCGAAAGAAAGCGAAGAGCGAAATAGACGTGCGAAAAAAAAACGAAAAAAAATGTGAGCTGCAGGTTATCTAGCCTATTCAATACCACGCAAAAAGTTCAATAGGCCTTCACTGATTTTCTGTGCAAAGACAGATTATGTCGTCTTTCAAGCACTGACTGTTCTGACAAGGGTCTGTCGTCAAGGTAAGTAAACGCAGCGAAGTTTTAATTAGTGTTATAATAACCGGAAGAAGTGTAACCAAACAGTTGTTGGCTAAGTGATGCGTCTACTGCGATTAAAGATAAAGAAACATTGGACAAGCAAAAAAAATGTAGGTGCTCTTATTTACAATTTGTCTCAGTCTCACTTTTTTTTTCAAATGGTTTTTGGGCTGACCTAATTATTGCATCAATTCTGGACTGCGTACTATAGCGCTGTCGGATGAAAACCTTCAGCACATGATGACTTCATTCCAATGATGCCAAGCGCTAAACTAAACTTCGCACGATACATCAAATAAATGTGCTGTTGACTTTCACGAGGGGCATGCAGTACGCTCAAATTTACGGAGGGATTTCGTTGTTGTCATATTTGATAACATGGAGTGGGAGATTGGAAAGCTCCAATTTCCTTCTGCTAGACGGCCTCCGCTACGCAGCCTCGACCAGTTATTTATGTTGGGCGCGCACAGTAAACGATACCCCAGGGCATGCAGAACAGATATAATACACACGTACATACCAAGCTTGGTGTCTTAAGGCCGGTCGTATATCGCAACAAGCGCACACACACACACACACACACACACACACACACACACACACACACACACACACACACACACACACACACACACACACACACACACACACACACACACACACACACACACACACACACACACACACACACACACACACACACACACACACACACACGTACGCCCCCATAAACACATTACTGAACAATTGAAAAGTCACTTTTTCTTTTATTGTCGTGTTTATGTTCACGAGAAGAACAACAAGAACGACTCTAGTATTCACGTTCTCCAGAGGGTCTTTATAGTGTTTCTGTGAGATGAAATTCGAACCTTCCGGAGCCCTCCACTGCGGCATGCTTCATAATCGTATCATGGTAAGATTGTTAAGTATACCGTTTATCTATAATAGCGAAATACATCCATCCAAATAGCAGCATTTCTTCGGTACGTGACGTCACTGCGCACAATAGCAAAACATTATTCGTGTACCCCAGAGTGGTAACGAAGACGAACCGAAGATAAGATCGACTCCTATACACCCAAGTGCTAGACTAGGAGGAAAGGAGGCGACGACTTGAGTGCGTTGATTGCATTCGTGACGGATGCGTGAGTGGCTTCTGAGCCCCGGGCACCGTTCTCTTCGCCATCGTCTCCGTTTCCTGCGGCTGAAAAAGTACAATCGAAAATGCAACTCAGGACGAAAAACCGACCGGCGGTGGCATTGGAGAGCGCTTTTCCGGACCGCCGAGTCGGGCTCGCATCCATCTGGCTTTGTCACTCGGAATTAGGAAGACCACGGCAGCGGCGGCGGCTCGCCCCTTTCGTTCGACACCGTCAGAGAAAAACGGAACGATAGAAGCGAAAGAAACCGTCAAGCTCAACCCACGCGTGACTTCGTCGTCGACGCGAGGGCACACGCAAAACGCCACGCCCACGTATACATTCGGCCGAAAACGCGCCCGAGAACGCACACAAGTATACATGCGAACCGCACCGGTGAGTCCAACCGCTCTGGCCATGCGACAGGGCGAGAGACTTGGCGGAAAATATGCGTGCCTTTAAATATAAAAGACGAAAGAAGGGAAACTGTACGTCTGGCTAGTTCGATTGTTATCCGAAGGTTGAAGGTTCCCAGATAACGCATACATCCGCGCACGAAGCTTGCAGCCTTCGGTACCCCCTGAAACTTTTTCTCATACACTTCATTTCAATTCCCTTTATGTCACAATTACTACAAAACAGTTAAAGTCAAAGATGAGGTCTCTTACGCCTTCTCAGCTTAATTGGTTTGCAGTTTCATCGGTTTTGTTTAGAGAGAAGGATAAAATAAATGGCAGGCAGTTTTACCTTGGCTGAGCCCGGTTGGCTACTCTGCTCAGGGGAAGGAGGGATGGAAAAGTGTCATGAAAATGACTGGAAAGGCCATTGTTGTTGCCGCCAACGCAGCAAACACTGGGTGCCTGTTATTACGAACGATCCTTTCGTGCTCGGCTGCCGACCTGAAAGTCGCGGGTTCGATCCCCGCCGCGGCGGTCACATTTAGATGGAGGCGTAATTCTGCAGAAGACCATGTTCTGTTGTTCTGATGCACGTCAGGGTACATTAACAAACACCTGGTTGTGAGAAATCTCCTGAGCCCATCGCTACGGCGTGGCTCGTAATCATATTGCGGTATTGGCAAGCGAAACCCCAGGTATCAGTATTACGACGAACGGTCAATCAGTCCGATGAATTTCCGAAATTGTAGCAGCGCTATCGTTGTTTTTCATGATTTAGTGCGCAGCGTCGTGGTCCGGCGATCTTGCGAATGGTGTAGCTATTAAAATCCAGGCGATCTGAATGCAGTTGTGCGGAGGACAGCACCGATTGAAACGGCTGCGATGTTATAAAGACTCTTAAAACACCACGTGTGCTCTATAGCTGCGCGCCAACACTTTTTTACGAATGAAGAGCTTCTCTCCTCGGGCAGCCCTGTATCTGTAAATATATCCACATCTGTCTCTGAAGCATTGTTTCTTCTAGTTGGCGCCACTGCTACTTATTTTCTCACTCTCTATATTCTTTCATTCACACATGTATATTGCCTTATAATGTAAGCACGTTTCTGATTTTATTATTTTTTGTTTTGATTCTAAACCAAAGTTGTATTTCTGCTCATGTTGTAATCCCGATCTACACTTCGATCGAGACAATCCAAACAACCAGAATCTTCGCATTCCATGTCACGTGTGGTTATTTGTGCCCCTGTTAAAAACACACGCTTGCCGATCATCAAAAGGGTTCTAATTGATTTTTTTTGTTTGTTCAAAGCGCCAAACGAAGCGCACAGACTAACAGCAGCAAACGGCGAACGTGGCATTTAGTGCAGTAAATAGTCTTTCCTTTGCCAACTCGCGTATACATGCGCGTGTGGCAGAACCACCTGTTTCTGTGTTTAATGCTCTTGCACAATAGAGTGAAACTTTAGCATATCTATATAGCATCCCCCTGGCGTCATCTGTCACGCGGGACTGTGTACCATGAAGATAGCGGGGCGTATTTATTCTATTATTTCTTTCTTTTGTAACATATGAGCGCCATGAATTACTGAAATCATTGGTGCAGGCGCTCTTTCGCACGAGAGAACAAAAAAGAGCCAGGTAGAGATAAAGAGAGGGGTGGGGGACACGAAACCCGAAGACAATGATGAATGCTCGACACAAACCTGAAACCCATATATTCTGGTTCTGCCCGGTTGGTTACGTGTACAGGCGACGTCGCAGTTAGCGGAATGCCACCCATTTACAGGTGTTTTCTTTCGGAGAAAATTAGCGGCAGGTAGAAATACGCGCCGCTCGAAGCAGCGCGAAAGCATCAAGCTACGCGCCCCCCCCCCCCCCCCCCCAATCAGCCGTTACTTACACGTTCTCATTACAGCAGAGGCCAGGAAACGTCAGCAGCGGCAATTCAAAGCAGCGCTTAGACAGCTGCGCTATACCTTCGCTGCCGGAAAGGAAAAAAATGGTAACGATAACAATAATATAGACTGCGCGAGAGTCGTCAAAAGAGAGTACCGCGCGCAGTCACATCCAAGCGCTCATGTGTGAAGCCTATATGTGGACTTGCACCAATTGTTTCTTGCTTCTCGGTAAATAAAAGAAGTAAGCCCGTACATCCGCCAACAGCACCTCCGGCCTGACTTAAACTTTGCGCTGTACCTCGCTCCTGCCGACGTCAAGTAGAAAACAGAGTAGTCACGTGGTGTTATTTACGACGTTTGATGGCATCCGGGAACATTTGACATCATTGTCTACAAATACACCTATAGTATAGCATGAGTGATTCCAACGCCGCCATCTAAAAAAAAAAAAAGAACCTGCAACAGCGAATCAAAGTTTCCTAGAAATTCACTTACTTCAGTTTTCCCGTACAGTCAAGACAATTACATACATTTATACAATGACATTCATTTATGCAATTGCATGTACTTCAGAAATTACATTCGAGAACCTAAGTGATGACGCCTGCATGCATGAAATCCCGGCGGAAATTCTTGGAGTGTTGCCCAAATTAGCTCCTAGCCTCCCAGCCTTCCAGATGACTTCCAGGCTAGGAGGTTAACCAGATGCCAATAGTTGGTTAACCTCCCAGCCTTCCTTTTTCTCTCTGTCTCGCTTGAAGAGTCGAAAATTTTTGCGCCACGCCAATTTGGACTGTCAATCGAGCGGCCACCATAAAACCGGAAAAAACCCGTGATGTCGAAAACAGCAACAACACGTGTATTTTTTTTAATAATGCCGAAGAATGTCTATTGCACGTAATATGACCCAAGTAAAAGTGAGCTTGTCCCTTAGCAACAATTTGTTGTGCAGCATTGACGTAGTAAACAAGCGGCAAGGATGTCTCACCCTGAAAATTTTCAGCCTTGCGCGCGTATGCATACACGAACCACCAGGCCTGCAGCCGCGGAACACGCAGCACTATCACAGCGAAAGCTGGAAAAGTGGTCTTTCAGAGCCTTTTTTGAACACTCTTTGGGTAGCTGCTGCAAGTGGACTTGCAGGGTACACACTAATCCATTAATCATTCGGTAGGCAGGAATTCACTATGCCATTTTTCGTCATTCTTCGGAGAAACGTAGTGCCCGCGCTGCCCACTTGCAAATAACATGTTGCGATTTCTGGTGCTGTGGCTAACGACGCTGAAGAATTGTGCCAGAAGCTTTTCTCATACCCACAATCCCCCACAGCGGGTATGTGCCACAGTTATTAGGTGAACAAAATCAAGCTTTTGTAATGGGGCATTTGACGACCCACTCGTTGCGCAGTTCGCATTATGTGGCGCCTGGTTGTTCCTTTGCTGTTCTAAAACACTTTATTACTCATATTAACGCGATTCCTTTACCACCATCAAGCCTGCCTAAGGCCAGTTTTGAACAGAGTTTTAAGCTCCGGCCTAACTAAGTGGTATAGGATACTGGGCCGGCACGCAGGGGACTCGGGTTGAAGTCCCATTGTGTCCTTAGTGTTTTATTTTATTGACTACGAGTTTTTCCAGTAATTTCATGCGTTAGTCGTTAAGGAAACCGGAAGCGGCGGCGGACAACTACGGCGCACACGTGACCCGTGTTGTGAGCTCATAACAGCTCTCGCTGTAAAAATGCACGCACAGACATACATAAATATATAGTTAAAACACCCCCACCCCCCGCACTCCACTGAAAAAAAAAAGTGACGCCGTAACTGCATGTTTGACTGCAAATGTCCTCGTAAGACGATAGTCTTGCGTCTGGAGAGATTGAACAAAACGTTTATTTGATGTTTGATGTTCTGCGCGAGAAAATCGGTGAATTGAATTCTGGAGGCGCTGCGTTAGTTATCTTCGAAAAAGAAGGAAGGCGTGCGCGCCCGTCTTGGAGGCGATAAGATGTAGAACGCAAAGCGACGGGCAGGTGGCGCCACCGTGTTGTCTTAGCAAAGCGTTGGGAACACTTGCGTTTTTGAGCATCGCGTTGCATTGTCAGCGCAGCGTGATGAACGCTGCGGTCCTTAGAATTATTTATGTATGCTTTCTGTAGTATAAAGACACACCTAGAAAATATTGACGTGTATTTATGGTACCTCAGATATGCGGATTAATTGCTTTTTAATTGACAATCGCATAAGTATGAACGCTGAAACTTGAGCAATAATGGTGGGCGCTGCGGATGGGGTTGGCCGTTTTGGGGTATCGTTTGGTGCCGTTTGGGTTACGGCTGACAAACGGACAAATGTGCAGACAGACAGACCAAAATTTTCGCGTCGAAGTACCCCAAGAAAGACTATCGCCTTCAGAAACTTTTGGCTACGCCTCTGTAGCACGGATTCGAACGCAGCACTGGGACATTTGTCACGTATAGCCTCTGCGTTATGTCTGGTAATCAACATTCGTTGTCTCCACAGATTCTAATCCTCCACGTCATCTTGACTGAAAACTTCAATGAATATAAAGCGCTTGAAACCCAATAAGTTGATGCGTGCAATTGCTCTTTGCACGAGATTTTGGCATGTCCTTGGGAGCAGAAAACTAAGAGGTGGGAAAGTGCGTTGTACAAGGTCCTTCCTTTCGTCTGTGTACGTTTTTTGTTCTATACCAGAAATAAATAAATAAATGAATGAATAGAAAAGATACCTGTGTCACGCTTACGATGTATATTCGTTCATCCGAACGAAGCTCAAGTGCAAGCGAGCCGACGGTTTGGAAAAAACGAAACGCCCACACCTGCAGTGCTGCGCTGACTTCCTCCTCGGCAATGGATGCCAAGCACAAGCTCCCGTGACGTCACAAGTGTTGTCACGATTACATTGCGGGAGGATGGCCAGAAACACGTGTAGGCTGCCGAGGCGAGTGAAGCAATGTCACAGGCTTGAGGCGTACACAGGAAATGAGCAAAGACAATAACCATAGAGGCGTCAAAGGAAAAGTTGGCACGACACCTGCTGTGCTTTTCTTCGCCTTGCGCTCCACATTGGCTCAGTTACTCCGAGCAGCTCTAGAAGTGCGCGGAGACGCAGAAATAAAGTCGCGTTCTGCATTTGCAGGGTTCGGCACTGTTTCGTGTATAGTGTGTGTTGAATCAGCCTTTGAGTGTAGTCAAGATACGCCTCAATACATAGATATATAGACTAGGAGATCAAGTGCGATATCGGTGCTTTGTAGCCGACGCACTTAAAGGGGCCCTCTAACGCTTGAAAACATCGGTGCCGACTGCATACCTCGTAGTGGCGCTCGCCAGAACTACTGCGCGTGGAAATGACGCCGGAAAGTTGCCGCCTTATGATTGGATAAATTTAACGTTAAATGTGATCGCGGCATTGCATCAAAATAGAGATTATTATTGGATTTCTTTTTTCATTAGCATGATTTTTCATTTAAAGCGACAAAGAATAAAGCTCTCCGACTTTTGCAGCTTGAAAACTGCAAAGCTGGTCAAAGAATGTGCCAAACGCAATGTGCTGGAGAAAACGCGCCAGCGACGCTTTGTGCGCCGTTATTCGAAGAAACTAAAAGAAAAAAAAAATTGGCAGATCCCCCGTACAGTGGGAATTGATGATATGCGAAGCATGCATGAGAAAAGTTGATATGTCATTTTAAAATCAGCACAACGTTACGAGGTGGAGGTAAATGATGCCGTACATGACTTCCGTATCATGATTATCATGTTTGGATGTGTCGTTTACTGATTGATTGAAATCTGGAGTTTAACGTCCCAAAACCACTATATGATTATGAGAGACGACGTAGTGAAGGGCTCCAAAAATTTCGACCACATGGGGTTCTTTAACATGCACCCAAATCTGAGCACACGGGCCTACAACATTTCCGCCTTCATTGGAAATGCAGCCGCCGCAGCCGGGATTCGATCCCGCGACCTGCGGGTCAGCAGCCGAGTACCTTTGCCACTAGACCACCGCGGCGGGGCGATGTGTACCTTCGTCATCTATTCACGTCACGTGATACCAAATTAAGTCTATGTGTAGCTAGCGAAACAACCGCGAGTGCGCTATGAGCGTGGTATGTTGTCATGTTCTTACATGAAACGCGTGTCAGAATTATGTTTGCACCAGTCATATGCTTTCGTCATCCATTTACGTCACATAACACCAAATTTGGCATATGTGGAGCTAGCAAAACGGCCGCGAGTGCATCATGAAGGGCCCAATATACTCCAATGTAGCGTAGATGCACGCGCACGCTCGGCCAGCAGCGCTACGTTACCAAAACGCATGTATAGTCTGACGCCAGGCGCGACCGGCGCGACCAGCGTACGTCGGCGTGGCCCGACGGCCACCGGTGCGAAATGCGACATGCTGCATTTCGTGCCGATGCGTTACCCAGACAACACTGCGTCTCCCCCTTTTCGCGAAGGAGGGCCGCCGGACGCGCTGAAACGCGCATGCGTCAAAGCAACGCAGCGCGGCGCGCGCCTCCGAGCATATGGCAGGACCGGCGCCTGGCGTCGCAACGCCGGTGTGACGAAACGAAATGAACGCCGGCGAGCACGTGCACCGCATCACGTCGAAATGTATTGGCGCCTTGACTGTGGCATGTAGTCATGTTCTCACGTGACACACATCTCATGATTATCATGTTTGCACCAGTCACATATCTTCGTCATCAGTTGGCGTCACGTAATACCAAATAGGCATATGTGAAGCTAGCGAAACGGCCGCGAGCGCATCATGAGTGTAGCATATAGTGATGTTGTTACATGACACGCATCTCATGTTTATCATGTTTGCACCGGTATCATTACTTCGTCATCCATTCACGTCCCGTATAATACCAAATTTGGTATAAGTGAAGCTAGTGGAACGGTCGCCAGCGCATCATTAGCGTGGCATGTAGTCACGTTGTTACACGACACGCATCTCATGATTATCATGTTTGCACCAGTCACATACCTTCGTCATCCATTCGCGTACCGTAATACTAAATTTGGTATATGTGACGCTAGCGTAAACAGCCGCGAGCGCATCATGAGCTTGGCATGTATTCATGTTGTTACAAGACACGCATGTCATGATTTTCATGTTAGGGTCTGTCGCTTGTGTTCGCCATGCAATCATGTCATACCATACCAGTTTCGCAACATGCCACGTTAATCGAACCACCGCAAGAGGTGCAGGACTATGAAATGTAAATCAGGACATTCATGACATACACGTCATGATTTTCATGTTATGAGTAGTAAAATATCTTCATCATACAGTCATGTTATGCAATACCAAGTTTGGTATCGATACCATTATAGAAACGGGCAGAAGAGCTAAAAGTTGTAGGTGGCTAGATAGATAGATAGACACGCCTAAAGTCGCCGAAGCTCGCTAAGAAATGCTTCGCATTTAAAAATGTAAGAGCGTCGATATATATCCGCCATTGCAAAAAGAGAAATCAGTAAAGCGACAAGACACAAAAGCGTTCGCGAGATGGCTCGTTTAGCACGTGTTGTTCCCTCTTCAAGTACCAAATTGGTACTTCAGTCTTCCGACGTCAGAGGGCGAGGGAAACACGGCAAGGTGAGCCCGCGAGAATTGAGTTGAGGGTAAGCATCTATTTCACTGTATTTTGAAATCTCTGCGCTGAATAACTTTGCATTGCGTGGCCCTATCGCTGCTGTTCTTACGGTACTTATCTCTTAAGCCGTCAGTTTAGGCCACGAGCTAGAAAAAACATGTAAAACTATGAAGCCGTGGAAAGTATTAGAGGGCCCCTTTAAGCGTCACTTTCCCTGTGTGGTGGTGTACAGTCACAGAAGATTCCTTAGTGTGTATATCCTATTATATGCCATTGCAGATGCCGCCCTGAGGCAGCATTAACAAGGTTATGTGGCTCTATAGCTACTATTAATGTTTTACGTGTTGTGACACTCTCCAAGGCTGTACATCATGTCAACACAACGAGCACGATTTCGTTTCTTCCTCATTTTCATTCTGTTAATGATGATTATAATGTTGAGCCGTTCTCTGATTCCCTTGTTGTTGTTTTTTTGAAATACAGTTTCTTTTTTTTTACAATTTACAATGTCCGCAGGCTCCTCATATTTTTCTCACAGATTATTTGACACCCGTACAGTACTCACCTTTTCTTCTTTTAAAGCATAACCATCACTGGGGGCAATTGGTCGCGACAAGCCCGTCATGTCACTGTAAATCTGACCGCTACTGGAAGTCTTGGATTTCACGTAAGTGTTCGAGCCAAAATTGCGCCGATATGACGCCAGCTGTAGGCGCTGAATCGGTCCGGGAATACTGTACATCGCTCATTTCGGTACACAGCTCATTTAGGTTTCTGCGGAGCTCATCGCTCCGAATTTTAAACCAACCAGTAAACCACATGGGTGCCAAATGCGCACATCTGTCCATCTCAATCCCCCTGGAGTACTGCGGAAAAGTGCAAAGGAAGGGGCGTTATTTACAGTTGTGCACGCTCGTGCCAACAGCTCCCACATTCAGTGGCTTCAACCATACAGGGTGGCTTTTGAACACACTGCAATTGAGCTCCCATGCACGGCACTATATCACCACCGCTACCAACCGCTCGGCAGCGCTGGCTGTGTACCGCGGATTTCATCTCGACAATGGCGGCATCGGTCAAATCCGGTCATACAGAACAAAGTCCTAGGGCGGGTCTCGTTTGTCCTATCCTCGCTCTCTCTTGACGCTCCACCACACTGCTTTCCTTGAAGAGTTCGACGGAGGGACAAGCATGGCGGCACTGACTGATTCGCAACGCAGAGTGCAGCGGTCAAGGAGGAAAGAGGGAGAGGAAGGTGCCAAAAAGAGTAAGAGAGACTACAGGCCACCCGATTTACGAATGCCATCCGACGCGGCAAGGAGACGGATGAAGAATGGCTTGTCAAGATGAAATCGAATGCGCCCCAAGCAGTCACTCGGCTGCGGACTATAGGAAAGCGACCGAGGAATTTAAGGCTGGGATCTTCCTCCTCTTCCTCAGTCCGTCGCCCAACCCACTCGTAGAACGCTCGTACATTTTCGTACGATCGTATACGCGAGGCGCTTTAATGTAGCACAATGACTCGGACAGTGCTCGCACCGCACCCTGCCAGTGTGTGTCACGTAGCGAACATTCGCGGTTTTCGCAGTAGAACGCACGGCCGTTGCTGCCATAGGGTTTCGCATCTGACTGCCGTGCACACTGGCAGTCTGCCCATAAAAGCGAGACGTGTGCTTTTTTGAGAAATGCCCGAGGAGGCCAACTCGTACACTTGGAAGTGGGGGCGGGGCATTGATATTGGTTTTTGAAATGCTTGCGCCATTGTTTTCTCGCACAAGGCTGACTAACCAGTTTGAATTGACGTCACAAGTTAAGGTGACGTAGTGCAGACAGTCGACGGCAAACATTGTTTGAGGTATGTATACGACTGTCGTAACCGGCAGTAATTAACTTCTTAACAAAACAAATAATGAGGAAAAGTAAGTAAACATCTAGTGTATAGAAACTCAGTTCTTCGGCAACTTATGCCCCGTTCATCGCTTGAAGGTGGGTGTTACAAAAAAAAGACAATCTAAAGTATTTCGCTATATATGAGACAATCGAACTCGAACTCACAGAAACGGGCTCTCACAACAAGCAACTCAAATAATGAGCCTGTTTTTTTTTTTTTTCGAGGGACAGCATTGCAGAACACCTACAGTGTCGTCTTTGTTCGTTGAAGTGTTATTGCGCATACGCCTCAATTTAACACTTAACGTCTCCCAACCGCACCAAATGCGGAAGAAAATTTTGAAAATGTTGCGCGCAGCTGTTCATGCAAATGGCTATTTCAACTGGTGTACGTATACACTGCTGCGTAGGGACAACGTAAGTCGTATAACGAGTGCGGCAGAATTTTGTTTTCCCACGCAATGTGGAAACATTGGGGATGCATTGTTGGTGACATGACGATAACCGCAAGCCCTGTTGAACGGAGACATTAGTGCAGCATGTACTCAAAGTGTTCAGGAAGTGTTATGTTTCTTTTTTTTTTGCCCCTGCTTAACGGTGCTGAAATTATAGCGCACCAGTACAGAGCGCATTAGTAGCGTGTAACCGAGATGCCACATGTATGGTAAAGAGCGATATAGCACTGAAACAACGCAAAGAGAGAGAGAGAGAGAGAGAGAGAGAGAAAATGGAAATGAGTGAGACTCGTAAACAACTCCAGAACTGGCGTTTTTACTACTTCAGCATATCGTTTCCAGAGAACAGATTTCGCCGAGTTTCTTCCAAGATAAAAATCACGGATGCACATAAAATTCTATAGCGAATGCCAGCCCGCATGCATGGGCGTGTGGTTTAAAGTTTCTATTCTTTCCGTTCGCTCGAGTCAACTTCGATCATACATCTTTGTCACGGTTCATTAGGAGAGTTTTAAGTGCGTACACGCGGAAGTGCTGCGCTAAATGGAAATTCTGCATTCGCGTCAAAAATGACGGCGGCGACGGAACAAGAAAGCTGTGCGCGGTTGATTTACGCGCAAACGTTCGGCTTCTCTTTCCGCGGAAAGCAGCCGTGTGCTGCGGCGGTCGCGTCATCGTGCAACTCGTGCAAATTATAACCCTTCGCCCAAACCGAGATAACGGAAGGAACTGGGCCCAACGTTGCTAAGAGCTTGCCAATTTTATGACCGCTTTGTCACATGTTAATGGAGTACGGTGTCGTTATGGTAGAAAACTTGTTTTGCCGCAGCTATTGTTGCTTTATTCAACATTCTGGAACTCAAAACATCGCGTGACGGAGCCAAACAACAATGAATGATGCGAAGTTTGTAGGGTGAACGTACAGTTTGCTACCCTTTAGTGAGAGAAATAGTTAAAGAGGTGAAAAGGAGGGAAAAAAAGAGAGAATACTTCAAAGATTTATGAAGTGGCTGTTGCAGTGTCCTACCGTCTCTCAGTTAACCGGCAACGCTTCTTCTCCTCTTTCTGCTCTATTGACGGGTTGTGGACATAGTAGAAATATTTTTGTTTTCAGAAATGCTTTCCAGTCCAGCCTTTTTTATACTGTCGATAAACACTCAGAGGAAAAAAAAAATGCTAGCAACTGCAGAACCCAATGCCTTGGGAAAAGCTAAACTCATACCTAACCCGGCACAGCATCTTTTAAAACACGAACGATGCAGAGCTCCTTAAAGGGCTGACTTAATAGAGCGAAGTAAAGAAATTAAACCCATCGATGACCTTTGAAAACTATCACAAATAATCATATAGTCGGTTACAGCCTAAGAATAAATGCAAACTCTGCCCAAAGCAATCACCGTCCCACCCAGACTCTTGTATACATGTCTGTGTGTTTGTGTGTTTAGAAAAAGGTGTTGACGATTTAGAGAACGCAGTACTCTACTATGGGAGAGCATAAAGCAGTCCCATGGGCCTCAAACCAGTAACATGAAACTTCTGGTCTGTGTGTGTTTAGAAAAAGTGGTTAACGATTCAGAGTACTCGGTACTCTACTAAGGGAAAGCTGAAAGCCATCCCCCAAGGCGCTGCTTACTCAATTACAGTTGGTTATTCACATGCAATCAGATTTCACAGATTTCAGACATATCACTTGTTCACGTAGGCTCGTGTTTATTTCGTTAGTTTTCGGTCGAAAAAGCCAACATTTTTGCAACTCACATAAAAAATTCCGAATTCACTGTACTGCGAAACCTAATGTTTTTACAATATGCGTAGTATTTGCATTACCATCGAAAACGTGCTTATCATTAAAACAGAAATTGACAGTCGTTGCACTGTTACGCAGATGAATTACAGGCGTGCTGCAGTACTGGGGGCGGAGCGTGTATTTATTCTTAGTTTGTAACCAACTATAGAAGAACAGACCAAACAAGTTCCATATAATACGTGAGTTTTCAACGCACCTCGTGCACTACATCAGTCACAGCATCGACTCGACGCCACATACACGTACGAAGGCTACAACTTTGCCGAAGTCGCGCCTTCGAAAACAGCAGGACATGTCGACGGGAAAACGATTTTGCTTTCCCATTATCATTCCGAACGCGCGTCAAAGTGATGTGTATGCACCACGGTTCTCAAAGAATAAAACTAGCTCTATTTCTCTCCATCTTTCTCTTTCACTTCATTCGGAGGCTGCAACTGCATCAGGCAGACCAGTCTTTGTAATTCTGTAAGGAGGACGAGGGCAAACGAACATCATCTTTCTCCGTATTTCATTCGTTCCTCCCCTACCATTCTTTATCTTTTCACCTCTCCGTTCATCTCTCGCATAATCTGAAAATCCCGCTTCGCACAACGAGATGTTCAATTCTCCGGAAGCACAAAAGACATTCCTCGTGCCCGACGCGAACACGCCCAGCAGGACGAAGGGAAAACAAAACGCGAACTCGATTGCGACGGTCAAGCAACGCAGAAGGGAGCTTGCAGTGAAGTATACGAAGTCAACAAAGGCAAGAACACGAGCTGTGCGAATCATAACGTCAACAACAAAAGAAAAAAGGAGGGGTCTGGCAGAAGAATAACAATATCGAAATGTATTAGATCACCGCGAAAGAGGCTTCGTCCCCCCCTCCCCCTCGCGTGGCCGAGCGCGTCGCGATACCCAAAAGGTGATGTGAAGAAAAAAAAAATAAAGAAGAGAAGACACGTCGAGACATAAGTAGAAAAGCGGAGCGAGGTCCATCTTGAGCGCTGTGCGGTCGAAATAAAAATTAGCAGCCCCCGTGTCTGGCCTTCTTCACTTTTAAGAGGAGAAATACCACGGGCGCGCAGCTTTGAGGAGCTAAGGTATACACACTCCTCACACTTAGCCAAGCCAAGCACGATTTCCGAGTCTTCCCCACCCCCCTACTTTCTTACGCGACTGCCGAACACGCAAGCGCGTCGAAGAAAACGACGATGCGGTCAGTAAAGAAAAGTAAGAGAACATAAAGATGAACAAAAAAAGAAAGATGAAGGAGGAGAGGGGTGGCACTCACACAAAAGATGGAGCGAACAAACGCAGCGCGGTGGGCAGTGGCGGCACTATTCGAAGGGGGAGGCGAAATCCATTTTGAGCCAGCTACGCCCAGATTTTTTCGAAGCCACTTTGGCCGCCCCGGTGCCCGGTCTCTTTCTCGGCTTTGCCCGATCGCCCCTCCACTAGCCGCCTCCTCGGACGAGCTCGAGAATTGAGTTCGAAGAGTACTGACCACGAAAAAGAAGAAATGAACAGAGAAAAATACCGAGAGGAAGAAAGAGGAAGGAAAAAGAGCCAAGCGGTCCGTTTCGCGCATTTCACTGCGTCGGCGGCAGAAAGACAAAGGCGAATAACGAGGTACCGAGCCAAAATGCGTTTGGTCACGCACGTATCTTTCACTCTGTCTTGCCTTACTTTTTTTTTCTGGCCTTGCAGACCAAATAGCTTGAGGTGCGTGTGATAGTTACGCACTTGTCCCATGTATATGCGTCTCACAGTGCCACATCCCCGAAAGTTTTTAGTGAAGTAAACCTACGTCAGCCAAGTGTTATTAGGCGCAAAAGTCTTAGATGAATCTTGAAACGTGAAAAATGACCGTAGACGTGATGCGCAACTGATAAAAAAAAAAGAAAAATCACGAGTGAAGCAGGAAATCATCACGTGATGACGCCACTTCACGATTACACCACGACGTCACAGGTCGCCAAAACTTGTGACGCCACTAAGGCGTCGCTATGCCGTCACATGATGTAACGCCACATGATGCATTAGCTTGGTCAAACGTACGCTGATACAGGAGGCCCTGCAGAACTACGTGAGGCGCGAAAAGCTTTTATTGCCTCCGAGCCCGGAGGCAATGCATAACCACTTTGGGTGCAGAACGCTTTAGTGGTGGAGGCGTGGCTAAATGCCACAGACTTCCCACAGAAGAAAAAAAGAAGGAGGTATCTTAAGCCTCTGAGTGATCGTAGCCCAATGCATACGGGACTATGTAATCTTTTTATTTAACAGATTCATAAAGATACATGATGCAAAACGCATCTGAAGGTCACCGGACGTTGTGCCATTAACTGTTCCTGCGTGTCGATGCTATCTTGCCCTATCCCAAGTAACGTATGTACGACCGAAGCGCGCCCGTTTAGGAAGAGATCAAATTGAATGTACTTTATTTCAGTGAAAGCTGTAGACTACCAACCATGCATAAACAGCTACCTTCCGCGCAGAGTAAAGGGTGTCGCTCAGCTCACAACACGCGCTCTCGTGTTGCCAATGCGTTAATTAAAAACGCCTATCGAGGACCCTTGTTATCGTTCCTTAGGGGCAGATACATGGGCACGCTTGTGTTGCACCTGGAGAGTCTGATTTAATGCAGTACACATAGCACCGCTTCGAGATAGCGCGCTATTGAGGTTAGTGGCGCAACACTCAAGCGGCGCCTTTACAAAAGCCCACATACACTGCGTATGCACTTAAACAAGTTTTGTTTGCCTATGGGATAATTGGTCAACGATCTGTTTCGCAGCGAATGTGGACATCATTGGAGCATACATTAACGATTACTCGGCCCTTTCTGGTTATCGAGGCAGGACAAAGCCTCCTTTAATGTGGCATCGAAATCAACTTAGCTTATCGATTAAATGTACTCTCGGTATAAAGTTCAGCAGCAGGGTTCATCCGGAAAGCTCTCCACATTTGACCCTCGCAAAATGTTCTGACTAGTTTGTGTCACGACTACCGCCTCGAGCTACTCACGTTCCTCATACACGCTGCCACGCACCGCCTGAACGTTGCGTGGGGTGAATAGATAAGCTTAGTTATGACGTTAATATGGAAAACATAACTTAACGAGACACTGTAAGCAGCACCGCACGCCATGTGCCAGCTGTGTGCGGCTTCACTTTTCGAGGAAATAACCGTAACTCAATTTATACCTACGGAGAAGCGAGCCACGTGATCCTCAAACTAGGCTAATGTCAGCGTTTTGATTAGTCACTCACAACTAGTAGAACGAGGTTCAGAGTCAACACTATCTTAATTTATTACAACGGATGCACTGGGGATGACTTTGAAGGAATCTGCGTTCGCCGTAGTATTTTAAGAACACAAACATGTATGCAGTACTCACGGATTGAAACGCGACACGAAATAGCTTTATTATAACGACTCGTAAATACGCAATTTCTCGAGATAACCACTTTACGCCACGACGCTTCTGGACTCTAAAAATAATCTTGGCTCTAGTCTGCGCCTTCACATCGAGTGAGTGAGTGAGATAGACTTTATTCAAAATATCTTAAAGAGGCCGAAGTTAGGCCGATATGACCCGGATCGAAGAAGGTGAAAACTAAAGTTTGTGCGTCACTTAGCCCTTAAATGTCCTGTTTCAGTCCGCGAGAGTGCACACGTAGGACGTAAAGCTGGATCATCAACAGCTAGGCGAAAAGTCCTAGTTGAGCCATTCTCGATTCGATCGTTTTCTGACAGTGGAGCCTTCAGGAATGATGCCTGTTACAACTCGGAGCACTAAAAGGTCACGCGAAAGCGATGTCCAGTGCGCATGCGTATACGCTGCCGCTTTCTCTTGCCAGTGCGCACGGCGTGGCATTTCGATTGCGTCGGATCGAGAGGGCGAGACAACGGCACAAAGTCGATTTCTTGCAGGTTCGGACAGGATGTAAAAAGAAAAGAACGCAACGCAAACAGAAAACAGAAAAGGCAAACTTGCGCTGTAGATGAAGAAGAAATGGGGGAACCGGCCACGAAAGGGCTTGCGTATACAAATGCGTCAGATTTTTATCTCCTCCCTTCGTGGCAGAGGTGTCCAGCGACGGCGTTATAATCTCTACAAGACAAAGCGTGTCTTGTAAGCGCGAAGCAAACGAAAACAAAAAAAGAAAAACACGGCGTGACGTGAAAGCTTTTCGAGACAAGGTGGCAAAGCGATAGACAAGCCGGACATCAAACTGGCGGTTGCGGAAGGACATCGTCTTGCAAGTCCTACTGCGACGGTGCATGCGTAGCCGGCGGGCAAGTGGTATAGTGTAAGACTTCGGAGCTGTCCGGCCACGCAGAGATGGAAAAGCCGCACTACTCTTTCCCTGACGCAAGCTACACAACAACACGGGCGGCGAATTGAACCGTCAAACAGCCTAGGCGTACACACTTCTCGGCTCTACCCCCTCTGCCGCCGCTTTGTAGTCGCGGTTGACCGTCAGCTACGCTCAGCAGCGCCGAAGTTTTCACGCAAGCAAGGATGGATCGTACGGAAAGAAGCCGAGCGCTACCCCCGCAAAAAGAGCTCGGTTCCTCCATCTGAGGCTTGTCGCCTCACCGCCGCCTTCCTTTTCCTTTAATGCGCCCCGCGGTTGATGGATAACCGGCTGAGCCTGAAATGAGGCACCGCCGCCATTTCGCTTAAGGGCCTTTCGCCCCCTTTGCTACCGTCAATGCGTTTTCTTCTCGGGATAAGCTACTCTTCGACGTATACGCGCGTACTACGCGCGCACTCGGCAGGTCGAGTGTGGTGCGCGAGGGGCGACCGACTTCATGAAGAGCGCGGCTTCCGCCGTCTTATAGCGCTCGCCGACGACAGTGAGGCGAGAGCCTTCACTCTCAAGGCGCACCTCGTGGGACGACGTGTCGCGACAGAGCAGTTGAGTGCATTCCAGCCTTCGCTCTATTTCGCGCTCTCTCGACCAGTTAGGTACTCAAGAGAGGACGGCGTTGTCCACGGGAAAATTTGTCTCGGGAACGTCGCACGTTCGCTGTGGCCCGGCAGGGGTCATCTATAGTGTTACGAGCTGTGTCGAAGAAATGGCGCTAACAAGTCTGCATGGCGTTGTGGAAGAGATGCGATCTTTGTATGCATGGCAGCTGATATACTTCCGTCGTGCGATTGTCTGCCTAAAACTCTAGAGAGAGAGAGAGAGAGAGAAAGAGAAAGAGAGAGAAAGAGAAGTGATGGCTGACTATTACAGAGCACGCGGATGCATAACTCGCTATATAGTGTTCTAAAGGTGACATTGTGATAGCATAGATAGTCACGATCATGGTCCCAACAGCGAGATCCAAGCCCATTCACTTTTCAACCAAACGTGCAACGTACAAAAGCTTTCCGCATGCAACGCAATCCAGCACGTTTACTGCCACCTAGATGACGCTAAGTGTTCTAGGCCACTGATGCGCACGTGCGACATTCCGCAAGCATACTATATGACATCTTCTCCTTCGCCCTCTTTTTCAGTATTACACAACGTTTCTGAACAAGAAGCGTGCCACATCTTACGCCTCTTGACATGTCGCCTGCTAGTGCACTAGAAACGCCATGTTTTCAGACTATACATCAATAAGACGCCAAAAGTCGGCCACGTTTCTTTTTAACCCCGACACTTTCACGTTGCTTTTCTAGCGCGCACTTCATCGTCGCTTTGAAAAGAACGCGCGCGCCAGTCGCTCACGGCGAAGGAGTAAATCTTTGAAAAGAAAGCAGTGAACAGCCTTGAGACTGACAAGCACTCGAACGGCGGAAGCGAAACGCACCGAGAAAAGAAAAGAAACAAAGATTTGCCGAAGTAAAAGCCCATAGGTAGATTTAAGCGCTGGACGGCCGCTTTGTGTAAGCGCGCTCGCTCGCTCCGCGAAATCATCAAGGTTCCTTCGTTGCAGGATTGATGCGGCGCCTCTTTCGTTCGGCTCTTTCGGAAGAGAGCGGTTTCCCAGCCTCCACAACTCTGCATGTCTGTGTGTGCATGTATATAAGATGTGGCCAGCATCTCTTAGCCGCAGCAGCGCGCTTACGTGCTTGCATATTCGCCCGTGTGTGCGCTGACAGTGGGCCTTTAAAGGCTGCGAACACGCGAGCCCCGCTTTTGACGACGTCCTGCGCGGCCGAGGCGTTTTTCAAGGTTTCTCCAAAGATTGATCCCTCTCCTGAGCGCGCTTCGATGCAGCGGAGCCCCCTGCCGTCTGGTTGCGTTCGCCTTTGTGAGTTCCCTGCCTTTGATATTCGTCGCCCGAATGACGGCCGGAGAAGACTACGGGAAATCAGTTTTGTAAAACTGTGCTTTCATAACAATTCTCTCACTCTATCCATCCGTATTTTCCCGTATATCCGCCTCGGCCCGCTGAAGGGAGAAGGATGCTCGCGGTGTGAGCAGGAGCTGCCTTCGTGCATACCAATCTTCGCAGGCATGTTATGATGCGCAGTGGGGTGACTTCATGGTCGTAACGATGGTTTTACCGAAGAAAACGATGTTCGACAGCATATGGGGAACGCCTGTCATAAACACGAAGAGATGCGCCGAAACACGCCCATGCATCTCATTAGGGGCCACCATTTAATTTTTTTTTTTTCGAGCAAAGCATACATTTTCTCACCAGTTACCGTTGTAGTTGTACACGAAAAAACAAAAACAAAAACAACCGGTGCCCGCTAGTGAGCAGAAATGCCCGAATAAGGCCGTCCAAGGAGAGCCAGCTGCATGCGCATGTTGTACGTGCCGTTTTCCAAAAACGGACATGTTCTCTCGATCGTAAGTGGACTTTTCGGTGATCAGCCGTGTCTGTCTGATACAGCAATGTGATCATTAATCGAGGTGACTCGCCCTTTCACGTTATCTCATTTTATCGTTGCCTGGATACGAACGCGTTAGAGTCGTTGTTGCCTTGTAGAAATTGAAGTATCGCATTTATGCTAAAGACGTGCACGACGGTCCCTATCCCGGCATGGAGGAAAGGAATAGGACGGAGCAACACGCAACGAGAAAGAAAGAAAGAAAGAAAGAGGGAAAGAAAGAAAGAAAGAAGGAAAGAAAGAAAGAAGGAAAGAAGGAATAAAAAAAATAAAAAAGAAAGAAAGAAAGAAAGGAAGAAAGAAAGAAAGAAGGAAAGAAAGGAAGAAAAAAGAAAAAGAAAGAAAGGAGGAAAGAAAGAAAGAAAGAAAGAAAAAGAAAAAAGAAAGAAAGAGAAAGAAAGAAAGAAAGAAAGAAAAAAAGAAAGAAAGAAAGCGCTATAGGTCAGGCTGTCGCACGCCAAGTTTAGCTCGCCTCCGTTAGCCCGAATGGTGCCACACTGGAGCCCTCGGAGGTGCTTACTTGCATAGGGCCACGCAGCTTAAAAGAAGTAGATCTACAATGTATCCAGGGGCACCACACAAAAGGCCCGATCGCTGTCACAAACATAATCATCACTAAGTTAAACGCATCACTTTCACAGAATAGTTAGCCGTATAACCACACTTTTTTTTGTTGTAGAAATTCTTCCGAAACTTTGAGCAGGCTCTGCTTTTTCAACACTTACGTTCTTGATTTGGCCCAGTGACGCAGCTAGCCCACGAAACCCTAACCGTTCGAGTTTCGTGACGAAAAGTGTTTAACTTGATCGGTAATCGTTACCAGTGGGAAACATGTCCCTTGCACAGATGACGTTCTTCTGCCTTCGGTTAGACGCGCATGATAAAAACGCACAACACGACTGAGACAAGCGACATACACCACAGACTAGTGATAAGAGCTAACCGTTCACACACGTCAGAGCTTAGCGTTTGTCCTATACAAGTCAAGGTGCAATTCTGCTATAAAATTCCGCCATTGATAGGTTCGATCGAAGTACCATGTTTATCACCGGGGATGGGGGGAAAAAATCTTGTTGCCAGACAACGCTGTCATAAAGGCTGGAGGCGAGAAGATAAAACAGAAAACAACTTCGCACAGTATAAATAAATATATCGGTATACAACGAGGATCACGTCTTAGAGGTAAGCGAAAAGCCACGGTGAAGCAAAACATCGACCGAGCAAAGTGTATCGGTCACAGGCTTGAAAAAGACGTCGAGGTCAAAGCCGTTGGCCCGCGGTAGCCGTCCTGAACGCGGAACAGAATGTGTAACCTACACGTAACATCGGCGCTCCGCGCCGTACGTGTGCCTTGGCGAGCCGGGCTATATAAGGCATGCAAATCCGTCGTGACCGAGGGATTATATACGCGGCGGCGTTCCATGGGAACGAGCTGTTGTAATGGTAAAGTGCCGTGGCCCAACCTCTCGCTTCCGACGCATCGCGCGCACCAAGTACGAGAGATTAACGCCGAGCGAGAGAAACTTTGCGGGATAACCGCGGCAAAACACGTTTCCAGCGCGAAAAAGCTGCCACGGCCCGTGTCAGCGTTTTTATTGCACGGCGGCGTGGTTTCGTGCGAGTTGTATATATATACGCCCTGTTGCGTCACACACTCGTGACGTCCCCCCTTCACCCCGCGTCTTGGCCACGGAGAGATAGGATGAAGCCAGTCACCGAAACGGCCCGCAATAGGTCGACGAGGTCGGCCGTGCAGGAGGCCCATATACGTATACGCGTTGCGGATCTGTTTGCCTTGTCTGTTCGCATCAGTGACAAGAAGGCGTGGCGCGACACGAGCGAAAACATTGCGTAGCGCGAAAAGTAAAGCGTCACATGTTTCGGAATCGGTCAGGTTCTCGTTTGTTTGGTTTGATTTTTTTTTATTGAGGCGTGGCACGCGGGGTAGAACCTGTATACAGAAATGTGCTTGTTGAAAGAACGATTAAGGGCCCTATCCACGCGTGCTTCTGGTGAATGTTATTTTGCCAGCGAATTCATCTATAACATTTTCTTTTAAGGACAAAACGTGCGAGCTTTTTCTTTGTGTGTGTTCAACGTCGCGGTGATACAGCGGTTACGTTGTACTGCTAAGCTGACCCGAACGAAGGTTGTGGGTTCGATCTCGGTCGCGGGGGTTGAATTCCGATGGAGGTGAAATTCCAAAGGCCCGTGTGAACCCTGCGATGACACTCAGGAACAAAACTAGGCGGTCGAAATTTCCGAAGAAGTTCATCATAAAGGTGTTCCCTGTAATAGTATCCCGATTGTAGCACCCGAAACCCAACTTATTAAGGCAAGTCTCCTTTTCCTCGTGCAATGCTTCGATAACAGAGCCTTCTGAGAATGAAATGTTCTTGCTGCTCATTGAACTTTCAATGCAGAAAAACAATGAAACACCCAGTTCGTGAAAAACGTTACGTCTCGTGCATGTTCGAAGTGCGCTTCCGAGCACAGTTGGCTTTACAGGAATGGAATCTAAGACTAAGAGCTACCTGCATTTATTGTCATTAAAGGGGCCAGGCAACGCTTCTTCAAGTAAACATTCAATGGGTGCACTAAATGAGTCTGTAGCCTCACGAATCGACCACCACACATTTCTTCAGAATCCCTTAATTAACATACGAGCGCACATCAGACATTTGTTGCACGCTTAAAGGGACACTAAAGTCAAATAACAATACATGCCAGAGTGAAATCTCAATGTACAAGAACGTCCTAAACGACAATGTTATCAACAGCAGCACCCTATACACACTGAGAAATTGCGGTAAGTGAACAAGAACACATGCGCCGCGACTGGACATTCGCAAAATGAACCAGTTGACGTCAGAGTTAGCGCCAATAATTAATAACTCGTAATCGAACTAGCTGCACTAAATAAAAAAAACTCCCATGCATCAAGATACGTAATAAAATGCTGCTTGTTCTTTTCTGTTTGATTCATGAAAAGGAAACCGCCGGACGTTAATGGCGCGAGTGGTTCAAAAGGTAAATTCTCGCCTGGTTAAACCGGACAGGTCGGGCCATGTAGCGGTGCCCTCTTAAATAAATTGAACCGATCTCGGAGGCCATGGGAGGAAATTGTTCAGTGGCCGTTGTTGCTGCTGTGGCTATCACTAGTGTCGGCGGCTGCGCAGTAAAGCCGCGCAACTTGTGCATGGCAACAACGACGTGAACGTTTCCACTTTGAGGCGGGTAATTTGAAGTGTACTAACGCAATGAGGACCACTAAAACGTGATTTTATTTCAAAATAAGAATTTCCCGTGGGTACAAAAGCTGCACTACGAGGTTTCTGGACCACTATTTGAGCACTCAATATTGACTTAATATTTGTATTTAGTGTTCCTTTAAAAATCTTTCGCCCCTCATTCCAACGTGCGCGCTGGAAGCTAAGCAGGCATATGACACAGGGATAGAGATGTTACGTCGCGCACGCATCATGACATTAGGCACTTTTCTGTTTTTTTTTTTTTGCTTTTGGTTTTTATTTATTCGAACGCACCGCTTACCTTCGGTGTGATCGCGAGCGCGCGCACGGGCACGTGGCGGCCTCCCGTGGCCGCCGCCGGGACTACGGGACTCACGGTGCTCACATCAGCCAATGGTCGTGAATTTGGGTGTATAGCGAGGTCATCTGCGTATATGACATTATCTGTCGAGAAAAGAGAGAGCAATTTCTAGCTGACATTGAGAATAAATTGTAAATTACAGGCCGCGTGCTGCGAAATAATGTTTCACTGACGTGTTGTCGGCAGCCTCCACTACTGATAAGCCGGGTTGTCCGACCGTGCTCAAAAGGGACCCTTTTACGTCTGTCTCCCACCTCTGCGGATACAAAAGCAACACGTGCAGGACAATTCACGCAGCGTCATTCGCAAAACTTCGCCGCGTAAAACGCAAGGAGGCTGTCTTGCACCAGAGAAATGTCTACGTAAAACGCGACGCCATTCACGAAAAGCGAAAAGAGATTGCACTTTAAAAGAGCAGGAACTAAATGATCAGAGAAAAAGAAAACGTTTGTTCTGAGTTTAACGGCCGTCTGCTAAGAGTCTGGCCTTCAATCTACCGAGACATCTGTCTTGATCGGACGTTTATACATTGTTCCAGCCGGGAAGTCGATAAATGCCAACAAAAGAAACAAAATATACGCTACTCCCACCGCATTGGTCAAGCTTTCTCAGGGAAAAGCACTACGCTCTGAAATGACAGGCGCTCCAATGGCTGCACGCGAGAACGTCGGACGCTATACGTGTGAAAATCAAGAAGTAAAAAAAAAAACAATGAAGGACTGGCTAAGAGAATCAGGCAATCATCACCTCGTGCAGGCGGCGCAAAAACGCGGCGAACAATGCGACGGCGTGCAAGATAAACTGTAGCCCGCCGCCGGCAGAACCACGCGTGTGACTGTGTGTGTCTGCGCGTGCTGCACTTCCGTGGAAGCAAGGCGTTCGCGGGCATCACGCTTGACCCGCGCTCCAGAGAAAATGCGGGCCAGCAATCGCCCACATTATTTTCTTTTTTCGTGCTATTTCCGACTTTTTTTTTTTTTTGCTCTCGTTACTATACCACTGAGAACCGGAAGAAAAGAAAGGCTGTGGTGAAACACCAGGGTAACTTGTATTTGCCATGGGCCACTTGCGTGACCTGGAGACGCGACGTTGAATGCTTGCGCGCCAACTCTTGCCATACGTGTGAAACTGCGAAGACTATGCGCACGATGGTAGTGGAAGCTTTTGGGCCTATCCTAGCTGTTATTCGCGTTTCTGATGGGCTGCCTCTGAAAAAAGAAACCAACATTACATAAACAATTCCGTACGTTATGTAGCAGATGAGGAGTTCACATGGCTGGACAGTGCCTATACCAATATAGTTGTGCGCGAAAGAAAACAGAAAAAAAAATGGCAGCATATCCACGGAGTGAATGATGGGGAGTGGGGCGAAGCATTCGTCCGTCCATTCGTTCTTGCTTCCGTCCGTTCCTGCGTACGTCTGTGTAACCGTCCATGCGTCCATCCACCCGTCCATGCGTGCGTCTGTTCGTGCGTCCGTCCCTGCGTTCGTCCATGCATCCGCGCCTGCGTCCGTTCATGCGTCCATCCATGCATCTGTCTGTGTGTCCGTTCGTCCATCTATTCAGCACTCCAAGTACCACCATCTCGCATCTTTTCATCATATATTCTCCATATAGAAGCACCGCCATCCAGCGGACATTTCAAGGACTAAACGGGAGGTGGCACATGCACACTTTCTTACGGCTTGCGCTTCGGGTTTACTTCCCACCTTTAACCACCTCGACTTCATGGTATATACTAGTTCACTGTATTCATGGCTATGCGGCCCAACGCTCGCTAAACCTTTCTAGAACCAAGGAGGTTACACCCAGCGAGTATAACGTAGCAACCCTTTCTTGTCAGATCGTGCTCAATGTACATGCCAATAGCTGCTAATGGGGATCGCAGCGTGCGCGTTACCTAAAGGCCGAATGTTCCTGTCTCTCATTCTCCCTTAGCAGCCATTAACATGTGCATTGAGCACTATCTTTTATTGTTCAACAACGCACAGAAGAAATCTCTCACCGGAACCACCTTGGAGGTCAAAATCGGAAGGACCGCTATTTCGGGTATGGGTCATGGCAAGCCAGCCCCCGTCATGGCAAGCCAGCCCCCGAAGAAGGCGTTAGCCTTCGACGTAGTCGTCCCCGAGGGGACTAGTCCCGAAGACGTCGTTGACGCGACGTCTTCAATAGTAGGAATCGAAGAAGTATACTGCGTTCAGCACTTTGGAGGCCGGAACTACCAAGTTACCGTCAACAGTGAGGCCGCACTGGCCCAAATCGTAGACGCGTCGCACCTTATCATCCGAGGAGAGCGCGTCTCCATCGTACCCCTGGGACTCCAAGTGACCCAAGTGACCGTCCTGTTCCTGCCGTGCCGCGTACCCAGCGAAGTCCTCGCACAAGCACTCTCTCCCTACGGGAAGGTGCTGCACATCACCAGAGGACTTATGGGATCGCGCCCAACCGTGACCACTGGGACGCGATACGTCCGCATGGAAATGAAGGCTTCGTCACCGGTGCCCAACTACCTCAAGGTCGCGGGCCATCGAGTAACCTGTGACTATAAAGGCATCCAGCGAGTGTGTCGTCGATGTGGAGACAGTGGGCACTTCCGCATGAACTGCACAGCTCCGTTTTGTGGAAGGTGCGGCGTTTATGGCCACGACGGGAAAGGCTGCTCGCTGCCGTGTCGCCGTTGTGGGGACCCGCTTGCCACCGTGGCCTGCACCATCAGGCCATCGTATTCCGAGGCGGCATCCAAGGATTTCCCTCCACTTCAACCAGGAACGCCATCTAAGAACAAGTGCGACGATTCGTCAACGCGAGCCGTGGTAACCGACCACGACCAAGGTGTGCCAATCGCGACGCTGCACCAGACGCCCACTGCGTTCCCAACGATTCCGGGCCTGGTAATCCCTCCAGGTACTGAAAACTTAAGTTCCCCGCGTCCCGTGGCCATTTCTGAGGAATCGCAGGCCAAGCCCTCGTCAGACGAAGCGCCTCGTGAGGACGGCGTCTCGGATGGGAATTTTGCATCTGAGGCTCCTCGCGTTGCTGCTCTGTCGACAACAAGTTTAGGTGTCATCGAGGAGTCTACATCTCAAGACGACGACGCCTGCATCTACGAGGACTCCAACAGCACCGCGAGTGAGGCGCCCCTACAAATTGACGAAGACACCAGCCCCAGTGACATAAGCCAGGACAGTGGAGACGTCTTTGTACCATCCTCGCTCAAAAACCCGGACACCAAACGCCACCGGATAACTACTCATGACTTAGAAGCCCCCACCAGAGACAGAAGTCCCCTGCGGACTTCGACGCGATCCCGGAAGCCCCGAGCCTCCGGTGGATCGCCTGGTCGGAAAAAATGACTCAGCCACTTGCGGGGCATTGGCTCCCGCACCTGATAAAGGTACCCCTGCATTTGCGTGATCCTATACTATGTTTTCATTTTTCCCCATGGCTCTTACTCTAAATGTTATTACTTTTAACGTTCAAGGTTTCCGAAATCCACAAAAACAGGCTGAGGTATTGGCTTTTGCACGTTCAGTGCACTGTGATTTGCTGTTCGTGCAAGAAACAAATTTTTTCAAGCTTTCTGATGTACTCGCTTTCAAGCGCGCGTTCAATTTTGATTGTTTCTTTTCGTACGCCAGCACGCATTCGACTGGCGTCGGAGTCGTTATTTTTAACCGAGGTCTTGTACGTGACCATCATGTTTCCTTCGATGCCTTCGGACGCGTGCTGGCGTTCGACTGCACCTTTTTTTCGTTAAGAATAAGATTTGTTGCCGTGTATGCCCCAGCGGCACGCGAGAACTCAAACGCGTTCTTCCAATCTCTTGATGCGTTCCTTTTAAATTCCCGACATGTGGTACTTTTAGGGGATTTCAATAGACCGATCCCACAGGCCAGTTTCGCGACGCCACCGCTGCCGCGGCAGCCGCGGTGCATGCCGGTACTTGTAGTCGTCCGGGCGCACCAGCCAGCCGAAGTGCCTGCAGCGTTCCCTTTTCGATAGATTTTTCGGTCGTGTGGAGCCGTCTTACGATGGGAGGATTTACCTGCTGTGTTCCTGGATGCTACAACAACAGCACAAGGGATAAAGGCTTGGGTTTCTACGTCTTTCCTAAAGAGCAAAAGCTTCGGGAGACGTGGATTCAGCGTATCAACAGGGCTGGACGGGGCGGCAGGTAAGACATCTTATTAAATGTATAGTGCCGCTTTGAAACTAAATAAGCGTATTGCGGTGGTTTTTTTTATGTGAATGTTTAATCATGAAGCTTAGCATACCAAAGAATATGATCTTTGCTCACTCTGCCTGCGTATACTCTTACCGGATAGCTCAGCCGCGGTTCGCGGTTGTGCATGCCGGTCATTTTTTAGCGCATCTTCCTTATTCTAGCGTTTTTTGTTACCGCTGCGTACTAATATTATTATTATTACGAGTTGTAGTGCTGAGGTCTTTTAGTTTTCCATGTTGCGCAAGTGCAGCACCGCGTACGCGGCTTGCGTTTTTTTTTTTTTTTTTTACAACGCAAGTGGCAAGCATGCAGGCATAAGGGGAAGGCAAGCTCATTGACGAGGCTCTCCTAATAGCTCTACCGTACATCGAGACCTTACTTTTTAGAAACGACGTAACGTACTTCACGGCACGCTTGCAACAACGTACCCAGAACTCGTTGTGCCAAACGGCGATTAGCTTTCGCGGATCACCCTCGATGCAAACGGTGCCTCTGTAATCTCGTCCTTTCCGTAAAATAGTTATCTGGTGCATGCACGCGGCCGATTTCGCTGCACCTATGCAGATGAGTGGCACAAACAGCTGTATAATTTACCTGTGTGTGGCGTTGTCGAGTGAGGCTGAAAATTAAAATTACATTTGTCATTTGCCCTTGACTGATATGGAACTTTTTGTACGTTAATCAAGAGAAAGTGATACTGTTGTCTTGCAGTGGTAGCATGCAGACTGGACATTTAAAAGGAACCTGAAAACGCAGTAGGTGATGTCCGGCGCAGTACTGAAAAAGCGGCGGCCACTGCGTAGTCGCTGTAGTCTGGTTGACCGATTGACTACAACTAAGATGGCGGCGGGGCAACTCCGGAAAACCGGCGCATGCGCTGATCGGCTGGTGGGATCGGTGTATTGTGTCTTAGACTCACACGCAGACGTTCGAGGGCCGGGTCGCGGCCGGTCAAACTGGAATGCCAGAGAACTCGAACGTCTAGTGCAGCAATTGGCATTGAGTGACATTCATCAAAGTGTGCATGGCAGTAATTATGCCTATACTTGGCGTCGAGCAGCGTCGAGCAGCCGAATTGATCGCGTGTATGCATCCCCCAGTCTCATTACCTACGTTCACGACACCGGGGTAATGTCATTGCCACCGACACCAGTGTACATTAGCGACCATCGGCCGGTTATGTTATCTCCCCGCCTGCCAGCGGGGACGCCAACGGTTCACAGACCATGGCGTCTCGATTGCCGCGTCCTCCAGGACTCTCAGGCTACGGAGAAATTATCCCGAGCGTTACGCGCATCGCTCATTGGGGCCGATGTAGCTGATTGGGATCACCTCAAAGAACAGTGGCGGCATCATTGCAGTGCGTCGGGCAGAGGACTTTGCACCCGTGTGTCGAAAGATGCGTCATTGTTAATCCAGAAGATACGCATTGCCAATCGAGATCCCAGTCCTTCCACTGTAATGCGGGCATGGCAAGAGGAGCTCGTTGAACGGTACCAGCGTATTATGCGCGCTTCTTCACTCTCGGCTGCAGCTTGGCGCTGTAGACGTGCACCCTGTGCGCACCCTGAGGTGCTAAGGTATGCACGCAGAGCTCTGCTTTGTCCACCAGGCTCGCCTGCCCACTCGCTGAACTCTATCACCCCAGCTGCTGCGGGTACGCGCGACTTTCAGGAATTCACTCAACACTTTGAGTCAATAGCTAAATCTGGTGCTAATGTCTGTTACCCAGGATCCGTTTCTTCGCATCCTCTGCTAACAGATTTACCTCATGATTCCAACATGTCAAATGACGTCCTACTATCACCGCCATCCGATGACGAAATCAAAGGCGCATTAGACGCAATGAAAAAGGGATCGGCCCCAGGGCCTGACGGACTCCCTGCAGAGTTTTATGTACAGTTCTGGCCTATCGTTGGTCCAACTATGTCACGCGTCATTCGCAAGTGTTTCCAAGATATTACACTTCCAACTTCTTTCCACAAAGGCCGTATAACACTAGTTCCCAAGAAAGACCCAATGTCCACGCGACCAGAAGATTGGCGCCCTATTACCCTGCTCAATGTAGATTACAAGCTCTTGGCTAACATTTTGGTGCGCCGAATCAGTCCATTTCTTGCAACATTAATCGCTCCCCACCAGGTCTGTTCTGTTCCGGGCCGAGAAATACACACCCATACGTGGTTAACGCGTGACATCATTCAATACACCATTAGCCGATGTGCGCAAGGACTGTTGGTTTCATTAGATCAAGAGAAAGCTTTTGATTTCATAGAACATGGCTACATACTAAATGTTTTACATGCATATGGATTCCCGGATAAGTTCATTGACCTTATCAACGCGATGTACACTAATTTAGAAAGTACCCTTTACTTAGATTCCCGTGAGAGTCACGCATTTAGAGTCACGCGTGGGGTCCGTCAAGGGTGTCCCCTCTCCCCAGTGTTATTTATCCTTGCTTTAGAGCCCTTCTTAAGGGCCGTTGAACATCACCCGCAGATTCGTGGCTTACCGCTACCCGGTAACACTCAAGTAAAGGTCGCTGCATATGCAGATGATATCACTCTATATGTACATAATGAACAGTCGCTGCAGCATGCTCTTGATACATTCCATGATTTCGGTATTATCTCCGGTGCAAGGTTAAACTTTTCTAAAAGCCAGTATTTTTTCATTGGCAACCCCAGCGGTCGTATCAACATCACGTCGCCTTTACAGTGGTCTCCTGAGATTTCAATACTCGGAGTTACTTTCACTGTATTTGGTATACAGGATAGCATCTGGTCATCCGTTGTACAAACTCTTCTAAATGATATCAAAGCAGCCAGGTACTTCGAATTCCCCCTCTTGGAACGCCGATACTTAACTCAAACGGTGTACCTAGGAAAATTTTGGTACCTTTGCCATTCTGTTAAACCACCGCTCCACGTCTGCAGGAAAGTGCAAAGCTGCATCAGTTCATTTTTTTGGTCTGGTGGCACAGAATTGTTATCGCGTCCAGCGTTAGCTCAACCGCGAGATCAAGGCGGTTTTGCATTCCCCGACGTTTCCGTCGCGGCTTCTACATTGTGCCTCCGCACTCTATTGCGAATACTAAGCAATGATGACATGCCCGCTCAGACACTGGCTCGCTACCATCTGGGGCCATCACTACGTGTCTTCTTGCCGGATAGCCAAATAAACAAAGGTCCCCAATCAACTGAATTACCATCTTTGTATCGAGCCCTTCTGGCATTTCACCGACGTTTGGAAGCTACGTGCCCAGAGATAGAGGTGGCCGATTCTAAAGTGGTGGACACAATGGCCGCCCTTCTACGGCCTTTGGTGCCCCAGCATCGTCAATCTGTATTGAACCGCGCTTGGAAACCAATAACTGCCGCAGTGTTGCCAGGGCATCTCAGAGACTTTGTCTGGAGGTTGGGCTGGGGCTTGCTCCCCACGCGAGATCGGTTGCAGCGATGGCAGGTAGTTCGCACTTCCACTTGCCCCAACTGCGTCATGGTAGAGACCAATCGACATGCGACGTTTGAATGTGTGGTTTCCCGCCTTTTTTGGCGTGCAGTTAATGCTGGTTTTCGGGGACAGGGTGTGCGAACTTTCGTGTCCAACGGCCGATTTCCGCGTAGCCGCTTCTCTGCTCTCTTAATAGCTGCGGGGCTGTTCAGCCTTTGGAGAAACCGATGTGAGGCCGTAGCTGCCAATTGCCGCCGGCGTGCCTTGTGGCCGATACTGGGGAGAATGAGACGAGAGATCCTCGCGTTCCTCTCCGAAGAGCTTTTCTTCCTCGGGGAGCAAGAGTTTCTGCGGCATTGGTCGTGCCCTTTCGTCAAGGTGGAACACGAAAGGATACAACTCATTTTTCGACCGACTTGGTGCTAAGCAGCGCCCGTTGAGTTGTTATATATGATTTCATTTGTTACAAATTGTGTTTCATTTGGATCTATTGTATCGTTATACCCTTGTATCGTGATATCACATTGAATTTTTGTGTACATGTATGCCAACATAATCATGTATATTAGAGCAAATGTCTTCACTGTAACGTAGTGATGTTAGTCGTGAAATATAGATGTGCCGAAGTGTATGTGCCCTGTTACTGGAATGGTATGAAGCCTTTGTGTTCTGTACATGCTGTAAATAAACTTTTTCTAAACAAGGAGCTTCACCCCTAAAAATCTCGACATATCCACGGAGTGAGTGATGATAAGTGGGACGAAGGTTCGAAGGGTTTTACCGGCAAATCGTGAATCGTCCATACGTCCGCCCTCTGTCCGCCATCCGTCTCTCTGTCTGTCCGTTCATCCGCATGTCTGTCTGTCTGTCTGTCTGTCTGTCTGTCTGTCTGTCTGTCCGTTCATCCGCATGTCTGTCTGTCTGTCTGTCTGTCTGTCTGGCTGTCTGTCTGTCTGTCCGTTCATCCGCATGTCTGTCTGTCTGTCTGTCTGTCTGTCTGTCTGTCTGTCTGTCTGTCTGTCTGTCTGTCTGGCCGTTCGTCCACAAATCCGTCTGTCTGTCTGTCTGTCTGTCTGTCGGTCTGTCTGTCTGTCTGTCATCCGCATGTCCGTCCGTCCGTCTGTCTGTCTGTCTGTCTGTCTGTCTGTCTGTCTGTCTGTCTGTCTGTCTGTCTGTCTGTCTGTCTGTCTGTCTGTCTGTCTGTCTGTCGGTCCGTCCGTCCGTCCGTCCGTCAGTATGTCTGTCTGTGTGTCCGTCCGTCTTTCTAGCAAATACTCCAAGTACCGCCATCTCGCATCTTTTCATCATATATTCATCAATACAAGTACCGCTACCCAGTGGACATTCCAAGCAATAAAACGATATATGACTAGTACACACAGGACACGCACGACCCACGCCTTAAGGAGCTTCGCCCGTAAATAGCACGCTACGTGAGACGTTCCTGATCTTCCGTAGCTATTCCAAGGTGCTGAATGCTTTCAAATATTATAAATAAATTTATTTGTTGGTGCTTTAATACCGACTAAACGTGAGACTACTAATTATAACAAACATCCACCACAGCACCCTTGGCGTGAACAAAGTGGAATAAACGTGGTTTCATTCATTCATTCATTCATTTTTTTTTATCTTCGCGGCATCCCACTGTGCCACTTGTATACAGAAAAAAAAAAGTATTGCAAAAGTGAGAAGGCTTACTTCGAATAGTGTCAGTATTCCACCACTTTTTCTTCTACTCTCTAACGATGACATTCCTGAAATTAAATATGAGTATGTCGAAATTTTCAACGCCGCCATGTATTCCTTGCACGGCTATTCGCGAGACTGAGTTGCCGGAGTCGGAGTTGATTTCCCCACTGGTCACCACCTCCCCGCCAATCTTAGAAAACAAAGACAATACAAAATATAGCTATTTGGTTCAATATAAATGGTGCGAATGCTGACTGGACATACTAATAGCCACCGCTATATTCTCACGCCGATCCAGGAAAAAGTGTCGCTAACTAAACGCTCCAGAAGAAACAAGAGGACGTGTAAGATGCGCCGTGTTGCGTGCATGCTGTCAGTAACCTCAGGGCGGGCCACGTTGAGGGGGAAAAGGCTCCCAGTACACACAGGCGGCAAGACGCAAAACTATACGTGTCGTCTACTTTCCCACCGAGCCGAGCTTTTTCTTTCGCGCCGTTTCTCACGAGCGGCGTTCAAAGCACGACTGACCGAGTCTCCCGGACTCGTGCGAACGTCGTTGGGCACTCGCTGGACACAGAGGCGTTTAGGAACGGGTATACGACACAGTTTACGCGCCCCGACGAGGAAAGGAAAAACGGCCGAAAGCAAATTGGACTCGCTCGTGACACGCGTCCCCTTTGGCCTCAACGGAGCCAGGGATTGGACTTTTAGCCCGCTACACTGACCCCCATTGTAGGCGAAATATGCGACGCCCTCTGCACTATAGGCTTGAGTTGGCCTACACATTATAATGAAGATTTTTTTTTTTTGTCTACAGACTACGTTACAGAAGCGTTAAGGTACCATCCTCTCTGCTCGACTCTCTTATATCGCTGACAACTAAATGAACCGTGCTTTTGTAGATTCACACGCATGAAAGCGGCAGTATGGGCGCATTTGGTGTTGCATAGCTACGAGAACGAATGCTCAGAACCATGAGCATTCGGTATGGTAATTAGACATCAAGACATATGAAAGCGAGAAATCATTCGCGTGAAAGCACAAGATGGCGGCATATATGAATTCAAAAGAGAGTGTCATGTCTGCGAGTCCATATGTGTGTAGATTGAAGTTGTCTTACAACGAAGTGTGCAAATTACGTGGGATAGAGAATTTTTCCAACATGACATGCAGGTGTTGCGGGGGTAAGGTCAATATTTTCGTGGTCCTGGGAAAATAATCTCGCATTAGATATAATATCGTAAATCAGTTCACACCTAAGGAGCAGGAGGCAGCTTTGCCCAGCTTTAGACCTCGAGGTGCAACAAAACACACCGAGAATGCACGGGCCATAGCAGCCTTCGCCAAAGGATTTCAGGACTACGGCACTCGCTTGTTGGATTCCGTGCTGAACGGTTGTGTCATCCGCGAAGTCCTGGCGCCGTGCAGCTCTCGCCGAGCGGTGCCCCGTCCTCGGACTCCTTCGACCATGTCCCAATCTATTTCTTTTCTCAATCTTGACTTCTCACTCTGTCCCTTTTAATCTCTCCTCACCCTATTCCCTTCCGAGCCGCTGCTGAGGTGTCGCACTTAGCTGCAGACAGTTGCGACACTCACTTTTCTCCTATTTTCTCCTATTTTAAAACCACTACACCCCCCCCCCCCCCTCCCAAACTATAGAAGGGTTGACAACGACAGCTTTCTTTCGGAAGAGTGTCGATGCAGTATTTCCTGGTAATCGATGCGTAGAATAGCGTCGTGTTGATGCCACAGCATTATCACACAAAAATATCACTGCATTAAAGATAAACGGAAAAAGAATGCTCCCCATAGTGATCCCATGGTCCACCAGTGAAACAGCCTGTTTCTGCGCACGCTACAAACACGTCTTCAAGTTAGTACGCACTAAAAAAAAAAGAATAACACGTGCATACATATACACAGACTTGCGGCAATGCGTACGTGTCATTCATCAAATGCATGTTGCTTGGTACGGAACACATTATGACCCCACTAACTGTTCGCGCATGCAAGCTAGTGCTTTCTAACCTATGACATGCCCCGCATGCGGGCCAAAACTTTCGAATTCGTAACCACGATCATCTACTGGTTCAAGAAATAACGCAGGGCAGCATCCCTCATGGTAAGCCTGCTCTGGCTGTCAATGGGTATACTAGATAGGCTACGTCAAAATACCAGCGATCCGTCTTCCAGCGCCGTGAAGCCACCCATGGTCTGGAAACCCTATACACAGCCGTTTAAAACAGAAGCGCCACCTTCGCCCGCACAAAACTGCGCGAGCGGTCACAATTTACACGCTCCGCACGAAGTACTCCGAGCACGAATACCGCTCGAACTGCTCCGAGATGCCCTCGGAGCGCAGCGTGAGCAATTATGCCCAACGCCTACATGCCGCCTCGAGCATGCAACGACTCCGGTCATTCCGCGGAGAATTTTCACGCCTCCTTGGACGCCCGAGCACGGTCGTGCACTGCGACCGACACCGCGAGACGCATTATTCACTGGGCGCCAGCGCATGCAGTGTTCGGGCCGCATGTAAATATTGTCGAAAGGCAAGAGCGTTTTGCGCGCGCGCGGCTTTCTCGGCCGTCAGGCTTACGACGGCACCCTTTGCTCCTGCCGGCTCGAATTTTCGTTTCCCACGTCCCCGTTTTATTCGAACGTCGGCAGCGAACGGACAAAGCGTCGTCGCCCGCGGCTCTGCAGCGAAACGCCGGGCAGGCGAAATTGGCGAGGAATTGACCGCAATAGCCGATCTCGGGACGACACACGAGCGTACATTACATACGGCCCTGCCCCCTCCACGAAGGTGGGCCCCTCTTCTCCTCCGCGATTTCGCTCGTTCGGCAGGAACAAGTAAACCTTCAGGAAGCTGAACTCTGCAGCGCTCAGACGCGGGCGATCAGCCGATTGCCCGGCATACGTTGTAGCGCTTTCGGTGTTAAGTGAAGGTCGCTGAGACGACACGCTGTTCTATAACAGTGAGCTGCGAGAATTAGATGGATTTGTACGACCCTAAATGCCTGGATACATCGAGAAGAAGGGTTATACTCTTTACAACCAATCCGGACGAAGGTTACCATTTTCAACATTTGCGTCATGAACATGTTCATCTATATAGGCCCGTATCCACTAAAATTTCTTACATTAAAACTGTTTGTGCGAGATATTTCAGGCAATCACGATGCGGAACAAATAATAAGCGAGGCCAGGTGACCAATGGTAGTACGCACTTACAAAAGAGAAATTTTATTGATTCGACCCCCAATGTCGACGACATTCTGTTATGTTTCAAACAAACGCTATTTTTACTCTCCACCCGCATTCTTCTGATAGCTTTTGTTCAGACGTCAGCTCCAGTTTTATAGCTAAGACGTAGTTTGTATTGTTGTTTGTATAGAGCTACGAGGCAGACATACTTTTTACATGCATATCTTTTACACAGCATAATTTTAATGCACTTTTTGTTGTGGCACACTTGTCCGGCCAGGATTGTAAACACAACAAAAGTGCATTCCGCAAAGCCACCATCCTGCCTCAATCCACAGATGACATACCTGCTCCGGATACATGTGCCGCTGAGGAACACCGTATACAGGCATGGCATCTGCTCGTTCCTCAAAACGTAACTTCCGCGCCAGCCTGAACGGCACTGCACAGTAGCCCCGCCGCGGTGGTCTAGTGGCTAAGGTACTCGGCTGCTGACCCGCAGGGCGCGGGTTCGAATCCCGGCTGCGGCGGCTGCATTTCTGATGGAGGCGGAAATGTTGTAGGCCCGTGTGCTCAGATTTGGGTGCACGTTAAAGAACCCCAGGTGGTCTAAATTTCCGGAGCCCTTCACTACGGCGTCTCTCATAATCATATAGTGGTTTTGGGAGGTTAAACCCCACAAATCAATCAATCAGCACTGCACAGTATTAGAAGACAAAAACGGTAAGACGTTTATCGAACAAGTCTCGAAGCGACGACAAGCTTGTGAGACGGCCATATCCATTTTCTGCGAGCTATCAAGTGATGCATGCAACAAGAAAACGAACAAATGTGCACAGTGCGGGTACCGAAGGTCGTCCTGATTGTAGAGTCCCGTTAGTCCAATCGCGAAAGGCAAGTAGGTATGCAAATTTTCTGCTGACCCGGCCAAGCATCGTTCTCGTGTTTGTATTGGTTAGGAAAGAAATGTCGAAGCCAAAGTGTGACACAGTGCAAAACTAGCGCAACGGGAGGAGGATGAGGAAAACCCTTTCTTGGCCGCCAAGAGATGAACGTGCATTTAGGTGAGAGAGATGGATGATCATCCCGACTTATTAACGGACGTAAAAAGGAGGAAAGAATAGTGGAGCGTTGGTTTATATTAAGGGTATTTTTAGTTAGGTCCTGCCCGATCACCACGCCGGTGCGTGGGAACCGCTTCGTCTTCCTCAACCACGACCTCGTCATTATGGTTGATGTGTACTCGCAGAGATGGAGCGTGTATTGTCTCAGGGCAAAACAAACAATAACATAGCCCCTGAATCTCGCGTGAGTGGAAAAAAATTCGGTCCGTCCGGGCAACGTGCTGACAGCCTAGTTAAATTGAGTACACTACATGCGTCTTGCCGAGTCACGAATTCGTCGACTACAAAATGCCATGTCAACTGAAACAGATGGATAGAATACACACGTACGACAAGGAAAACCTAGAGAATGTTAATTGCTGTTTTTCGACTTCAGCATATCAATTGTGACGTAAATTGAATGAGCTGAAGTGGATAAAAATCATCTATAGTCGGTGGGTACCTGAGGGAAAGTTATTTTCATACACTAAATTTTAATTTACGTCAGAACTAACTCAATTGACTACAACAAATCAACATCCTCTGGGCTTCCCCTGTCATAATTGTCACTTTGATTTATTTGGCTGTGCTTCAAAATAGACAGGAGCTCAGCGCCTTGTAAAAAAATTTTACTTTTTACGTTCATTAGAAATGAATGGTACCTTAGACATACATGATCTCTAATTGCAGATACACCTAATAAAGCATGACTTTCCGGTCATCCGAAGAAAAAAAGGGAAATATAATGATCTTTATAGCGAAGAGGAATGATTATGCCCTATATCGAAGTACGTGGCGAAATTCCTTCTGAAGTACTATATCGCAAGAAGCGAGGGAGAGGACAGAAAAGTAAGAAGCACGAAAATATATGGCTGTGCGCAACAAACATTTATATACAGACGCGCACGTGCGTTCGAAAATCCGGCCTATGTATGAAATTCCAGTGATTTAGAGGACACGGTTTGGCCGCTTGACCCCCAAGAACAGATGGCGTTGCGGTTCTTCCCACTAAGTACACCTGGAGAAACTATTTATTGCACAAGCTCCCAAAAGAAGAAAAGTTTATCTCGGTTGCCTGGACTCAGCAGGAACAGTCCACCCACGGCAAAGCCGTATTGCCTGCTTTAAATAAAGTTTATTCCCCTTTCACCTCTCATGCAAGCTTTGGTGAACTAAAATAATGCATGTCACTCCTTAACTATCAACCAAGCATATACAGTTTTAACGTACAAGAGCTGGCGGCGTGTTTATAAATCAAACGCAGATGTTCCCGACTGAATTGAGATGTTTGACAGGGTTCATTTCATTCTTCCTGTATTTCGCCCTCTATTTCATCGAGCAGCATGAAATCTTTACTTATTTTCTTTGCTGCTATATATACTTTTTTCCTGTTTTTACCACGTCTGATGTGGTCAGATTTATTCGCCCATAACACCAACGCCTGCAGACCCAAACATTTGTTTTCGCGCACTGTCGTTGCAAATGGGGGGCGCGAATTCTACGTTGAGACTAGCCAAGTGCTTCATATATACCAACCTGCGATGAGCCAGCAAGATCCGTATGTCCGTTACCGCGAGGTATATACATTACAATGCTCCGCAGGAGCGTACTATTCGTTGATACCATAGCGAGATGAAAATGATTTATAGGCCTATTTATATCTAACCGCCGTGGGAGACCAACGGCGAACGCATTTCATTCGGGTTCCACCAGTGCACATATAAATCATACCAACTTTCCCTTTTTTAACATATTTTTTTTCATTATTTGTAGACCAGGCATTAGTCGTTCACAGGCTCATATACATTCACCGACCTTTTTTTTTTCCGCTGTTTAGGTCGACAGGGGAAACGCGTCTCGTTAAGCAAATTTGAAATTGAAATGAAACATGTGTTCTCCCTCCATCTCCCTGATTTAATTCTTCTTTTCTGCTTTTCAGAAAATGCAGCGGCCTCGCCGTGCGAGTCCGTATAATGATTTCACTGCCAGCGCCTTCGAAAGGTAGCTGCAGCTCCGACTTTTACAAATGACCAGCGCTCTTCATTGGAACTGACGCCCGCGAAAGAGTTATGCATGGTCAGTTCAAGGAGTACTCTTAGCATGCAGGTCGCGTTCTTCTTTAAGACGCTCGAAACCGATGCTGCCCGTTCGCTGAGGCCTCATGTATACGTTCGAACGAATAGCTGCGGGTTCTCTTACAGTACGTGGTTATCGTTTCCGCCTGAACAGCGCTGACCGCAACGCGGTGGTTTCGTAACTGAGCCCTAATGCCGGACGATCTGATCGTTCAAAATTATACGAACAAGGAAAAAAAAAGTTGCGAGGGTGCGATACAGCAAGCCTTATTATGCTCAGTGAGCTAAAAGCAACAGTGATCGGTGGTTTGGTGGCCAGATAGAAACACGGCCGCGCGTTGCAGGATCGCGTGCTCGTTTTTCAATATTATGAACGTCGCGTAAGCGAAACCGAAAACTGTGTACTCCTCTTCACAGGTTGTGGAGCAGGAAGTGAGCTGAACAAATCTCGCGATTTGTCAAGCGTCACGATTGCTCGAAATACCAGCGAGCCACGTAGACAAGGGCTGCAAGTTGTACAAGACAAGGTGTGCAAGTTCTTTTACTGCCTGACCTGGTCGCGGTACGTCGAAGTATGTGTATTGTTCGAAGGTTAGGGGATTCTCGAAATAACAATACCAGAACGTTAGTCATTGACCAATGTACGCTTGCTCTATATACACATGTTTGTGGCGTTCACGCGCACTACGTGTAGTCAGAAGTCGGATGCTGTGAAGGATCGTGCCGTACGAAAGTACAAATGAGCGCTACAAGTCGTGGTTCAAAGCCTGCAGGGCTCTGTGCACGGTATACCCACGGAACACGTACACGGCACGCACCGTATGCTACCTCCGTACGCTATACCACGCCTTACAAAGACGTTTCTGGCGTGTCTGGGAGGAAAGCTTATGCGGAAATATTAAAACAAACTTGAAAAAAAAAGAAAGACAAACATGCCTACGTGTTTTTATTTTTGTCTTTGTGCGTGTCTTTCACATCAATTGCATAGCACAGGGGAGATAAGAATGGCGCAGTGAAAGCAAATGCGATGTAACAGGCGCTGTTTGTAGAATGATTACAAGGAACAACATCAGTGCTCCGTGATGGACACAAACAAACAAACAAACAAACAAACAAACAAAAACCGTCGCCAATGTTATTTCACAAGTCACAGCTTCCTGTATACGACTATAAAGAACTAATATGCCGTAGTTAGGTGCATGCAACCATGACCTGCAGAGTATCCTTTCCCGTAACAAACCTAATCTTAATTTTCCTAACTACTGCTCAGGGACATGGAGCTCGAATGGCTTACGCCTTATTTTAACTATCGCAGTTACGACGGGGTTGAAAATAAAACACCGGCGACAACAGGAAAAAAGTCACGCGTGTGACAGTCTATACAGAAACGCTACAGGACAGAAGGCGACTTGCGCAGTCCAGGCATAAAGTGCTGTTTTACGTGCTTTCGCTTCAAGGACGCTCTACAACTACCGCAAACAACCGGGGGCCAGGCGGGCCAGCAGGCCCTACACGATCATTTCTGAAACGACTCACTAAAGAGCGAGCTATGCCGTTGTCTACGTGAGGCATGGACGTAAGAGAGGGAGATGGAAAGAGATAGAAGATCGCGTGCAAGTCCGCGCGCTCAAGTTCCCGCGACGGGACGCGATGTCGTGTGTCGTGCGACAGCGAACGACAGGTCTACCCACCGCAACTACGACCGCGGCAGGCTAACGAGAGCTTCGCGCGCCGAAACGTTCAAAAGTCTCGGAAAGAAATCAAAAGGCTAAGCGTCTTGCGAACGGCCGTGGAACACAGTAGCGAAGCAACAAACGCGGTTGGCTTTTCAGAAGGCCCACCAATTATCGACGCGGCGGGAGGGACAGACAATGGACGCTCCCGCTTCATGTCTTCAAGGACGCACGCAAACTGAACGCAGGGACAAGCTGGAGACAAAAGAAAAGACACCGCGTGTACACTTGTTAACCAGCGGACTGCTTTTTTTTTTTTTCCACCGGCGTTCTTTTTTTCCATCGAGAGACCTCGTGTTGCAAGACGCTTTCGCGCGCTCATTTAGCGCCTTCGAGTGGAGTGACAAAAGCGCACAAACAGAAAGCTCGGTGCATTTTTATTTCAGAAGCACTTGCCGGGAGACTGTCCAGAAGAGAGTGTACTCGGACCGCTGTGCGCAATAGCCAAGCGGGACGAGAGTTTTATTGCGCCATTATACCACTACACATACGTGGTTTTTGCGGAGTTCATCGCGCGCGAGACTATATACGATCTGACTCTCACGCGTTAACAGAGTGGACAGTGTTACAGCGCACGACACTGCACTCAAGCGAACATAGGTGACACGTCGTTTATTCCAGGCCAGCCAGAGCTTCGGCGAGCCCGAGCTTCCGCGAAGTGCTAGCGTCACGAGACCGGCGAGCCGCGCTTCTTGCCGGTGATGATGAGACTAGTCTCCGATGCCACAGACAGGGCACAGCGATGTCCATTCATGCGCAGTCGTGAGAATCAGCCGCTATCGACCTCGTCTTGCTTCTGTATTCGAAGTCCACGTTTCTCACCCCTTGCTCTCTCCTATACTTCCTCTCGCAGTGGCGAGTATTCAAATCCCCGCACTATATACATGCTCAAGCTGACTTTGCGAATATGCAGCCGGATTCAGAAAGCTGTGAAGAAGTATCCCCAATGTTTGCGAGGCATTCCTACTTATGAATCATCGTTACGCGTGAGCGACACTCGAATCACGGTCATGTTATCTCTGCCCCCATATTGAACCATTACTGCTATGAGCTGTTTCAGCCTTCGTTCAGATAGTAGCAAGAGCTACAGCTGTGTTACTGCTGTATTTATTAAGATAGGGCTCTATCACCAGCAGTTGTTTATGCATGCTGTAAAGTGTAGTGATTGTGTGCATGCGCTTTATAATCCTCGACATCTCACTACTATACTTCGTCACAGTCCCGTCCTCCATCTCTCAACGTACACTATAGCAATGCCGACACTTGTTCTTGTTAACCTTCCTCTCTTTTTTTCCCATCTCTCTTCTCTTTCTTGCTTTTATTATATGGTTGGTGTTTGGGTATCTTCAGATTTCTTCCACAGCTTGTCACTCGTCGCAATGTGTTGCAGCAATATCATTGTTATTCAATCGATTGATATGTGGGGTTTAACGTCCCAAAACCACTATATGATTATGAGAGACGCCGTAGTGGAGGGCTTCAGTAAATTTTGACCACCTGGGGTCCTTTAACGTGCACCCAAATCTGAGCACACGGGCCTACAACATTTCCGCCTTCATCGAAAATGCAGCCGCCACAGCCGGGATTCAATCCCGCGACCTGCTGGTCATCAGCCGAGTACTTTAGGCACTAGACCACCGCGGTGGGGAGCCATAATTATTCAAGTGCAATTTACTTGTATAACGTTTACAATACGATCTCTTACGTTCACTAACAGAGCGCGTAAAATTTTTTTAATCACTGTACATTTCATAAGCAACTTGAAAGGCTACGCAGCCGAAAAAAAAAAGGAAAAACAAATGGTGGGAACTCTCCACGTTTAGAAGGAGCTCCCAGGTTGGGACAGCTGCCAAACCGCGAACGAAACGGAAAAGAAAAGAGGCGCGAACGGCGACAGCCGGACCCGAAGCTTCGCAGTCGGTTCACCGAAAAAAAGAAACTCTAGTGCCAATTATTTACGATATCGGAGGCAACAACTTCGCGCGCGGCGAAAAATAACAACAAAGGAGGGGAACCTGCGAGTCTGACAACGTCAACTGCCACTTCTGCGAGACCCTGTCGCGCTCTGAGCTGAGCAAGTGCACGCACACACTCAGGTACACACACGAGCGCACCACGTATAGACGCTTGGCCCGTATATCTTGGAAAACGGATCCGCGGCTGCCGAGCCTGGAGTCAGACACAGCGTCGTCTTCGCACGCAGCGGCGGAAACCCCCTTCGCCTCCAGCGCCTCCTCATTGCCGCTTTCTCCGTTGCTCGTCTGTTCCATTTAGGCTCCCCTTGTCGCGTTTATCTTTTTTTTTTGTTCCTTTTTGGTCGCCCATTCGGATGCCCCAAACCTGTCGGTTCGAGTTCTCTGTCACTCTGGCGCATTTTGATCGTTTTTATTTAACTTTCCGCGTTCTGCTAACTTGTCTGTTACGTCGCTTGACATCGCCTTTCTTTCTCTCTTTCTTCTTTCTTTCTTTCTTTCTTTCTTTTTTTCTTTTCCTCACTCGAATAATGAACGACACTTTCCTTCCAACCGTTCAATGTCAGTTTGCGGAACTTGCCACCGGATGACAGGGTCGCGCATTCTGAAACGTCGAGAATCTCAAGATTCTCCCCGGCCACTCAGCAAGCCAGTCAGCCAACGCTGCTTGTCGATGACGTGCGCCACGCGGCCGCCGCAGGGCTGTGACGAGCGAGCGAACGACGCCAGCTAAAACGCCAGCGCGACTCGCCCCACGTTCGTACGCCATGGCAGAGACAGCAGTTCTGTCCAGGCTGCTCCCTATTTAACGCGGCAGCTTTAAAGAGCTCGTTTAGCAGAAATTCCAGTGTCGGTGTCGGCGTCTTTGGTTGTGAGCGCAAAAAAGTAGCAGCATATCCAGGGGGTGAATGATGGAGAGTGGGGCGAAGCATCCGTCCGTCCATTCGTTCTTGCTTCCGTCCGTCCATGCGTCCGTCTGTGTGACCGTCCGTGCGTGCGTCTGTTCGTGCGTCTGTTCGTGCGTCCGCACGTCCATCCGTGGGTCCATCCCTGAGTTCGTCCATGCATCCGCCCCTGCGTCCGTTCATGCATCTGCCTGTGTGCCCGTTCGTCCATCTAGTCTCCAAGTACCACCATCTCGCATATTTTGATCACATATTCTGCATATAGAAGCACCGCCATCCAGCGGACATTCCAAGGAGTAAAGGAGAGGTGGCACATGCACACTTTCTTACGGCTTGCGCATCATGTCTACTTCCCACCTTTAACCACCTCGAGTTCATGGTATATGCTAGTTCACTGTATTCATGGCACTGCGGGCCAAAGCTCGCTAGACCTTTCTAAAACCAAGGAGGTTACGCCCAGCGAGTACAACGTAGCAACCCTTTCTTGTCAGATAGTGCTCAATGTACATGCCAATGGCTTCTATTGGGGAATTAGAGACGGGAGAATTCAGCTTTAGTTAACGCGCACGCTGCGAATTTTTATTGTTCAACAACGCACAGGAGAATCTCCCACCGGCACCACCTTGCAGGTCAAAACGTATGACTGCTTACGCACTACGACGAGGGACGAACGGGTGCCGCTTTAAAAAGCTTCACCCCTATAAAAGAAAAAAATCGTCAGGCTTGCGCAGAACGCCCAGCACAGTCACAGCGAAAGCTGGAAGAGTGGCCTTTCAGAGCCTTTTCCCCAACACATTTTAGGTAAATGCTAGAAGCATACTCGCTGGGTGCCCACTACGCCATAAATATTCATAATTTCTGTGTAGTAGGCCGGCATTCACTAAGCTATTCTTCGTCATTCTTCGGAGAAGCGTGGTTTCCACTGAACACTTCAATAAAATTTGCGCGAATTTTGTGTTCCATGCATGCAATGGCTGACGACGATGAAGAAGGCATGTGCCACAGTAAATGGGTGAATAAGAACAAGGTTTTGTAATGGGTTGGAGAATTGGACTACCCAATCGTTATGCAATTCGCTATGTGTGACGCGTGGTTATTCATTTTCTGTTCTAAAACGCTTTATTACTTCTATTACCGCGATTCATTTCCCGACATCAAGCCCAAGGCAAGTTTGCGAACGAGTCCCAAGCACCGGCGTGCCTCAGCGGTAGGGCTAGCACGTAGTCGACCCGAGTTCACGGCCCACTAAGCCCTTGGTGTTTCTTATTTGAGCTTTTTTTTTATTTCGTGCGATAGTGCTAACTGACACCGGCGGCAGCGGCGGACAACTATGGCACCACGCGGGACCCGTGTTGTGGTCTCGTAATGGCTTCCGCTGTAAAATTCGAGTTGGGTGCAAATAAAATTACGCCAGAGTGGGAGATTGTACTTTAGGTTTCCTTGACGCACAGTTTAGGTCTCCAATTGGACCTGGACTCGGGCAAACGACGGGAATGTGGTAGTGTGTGTGCGTGCGTGTGTGTGCGTGTGTGCATGTGTGTGTATGTGTGTGCGTGCGCGCGTGTGCATGTGTGTGCATGTGCGCGTGTGTGTGCATGTGTGTGCGTGCGCGCGCGTGTGTGTGTGTGTGTGTGTGTGTGTGTGTGCATGTGCGCGCGTGTGCATGTGTGTGCGTGTGCGCGCGCGCGCGTGTGTGTGTGCATGTGCGCGCGCGCGCGTGTGTGTGTGTGTGTGTGTGTGTGTGTGTGTGTGTGTGTGTGTGTGTGTGTGTGTGTGTGTGTGCGGATATTGCTATTGCATTATACCTTTAAAACCAAACCTTAAGGATCCCCCAACCTTTCTGTTGAAGTTGTGGAGGTTGGCCTAGGATTCCTACCAAGACAAAAGAGACCTGTTGCATTTGACTTGACACATGGTTGGCACGCGACAGCAAAAAAAAAAACACTAATAGAGCGAGCTCGCTATGAAGACATCGTGGCATAAAGATTATAAGATGCTTCGCAGCGTTTCGCGCTCTCTTACGAACACTTTTATGCTCGAATAGCCTTGGCGAACAAAGGCAGCGCTATGATAATGTGAAGAGGACTGTTTACGGGGAGGTTAGAAGACGCAGTAACGGGAAATTTCAATGAAGTTCGTGCCATGCGCTTCCACAGCACTCTACTGTGTTTGTCTTGCGTGTATAGTCGCAGCCTCAAGCGTAGGCCCAGCCTGACCTCTCTCTCGTGATCTCTCGTGCTCTCTTGAATATAGATGTGGGGAAATTAAATTATCCTCATTAGTCTAGACGCGCAGTAATACTCAAACGTTGACTGTAAACGAAGTTTGCACAAAGTGTTGTTTGCCACGTAGCATGAGCCACATTGCTAAATTGTCCCATGCGAAATTTTAAGCATCACGTACTTACAAATAAAAGCCTTGCGTGCAACGTGGTATACCCGTATCGCTTAAACTGGGGGAGGATGCTCGACTGCCGTAAAATGCAAAGGCGCCCTGGAGTTGACCAATCACGAGAGCACACAGATTCCCGGCTATATAGTAGGGGTGCTGCGACAAACAAGAGAACTGTATAGGTATAAAGTAAATTGACCGGCGATGTCGTTGCACGATGATGATGCATAGAAGGCAGCACGGGACAGGGGAACGCGATGCCAACCAGAGTCTATAAGAGGATAAGTCGCGGTGACAGGGGCTCAATAAGAAGTCATATTCCAAAGCGTGTCTGTAAAGACACGAGCAGGAAATAGCGCAATGAATATAAAGTGTACTAGAGTGAGAGGTCCACGGGGGCGAAAATGAAACCTAAAGACAGGATTGAAGAAGACGGAAAGGAGGAAACCTATTCTCGATCCAGTCGCCGCTCAGCTCAGTGTTCCCAGTTGACGGTGGCGCCCCCCCCCCCCTTCCTTCCACTCAAACCCTCGGCTCGAAGCTGTCATGCCGGGAGCGCGCCGTGGACGTCACTCTTAATTGCGATCTGGGACGAAAATCCTGGAAGCACTTCCTGTTTTTATTGCTCGCTTTTTTGACATCGAGACTCTCCTCTTTGTTTTTTAAGGCGGCTCCATTTTGTGTCCGTTTTCTTAGAGAGCATGCCATAGCTGCATACGTTCACAGCGGTGCTCTCTTGCAAGCGCGTTTGTGTGCTCGCATTTCTTTTTGGTGTTTTTGATCTTTTCGCTTCTCTTTCACGTTTGGCAGCCCGAGATGCGTGTAAGTGTGGACGTGGCGTGGCGTCGTTTTCGGTTCGAAGACCCGTAGCGAAATATAGTTTCGCGGAAATTGAGGTCGGCCATGTCACAGTGACACTCGAGAAAACCCAGGCTGCAGGTTGAAAGGAGGAGGCGTTCCTGTCAGCTTCTTTTTTTTAAGCGGCTTATTTCGTTCAGTTCTGTCGCCAGGAGTCAGGACGGCCGCGTACTTCTAAATTCGAATGTCCGACTGCTTGCTCGACGTGACTGACAGTTGGGCGAGGAATGCGCTGTACTGATGAACGTGCGAGTGTTTCAGAAAGACGCGGACGATGGGCAGGCGTAAGTGACTTCTTATTGATCACGCAAGAACACGTTTATGTTACTGCCACAATAATATTTGACGAAGGATTTTCAAACAGCAACGACCTTTTATATGAAATTTCATATGCGCACTGAGACTTCGCTGCTTTATTCCCATCTCTGCGAATTCGGAATTGTGGAATATTCATTTCCGTTCTAGTACAAGCCAGTAGAAAGCTCGATTTTAGACCAAATTACCAAGCTTTTCGAAAGCAGTCATTCCTTCTAGGCTAGTAGAAAATTTGTAAAAACTCGATCGAATTGCTGGCGCTCGTACTTCCGCATCTTCGTAGCTCCAACGTGTCCTTGAAGGCTCTTTCTCTTTCACTCTCGATTTAGAGAGCGCTCGCTCCGTTACAACGATGACATGCATAGCTGACAAATACCCCATTAGTAAGATTCAGTACTCGCTTTGAAATTTAATGAAATATTATGTGAGCTTAGGAACTGTTTTGAGGCATGCAATGTAGAGCCGGAAGTAGCGAGGCAAACGTAATGCAAATCGCTGAGTGAACATCAATGAAAAACAATCAAGATCTGAAAATGAGGCGCCCAGCTCGGGGCATTTATTGGGCGGCTATCTATAGTCCTAGGGAGCGGTTTACGTGCTCGTAGCTCCCTTCGCATAACTTTTACTGTTGGGAAAAATACTGCCGGGAGGTTAAAAACAGGTTCAAAAGAGAGTCCTGGTGAAGGAACGCAAAGAAACCTCCGAGATCCGTGATGCTGCACGGGAGAGAGGGAAGGAGAAACAATTTGGCCGTGCAGCCGGCCCGTGCTTTACTTCGTGTGGACCACACCCCTGGTCGGTGTATAGAAGATAACGAACCTCGTAACTTCTCCGCGCGGCATTGGCTATGCTGGGCGCTAAGAAGTGCAGCGCGACCACGGCAAAAACAGGAGGAAAACAATGGGGGCATGCACCAAGATCGTGTGCGCGCGTTCTGAGAGAGAAGAATGAAGCGCGCTGGGGATTTCGTTTCACCAAGATCGAACACCGGCATCTCTCCAATGGTGGCCAGGTTAACGAAAAAGAGAGAAAGGGAGAAGGGTGCGTACGTGCGCGCGCTCGGTATGTTATAAAGACCGCTGGCGGCATGGCGGGAAGGTTATTTCGCGCTCGGGGTTCCGCGTGCCTCGCCTTCGTTGGGTCGAGCATGAACGATATTGCATGCGCGCGCCTGCGGAAATTGGCCCAAAGGAGGAAGCAAAATCAAAAGCGCACGAGGCTAGCGAGAAGAAGATAAGGTCTGCGAGAAAAGTGGAATACGTCACGGCGGTCAGCGCATGCATGTGGCTAGAAACACCGGAGGGGCACGCGGCTTTTTATTTATGCGCGCTTACGTAGGTGTGCGCGAATGCGCGGTAAATTGCGACAGCGTGTAACAGTAATAGGGCTCAAAGGGGTGGAATGAAAGAAGGAAAGAAAGAGGAAAAGGAAAGCGGATCGTCGTATCAAAAGTAGTGCTACGTGCACAAAAGAAGCGCAGCCCGAGGCATAAATGTAGCAGGGAAGGAAAATCGCTCTGCATCAACGTTTGAGACAGTGTATATAACGCCGCAATTATGGAGTTCCGCTATCTCTCGCAGATAAGCAGTGACGGGCCCGAGATAAAACAAAATTAAAAGAGTGGGCATTGAGCGCGTAAAATTTGAACAACACCGAAAGACGGCTGAAACCAGAGAAACACACGAAAGTGGGAATAAATAAGAGACGAGGGCGAAGAAAGAGGGGGGCCGGTGTACAGGATGGGCACATTGCCGAACAACAGGGGCAAGGATCATTACTCAAGTTATTGTATACGCCTCACTTTGCATCCCCCACACTCCTTGTGTTTCACGATGCTTAAGCACACCCAAGAAAGCGAGCGTTGCAGGATCGCGAGGAATCTCGGACCGGCGAGAAAGATGTATATTAAGCACGAAAAAAAAAAGAAATAAAGAGCCTCTTTCGTGCTGCCTTGTTGCCCGCAACCTCCTCCGTAAACGATAGCCGCCGCGTCTTCAGTCCCCCCCCCCCCTTTTTTTTTTTCCTCTTTCGTTCGAAAAAGCCCCGAACCTCAGCGCAGAGGCGGGCATGCGCTATCGGCGCGCATCTAAGTTGCCGAACTAGATGACCGCGCACCGCCCTCCCTCGTGGCAATGTATGCCTACACGCACGCGTGGAATAAGGCGCACGAAGGGGGGCTCACCCACGGAGGTTTCCTTGCGGGAATTAATCAGCCCTTCCTCCTTACGCGCCGATTTTCGCCGGGTATTTTAGAACCTCGAGAGGCAGCGCCCACGACATGAACCGAGGGACAGGTAAAAGACCCGCGAGTGTTCGTGCGTGCTCGCGTTAAGAGAGCAGCGTGAAACGAGCGCGCGCACAAAAGGGCGGTAAAGTGTTGCGTCGTTGGGCTGAGAGAGAGAGAGGGGGAGATTGTGTACACCATTGGTGCCTCCGATCGTTACGCTGCGCGGGGTTCGTGCTCCTGGCGGCCTGACAAACGACGGGTCATGCACATGCTCTCGCGTCGTTGTGCAGCCCTGTGTAGCCTCTTTAGCCTATACGGAGCTTTCGTGAGCGCAAGCGCGTGGATATGAGAACGCGCCAGTGTGCACGCGCGCCCTGGCACAGGCAGCAAGCGAAGCGGTATACGCTCAAAAAAGAGAGAGAGGGAGGGAGGGGAAACACAACCAGAGTTATTAGCCGCCAGAAGCAGCCACGCACCCTTCACATGACATACGTAATTCTACGGAGTTTTCTTAGACAGCAAGTGCTGCAGTGGGGGGAAAAAGCATGCAGCCTCATCTTCGCCTTCAAGCGACGTGCACCTCCCGTGCGCGCGTAGAGATGGGCGGGCTCATGAGGGGACCATGGAGGCAGGGGCTGCAATGGGGCACCGAGTGTGCCCAACACGTTCATTCATTCAGATCTCTCCCTTCATTCTTCCAGAAGCAGCGTTATGAAGATCAAGCACTTGGACAATAATGGTGACCGAAGATTCTCGATTTCTAGTTCCAGGAACTGTTTACCTCCCACATTCATCCTCGGCAAGTGTGGGACAAAAGGCATGTCATTGTGAGAACCACATCGTCACCTGAATTTCCCTGTTGCGCCAAAAGCGAAGTTTGTTGTCTTCGTTATAGGCCAATCAGAAGGAAAGGAGGGGGCAGTGCAGTGACGCTGCCCCTCCCTCAACCCACCCAATGAAGGACCCTGCAGACGCGTATGCATGTCGAGAATACGGCGAGGAATCCAAAAGGAAGGCTGCAGCATTCCGTAGGGTGCTACGGCGGAGAGCTCGCGGTGGCCCTCCGTGAGCACGGATGCCGCGGGCCCTGGCGCACGCGGGGTCAGGGCAGGTCGCTGGATCGCCCGCTGCCTCGCTCTCTGGCCGTTTCCAAAGCGACTCTGCATGCAGCTGCAGAAGATGCTATACAACTACGTATACGGCAGAGCCGACCGAAGAAGGAAAGGCCGAGCCGAACCCGGCGGCGCGCGTCAATTATGAAATCATTCCGAAGATAGAGTGCGTTTTCAAGAACGGTCGGTGCCTCTTGCTTTTCCTTCACGAAACTTGCGTCGCCTTTGGACAGGAACGCCGCCGTATTCCTCGCATGCGCGAACTCGAAGAAGGGCGCGCTTGGTCATATATATACATTTTTTCGGTGAAGAAAGAAGTATAGAACGAGAGAAAAGGAGTAACAGGAAATATCTCTAGTTCGGCGTGCATCTTGGCCTGTTCTCGTCGGGAACGAGCATGGTTTAGGGAGCGAGTGCGTGAGACGAGACGACTGCGTCGTCCGGCGTGAGTATCGGGCAACGCCGTGCAAACGTCTCGGGGTTGCTCCACCTGAATACGTAAGAAGCTCGCACTCGCATCTCCGTTGCTACTCAGCATAATAGCCGCTCTCCTTAACCTGACCGCCGCCACTCCTTCTTTTGTTCTTTCATTCTTTTCAAGAATAAAAAAAAACGATGCCGGGACGAAGAGCACGAAATGAAAGACTATTAAGATTTCATGGTGGTCCAACCGCTCTACTTCTCTTTTTTTTTCCCCTTTTCTTGTACCTGTGTGTACCTATACGTCGCCCGCACCACGCATGCATGAATCCTGGCGCACGCGTTTATAGTGCCAGCCGAGACAACGCTGTGGAGCCGGGTATCGGGCACGATTTGGGAGCGTTATTAAAGGCCTTGTGTACGCGCATCCTGAAAAGCAGCTGATACAGCGATTCGGGCCGTTTTGGGCCTTGTTATCATATTGTCCCTATATAATGCAGCCCATCAAAGGGATATACGCTGTCCGTTAAGTTGCGCGGGAGTCTACAGCATCCAGAGAGTCTTCACCATTCACAGGCCACTGAAAACGTGAGCTGCTACCCTTCACTTCACGTCAAGCACTATTAAAATTGCGGCTATATACAGAACAAGTTAGATGACCTATATATATATATATATATATATATATATATATATATATATATATATATATATATATATATATATATATATATATATATATATATATATATATATATATATATATATATATATATAAGGGAAAGAAGTGTATACCTAAGGGCTCGTTTTTCCGTGTTTTGACACAATATCAATGAGATCTAACAGATAGTAATGCCAAGGAATGTACAGGGGAAGTTATTAGAACCAATGAATGTAAATAAGAAGAAAGAAAAGTAACGCGTTTGAACGCGTTATTCGAAGGTCGTAGGTTCGATTTCTGCTCACGGCTGGTTATTTTTTCATCCACTTTTCTTTCTTCTTATTTACATTCATTGGTTCTAATAACTTCCCCTGTACATTCCTCGGCATTACTATCTGTTAGATCATATATATATATATATATATATATATATATATATATATATATATATATATATATATATATATATATATATATATATATATATATATATATATATATATATCGTGGAATTAAACGCCAACTTAGACACGCTTTCCTGATTGTGAACTGGTTTCCATGTGTATACAGTCGACAGCAAGTGCTTACGGGGCATGGGTCCGTGTTTACGGAAACGTTTTACGTTAGAACTGCTTCTAAGATAATACTTCAGTCAATTCTGACACCGTGCATATCACTAGTTCAACTGGCGGTCCAATCAGATCGATACCTTAGAAATAGCTATATTTGTTAAGGCATGCCATGATGTCGAGAAACTTAAACTTCTTTGTCCACTAGAAATATGAAATTTCAATTGGTCAGTGTGTAGTTCTGCAAGACCTTAATATGCAATGGAAGTCCGATGTCGTGGGTATATATTATACATAGCGCTTGAATTAATAACTCGAAGAATAACTTAGAGTTGGCACATATTGTGGGCCCATGACAAAGCAGCACCAGTACATTACACTCCACAAAAGCGCTGCTGACTTTGTTGCGGTCCGAATGAAATTTTGTAAATAGTGTAGTTTACGTGTGCGGATGTATGCGTTATGTGTTTATAGCTTTATGTATGATAATCATCACCCAACACATGGAGTAACATGTCAGGCGAAAAGATTGACAAACACCAACCGCTATTCATTGAAATATTTCTATCTTTCTCTCTCTCTCTCTCTCTCTCTCTCTCTCTCTCTCTCTCTCTCTCTCAGGCTTGCGCGTAATTTCACCTCTTTCACGAATTCAGGGTCACACCTGGCAGGTCAACGATCTGTCTTATGCGACGGCTCATTGGTCAGCTGTCAGATCGTGGATGATCACGTGCTACGTAACGCCACCTGGTAAGACATTCCACCCTCATCATAGCTATACGAGGGACGTTTGCTAGCACTCGTATGGTTTCACAAATGAAGAAACAACCAGTAAAATGGACGGCAGAATTGAAATCGTCGTGGCTCAGTCGCTAGAACGACGCACGCGTACATGCGAAGTTGAAATCGTTTCCCACATGTGAAGGATGTGTGGGTTCGTTCACCAACGGAGAGTCATTTTTGTCCACTTCAATCCATTTTCCCATTATGCCTTAATTACTGCACTTGAATTAAGAGCTGTGAATGACATCCCTTATGATTTCCCCGGCTTCCTTACATCTCGGTATCATACGGCCACACCCAGTATGGGTGGCTGTCCAATCCAAGAAATCTCGTAATCCGGTCAAGCCTGATACGCGAGGTAAGCTGAGCCACAGGAGCGCTACACTCTTAAAAAAAGGCAGTGCTACTTACTAATTTTGAGGTAGTCAATTGTCACAAAATCACTACCTAAGTAGTAACTGTAGGTAGTAGACCGCAGACATTTACTACCTCTGGTTGCTTCTGAGGTAGTAAGCGTATGGGATCTACTACCTGCAGTTACTACTTAGGTAGTGAATGTTTTGACAACAATTTACTACCTCAAAGTTAGTAAGTAGCACTGCCGTTTTTTTAAGAGTGTAAGGTGAGGATCTATCCGCAGGTGTTTTGCAGACCTCGGGAGCAAATAATATTTATGACGGCGAAATCTTCATATGCCTCATCGAACTTGGGGAATATTATCGTCGCCGCCAACACGAGCTGATGTACAAAAAAAAAAATAGTCATCATGAGATGACGTTATCAGATGAAGTCACAATAACGCCATAGATCATGAAAATTAGTAACGTCATTATGACGTCACTATGACACGAATGACACAGGGTACATGCAACGAGAATAGAGCACAGGCTTTACACTCACGGGAGCTCGTGTATATATCAAGCCTCTTGACCATCTCCGTCTTCTTCGCATTTGGCCCATGTCATGCCACGCCAACAAGCTCGTACTGCTACGTTACTGATGATGACGTCATCACATGACATCGACACCTGGTCAAGAAACAGAGAGATGAGGAGAAAGGCCTGGAGGCTAACCAAATAAGAGCACTCGGTTTGTTACCCTGCTCTGGAGTGGGGAATAGAAGAAAAAAGGGGTTATAAAGAGAGAGAGAGAAAAAAAAAAACAAAGGACACACGCAGAGGACAAAATAGAACACACGCACGAAGGATGTTATTACAGTCATTTAGAAAAGCGGGCCGATCACGAGAAGTGCAGTGGCGCTTCCAGGCCCTTCTTCTGCGACGTCGTGTTCTGCCGATGGCGTAGAACTATTTCTTCAAACAAAGGTCTTGTTGAGCGCGTGGTGGGCCAATTATTAAGGAACTGCAAAGCCACGTTAGCAGGAAGGTTACCTTTTCGGGGGGGGGGGGGGGAGAAGAAGAGGGGGAGTGCAAAGACAAAAACAAAAAACAAAGGGCAGAATATGACTACCGCCTTCAATTAATCTTAGACGCATACAACAGCTTTTCATGAAGCGGCCGTGACGTAACGGACCATGCACCTGTCCCTCTGTGACTCCAAGGTACCCGATTCTTGACGTCATATCTACCTCTTCTACTTGTTTTACCTATTATAAGCAGCAGTATCGGTTAATGTACAGTCACTGGATCTTCCCAATAATCAGTACGCACACATCGGCGCCACGCTTACGTCTTAGCAAAACAATCCAACAAGACTACGCACCCGAGGAAAACGACTTCACGCTAGTCGCTTACTCGAGTTTACAGGGTTCCCCGACCTCCTGCGAACTGTGGCGCCGCACCAACAGGGAAAAAACAGAGGAAAAAGATTACCGATCCCATTTTTCCGCGAGGTGACCGATCATAACGAGCTCTACAAGATTGATTTACAAGATTACCCACGCGATACCGAACCCCTGTATATCCTTACGCTTCGCGTAAAGAGCGACTCGATTGTATCTCTCTCTCGCTCTGCTTTATTTTGCGACAAAATTGAAGTACATAAATAAAACAAATAGAACTTTCCAGCAATGTTCCCACAGCGTTCAAGGAGCAAGCGCTCGATCAACCTGTGCCGCGCAAAACAAACCAGTTGCCAGGCGCCATGGCATGTAAACACATACACGCCTGCATATACTTGCAGCTAGGCTTTTTTTTTTTTTTTTTGATGGATACTACGCGCAGGACGGCGTAAGATAGAGAATACACCCTGCGATGTACACACATAGGCTATACCATAGTGAGTACACGACAGCATACATTCTCGTTTCTGACGGTCAACCCAAAATTGTTTCCTGCTGCTCTTGCGTAGGCCATATGGCTCAGCCAAAAATTAGGCTCTTGTTCTTTCGCTCTGTGGGGAGACGCGATATATCTCCTGTCGTGGGCGGGCCTATCGGGTCTGTATAAGTGCAGAAATTGGTTTAAGGAGGCACCACATCGGTCAAGCATATACGCGAGACAACAATATCGCCCGTCGGCAGACAACCCGCTTGTTCTTTTCTCATCATTGCCAAATGTGTCGTAGATACATACACTGACGCGTGTACAGTAAATATCTCCGCTTTCATCCCCCCCCCCTCCACTCCACTTCTTGCCTAGCCCTCCTTTGCCCATACTTCGAAGGCGTAGCACAATGTGGTCGATGTTTACCGAAGCGGGTTCATTCGAAAACCACAGCCCGATCATCCTAGCTAGCCTATAGGAGCCGAGAAATATGCCGCGCATCTGCAGGTGTACACAGTATGCCGCCTTCCTTCACAACAGTGTGCCACCGGTGAATGCGCAACCCCCCTCTCCCCTCTCCTCCTCGGCCCGCGCGTATCTGCGCCTCATCCATCAGACGGTGATGGCTAATCTGTGGTTCGAGTGCGGGCGTTACGACGTCTCAACGACTTCTAGATCGATCAAGCTTGATCACGAATGGCTCCGATCGCGTCACCCTTTAATTCTAGCGGAGGTGGCTCTCTTCATTCATGAATCGCGCAGTCCTTCGAGGTGCCATGCCAGGTCGCGGGTTCGAATCCCGGCTGCGGCGGCTGCATTTCCGATGGAGGCGGAAATGTTGTAGGCCCGTGTGCTCAGATTTGGGTGCGCGTTAAAGAACCCCTGGTGGTCGAAATTTCCGGAGCCCTCCACTACGGCGTCTCTCATAATCAAATGGTGGTTTTGGGACGTTAAACCCCACATATCAATCAATCAATCGAGGTGCCATGCATGGACAGGGTTCGCCTTCACCCGGAAATGACGATGTACGGAAACCGTCACGACTGGTCGGAAATAGAGTCGTTAAGCGAAAATCGCTGCACTAATCTACGACACTCTGCGATGCTTACAGGAGCAGCAAGCGTGGCTGTTCGTGCGGCATGAAAATAAGTGGTCAAATATGGATCTAGCTAAACTTCGTTCTCCTGGCGTCACATAATTTTTTGTTACTCTTCACAAATGCAAATGATCGCTGACAGCAAAATGTTTCGAAGTAAGTGCAACCATTCCGAACGTTTTGCATAAGTGCCAGAAAAATACAGCTACTCGAATACTCAGACACGTGAAGTGAAATAAATGACGTCGTCAGTTCTCTACGCAATATTTACAATGATGTCGGGACTGATTCACGAAGTATGTCATTCGTAAGTCTTCATTGCCAGAAGTCGGCCATTCCTGCCAATCATACGCCCGGTATTAACATTGGCTGAAAAATTCCTTTATACGTATACGATCCTATAGCAAGACGTTCTTGTGACTGCGGGCCAATTCAAATTCACGCATCAGTCGTACTTTCAATGTTTCTCGTATCACGGAAGCTTCCTTGTTTCCTTTAACGTGCACTTGCAGAGAACTGCACGCTCAAAACAACGTAATACTTGGGTCTTAGCCTAAATTTGTAAGGCTTTTCATTATATTTGCTTAATGTGCCCGTTGTACACGACACTTCCGTAGTGCCAAACCGTTTTTGCGGATGCCATGCCCACGAGTCTGTTTTCAGACAATCCTCGTGTTAGTGAGTTTTACTTTAAATGACGAAGATATGATTTCACACAACTCTCAACTCCGATGCCCTACGATTACATCACACGCGATGATGTAGCCAAAGTCATCGGTTGACTTGCAGTCAACACGGAAGAAGCATTGCAATAATTTGGTCAATGCAGTAGTTAAAAAAAAGTCAAAACCAGCTGATGTCGCGTACTTGGGTGTTGGTTTATCGTAAGAAGAGTGCTTATTATAGGCGTATATTTAATTTTATTTAGGAGTATTTTTCAGAGTAACGAGATGATTTATCGGTGATATAGCGATATAAGATTCTAGTTATTCGGAACTCATTGAGAAAAAAAAATGAAGATTCCACGCGATCTATGCGTAAGCCTTCGGCCATACCATGCTGAATGCACCGAAATATCCCTAAGAACAAATACGTCCTTATCGAAAAGTTGCGTCAAGCGTGTCGATGGTGAAGACGATGTGCACACAGCAGTGAACAACAGCGGAATTACTTCTTTTCAGAATTTTAATCAGGTTGAGCTCGCATGTCCTTCTATAATTATGTTCTGTTTTGGTACTTCCTAACGAAAATACCCCAGTCTTAGATCCCGGTGTTGTATATACAAATTGCAGTGTCATGTCAATCCCCTTAAACAGTACGAATCGGTGTGTATAATATCTCCATATATCAGGGCACTTCGTCAAAACTAAATAGCTACACGGGAATCATCACAATTATATCACCAGGGCCCGCATCACCAAAAGTTTGTCGTAAAAAGATGTTTCAACTAATCCGGATGTGGAACACATAATTAGTGAAGCCAGATAATCAATGGAAAGACGCACTTACAAAAAACAAGAAGTTTTATGAATTGGGCCCCACTTCTCGCGCCAACCTGCACCGTGTAGTGCGAGCCACATAACTTCACTACCACATGGAAAAAAAAAAACAGGCCTGCGCGGTACTCTCAGCACAGTCTCAGCGAAAGCTGGAAGAGCGGCCTTTGAGCCTTTTTAAAAGCACTCTTTGGGTAACTGCTACAAGAACACTAGCGTCACTACGTTTAGCTAGAGTACCGAGATGTACAGTGAAACGTACGACTGCTAAGTTTAGCGTAAATACCCTAAGTTCAGCTAAAGCGTAGAAATTTCTGGTCGCTCACGCGACGGCAATCGCGATGTACAAAGTTAAGAAGAAGCGAGAAAAATGCGGATGAAGATGTACGCCTATGCATTTTCTTCACCGACCACATCCGGGAACTGCCCGTAAAACCTGTCGCGTCCGTTTAGCCGTTCCGGGTGTACATGCACGGCGGAATAAAAGAAAAAAAAAAGCGAAAGAACAGCATAGCGCTGTGCAACATTTCGGAAACTTGGGATGGGCCAAGAGCGATAAAAGAGGTGAGCAGGGCAACTATATGAGGAAGTTTAAAACTCAGCCGCCAGCGCAGTAAAGGCAAACAGTGAATAGCGCAAGAAAAGCAAAGTTACCGTCGTGAAAACAAGGCTGGCGCCGAGGAAGCCAGCTAATCGTGATCTCACGGCTCCAAGGGCAGGCTTCGGTACACAGATGAAGGTGATCGTAAAATTTTGGCGCGTAAAAAAATGATAAAAAGCACGCCACGAAGACGACGTCGGGGCAAAGCAACTATAGGTCCGCGCGAGAGGGTTTTGTGTATAGTTTCAACACCCAGTATGCTGTGCAACAGGAACGACGTCAATGTGTTCATATGCTTTTATGCTAACGACGATGACATGCAGTAAAGCCATTGACTCGGTTATCAGGTAGATGCTATTTTTATTGACTTATCGAAAGCTTTCGATACAGTTCTCCATTCCAAACTTTTACTTAAACTTAATTTTAATTTCATAGCCCCGCTGCGGTGGTCTAGTGGTTATAAGGTACTCGGCTGCTGACCCGCAGGGCGCGGGTTCGAATCCCGGCTGCGGCGGCTGCATTTCCGATGGAGGCGGAAATGTTGTAGGCCCGTGTGCTCAGATTTGGGTGCACGTTGAAGAACCCCAGGTGGTCTAAATTTCCGGAGCCCTCCACTACGGCGTCTCTCATAATCATATAGTGGTTTTGGGACGTTAAACCCCACATATCAATCAATCAACTTAATTTCATATTAAAAAACCCGCTGCTCGTAGGTTGGATATCTAGTTTTCTCTCGCACCGCTCGCAGTATGTATTTTTTAACTCAACGGCATCCAGTACCGCTGATGTAACTTCAGCTGTTCCGCAGGGCTCAGTACTTGGACCCCTTCTTTTCTTATTATTTATTAATGACATATCCGGTAACATAACGTCTCAGATAAGGCTAGACGCTGATGACTGCGTGATTTATCAAAAAATTACTTCTGCTGAGGATCACGAGGAACTGAACAACTCATTTTCCAATTTTTGCACTTGGTGCCAAACCTGGCAAATGAATGTAAATTCCCAAAAAACTGTGTGCATGACAGTCTCTACTCGGTCATCCACTCATCTATTTCCCTACTCATTCGATGGTTGTCATTTAACAAGAAAAATGGAATATAAGTACTTCGGCCTTCACTTCACTCACAACATGTCCTGGTCCAAACACAGTGATATTACGTATAATAAAGCCCTGAAGAGATTAGGTTACTTACAGCGCGTTCTCCGTGTAGCACCAAAAGAAACCAAGCTCTTAACATTTAAAACGTTAGTACGGCCATTACTCGAATACGGTTGTGTCGTGTGGAATCCACACAAAGCGTACGACATTGCAAAACTAGAATCCATACAAAAAAAAGCCATCCGTTTTATCTGCCGAAGATATGATCGGGATTTTTCGCCTACGTCCAACTTAGCACCTTTGGGTTTAACTCCTTTATCTGCCAGGTGCCATTCAGAATGCTTAAAGCTCCTGTACACCTTGATTAATTCGCCGCGCTTGCCCTCGCTCCACAGGTATCTGCAGTTTGCCACACCACCCTCTCTTCATACCAGGAGTCAACATGCGCTAAATATTACGCCATTTCACCCCAAAACTGATTTGTTTAAGTATAGTTTTTTTCCCTTCACTATTGAGCTCTGGAACTTGCTACCCAGCGATACCCGCGGACTCCCTTTGAAGCAGTTTCTGAATGCAATATCACATGCGTGTTAAGTAGATATTTCCATGTTCTTTTGCTTTCTGTGCTCTTGCTCTGTTCATTCTGTATCTTGTGCAGTACTGTAAACCACAAATTTGTGCCATGTGCTCATGTTTTTGTTTCTGCTTGTTATCACCTGATCATTTGTATGTCCACTCCTGCAATAGCCCTAATAGGGGCTGCAGTATGTATAAATAAATAAATAAAAAATAATAAATAAATATACATTTTTTATGTATCTGCACTCTGAATGCTGCACGGAACTGTAGTTAAGATGAGATCGAACTTCTTGACACACTTCATGAACAGCTCACACACTGCGTGCTTGACACCATGATTCTGTCAGAGCCACAAGCGCCGGTATATATATATAAATATATATATATATATATATATATATGAACTCGCTTTAAATCTGGGTATTTAGAAAGAAATTATGGGTGGCTCAATGAAAATTGAGCTAATATACCTCCCAAGCAAACACGACTGCACCATTGCCCGGCTTCGAGAGTGAAATTTGACACAGAGTTTAACGCCTGAGTAGCATCGCAGCATAGCACCATGATCTGTCGCATGTAATTTCCTAAACTAAAAGGAATTAAAAAAAAAAAACAGGTGTTATTTATAATTCATCTTGGCTTCGCACGTACCAAACGTTTTTCATGTGGTTGGTACACACGGCTAGGAAAGGTTGCGTCCCGCCTACATGTATAGTAAAGGTCGTGAGACCTTGTCTATGGGCTTAGATAGAATTCATGGTATTCTTAGAAAATTGAAGCCGCCCTCCAGTTAGCTATAAGCTTTTACGAATAAAAGTCATTCTGAATTTTGCCTTCTGCTTTCTAGCCATGAATTGTTTTATTTTGTTGCTGATGGGGAAACATATTAAAGGGTATCACTATAGCATCAGTGATGCATTACAGTCTGAATGTTCTCATTCGCTCCCCACATATGAAAAATTAGCAATATATACGACAGGCATGCGTTCAAGGCGAGATCAGACCTGAAAAAGAAAAAAAATGTGTTATGATCTTTTTTTTTGTTTAAGTCTTTTAGCGTTGCCTAACCAGCACATCCGGTTTCATGTCGGCAAGCTGCCCTAAATGAGCGTGGTTGTGCGTCAAAGAAAATATATATACATGGCGAAGCATAAGAGAAACAACGAGCAGTTTAGTATACCCGAATTGGGGAACTCAGCATGTGCCCCTTCCCGCATGCAGATCAAAACAGCGCACCATTAGACATGCTCGAAGCGATAAATTGCAATATAAGAATCGTATCACGCGTCGGACGTCAATCTCTTTCAGGCTAAAAGTGCCATAAGAAGGCAGAATGGGCAAAAATTACACACGATGGCGCCATTATCTTCTTACGGCCTGAACGTGGGTGGTATTTATGGTTGCGTGCTGCATGAAGGGTTCAGTCTAGAAAAAAAGAGTGAAGATTGAAAGGTTTCGAAGATAAAGGTCAGTATACGCAGTCGGCAGTTTGCCGCAATTACACGAAAAAGCGCGTAAAGTTGCCGTTAGGAACTTTTCGAAAGCCTGAAAATGGGGGGGGGGGGGGCACTCGTTTGAGTGGCTTATATATGGGCCACCACAAAAAGAGGCTATAGAAAAACAAAATCAAAGAAAAAACAACCAAGAAGCGTCGAGGAAAGCCTTGATTTATTTTCCAGTAGGGCGGGATGCGTTTCTGGACTGCGTGAACGGACATATTTCTAGAGATAAAGATTACTGTGAAACCTTGAATTGTTATTCTACGACACAGAAATAAATAAACCCCCATGTTTAAGTAATATAGCGATAATTAAAAAGAAATGGCCAGAAAACACAAGTAGACATCGCTGATGTTTGTGGGTTGTTGTCTTCTTGTTAGCACGCATCCTACAACTCACCTTCGCACCATATTCGGACTAGTTTAATGATCAGAAACACGTCCATAGATGCGGGTGGGGGCATATTTACTCAATGTTTAAAAAGAAAAATACGACTTACAAATGTGTTCGCACAGTTATAATTTCACCTTCCTGCAATGCGCCTATAAATTAGCTTGAGGCAAACATATATAAAATGAAGGCGGCTGTATATTATAATTCTTCAGAGATGTACAGACAGACCCACTGTTAAAGAGAACACAGCATGTTTACATTTATCATACAGAAGCATAGCGGCTTTGATTTGCATAAGACTATATTATACTGGTGGTTGAGAGATTTTACTTTTCTTGACAGACTATAGTGACATGCGTGACGATTGCTTCCTCATACACTCGCTGTTAGAAGGCCAGCATTATTGATGGGTTAATTCGAGCATTCCCTTTAAAAGTGGACGACACTGTACATCCATCTTCCTAGCAAGCTCCTTCGAGCAAAACAGGAATGGTACCAAGATTAACAGACTGCTGTCACTGGAAAAAAAATTTTATAGGCCCAATTAACGAAGCTTTCTCGTTATCAAGTGACGTTTGTTATTGGTATTGGCTTGCAGCTGCCCTACGCAGCATCATGCTTGCATTTTGCCTCACTCGAAAATCTCAGCGGAAGGATTATTTGGCGATATTGGCGCCAGAGCCGAAACACCCAATGCTTTTCGATCGTAAACGCTGTTGGTCGTTGACTATCTGCTTGATTTATTATGTCCATATTCGCGATTGGCCGACAGTTGCCCCTGCAAACATTTCAAGCATCGTAAACTTTCTTTGTGAACACCGCCAACCCATTATATACGTCAACAAAGGCCGGTCCAAACCGCCACGCGTGCAAGATGCGTGATCGTGCTTCCCGTAAGTAGCGGAGCAATGCACCGTGGACGTCTCCGTTTCGTCCATCTTCGTATCGCCAACTACGGAATGATTTATGACACCGCGCTGCAGACCTTACGAACCGGCTACCATCCGTGCAGGCGGATAGGCTCGGTCTCTCTTCTTTTTTTTTTTCCTCTCACTAATTTCTTCTTGGACGGTTTCGAATTACACGTCCGGGCACCCGACCGACGGTCCACCGCGGTTACGCGTGCAAGGATGGACAAACTGGCCGCATCAGCCAGAATTGCCGCTCCTGCAGATCGCATGCTTATACAGCCATTGCATATAGAGTGGTGGCACACACAGGGCAATCTCGCAGGGCACGCACGCACACCATGTAGCCGCAACCGAAGGTGCTATATACTACCGGATCGCGTCACGGCGTCGACCGGTCGGTCACGCGCCCATTATCACGTGCGAATTGCGGAGCGCGATGCCCACATCCGCGTGAGGACGCGGAAAGCAGCGCCAAACGGCAGCGCACGGAGAAACCCCAAAAACTCGAACGTGGGAATCGCTTCGAGGAAACGGCGTGGCAAACGGCGGCGCAGGTCAGGCCGCAGCCACCAAAAGGTGAAAAGCGCGCGAGCCCCCGTATCGAAGACAACGCGAGACAACAGATGATGGCTGCGCTAACAGCGCTCCGCGCATATAACGCGCCTTTTCCTTCGCGGTAGCTGCAGCGCCCGGCGGTGGTGCTGAAAGCCGGCTTGGCGCAGTGGCGTATGGTCAAGCAGCGTGCAGCGCTGAATAAACATGGCGCCCCGTGGCGGCCTGTGCTTGGCCGGCCAGCCCTCATCAGCAGGCGGAGCGCGCGCCGGCCCCTGCAAACGAGAAGCGCGCGCGAGCAGCAGAGCTATAGACAAGCCCGATTATCAGCGCACAGCGCATACTATACGTACCGGCGCCTCGTTTATAAGCACAACTTCCGCAGCCCTTTTTGTCTTTCGGGAGAACGTTCGAATGTTTGCGGCTGGTAATCAGTTTGGTATACCGTTACAAGGCCGACGGGCGGAAAGGAACGCTCCCTTAGCAGTGCGCTTTGCAGGATGAAAGCTATCGGTCGAAGAGATTTAATCGCGTATAGCGCTGCTTCGATCAGTGCATATAACATGAGAGTGCGTCGTTCTCGTTGAAAATGCGCGGCATGGTGTATCCCACCTGGGCACGGCAGGAATGCGATTGATGCCCTGGTAATTGAGATGGCGATGCGGCACCAATACGAAAACCGGTTGCTTAACGTGAATTCCTCGTAGCTGGTAATGTCGGAAGTGAACCATGGGCAACTCATTGAATTTGTATGTGCATGGACACCACAATAAAACGTCTCTCGATGCACAATACTCGCCTGCTATGTTGCGGAATCTCATATGGACGATGTGGAGAGCTACATCACGGCAGCAGCCCATTTTGCTCTATATCGGTACTTTTCTAGATAAAAGTGTTAACGAGCCGCGCATAACGAGTTCACGCTTTATTTTATCCGCATGATGCAAATAATAGCGACGTCAACGTTCCAGACTCCTCCGTGGTAGCATCACTTACATTTTGAACTTCGGAGTATAGCTCGATCATTCGTAAGCCTGAATCACGTCTCCACGGGAACGCTCAACACGCTTCTCAGGCAACAGCCCACCACCCTCCCGTTTCGCCACCTCCTTGCTTTGGCTTCGAGTCGCGTGCCAACAACCAAATCTCGCAGCCCGGCACGCTCATTCGGGGTTTACGCATTCCTCGGGCCCGATTGTGCGGCAAATATACCGGCCAATGGGGCGACGAAGAAGCGCGACCTACCTACCTATGCCCACCAGGCCACCCGGTGCAAAGAAAAGAAAGCAGCACTATGCATGCACTCGCTCCTCAGTCTCTAACGTTTTCATGAATGAAAAAGCGCATACATTGAATGGAAGGATCCCAAGAAAGCATCGGCGAGACACGAGGATGCACTGAGCGGCGTCGCCAAAGTCCCCTGCACGTGGCGCATTCGCCATTTGCGTTCTCGGCTTTTGCGAAACATTTGTTTGTGCGCGGAGGGCTTCTCGGGCGCAGCTTCGGCTTGTATTCTAATAACGGACTCGATCTGACACTCGAGTCACATACGGTTTTAGTTATGCGCCTTTCATATACACACGCGCGCACCCGCATTTACGGAGAGCCGCCAGTGTTGTATACACTTAGCTGCTGCGCGTTGATCCAACTCTACTTCCGAATACAGTGCAGCGTTACGGAAGTTGAAGCTGTGTACGATGTCGGTTCATTCGCACACCAAATACGCGGACTTCCTAACGAGTGACAGATTGTGAACGTGTATACCGCGTCCACGCGTTGACCAATCCTCACAAGCAAACGACGTGTCACCACAAAGTTAGCCAACCAAGACCAATCGTCACACCCAAACGCTCTTGTAACGCTAACAGTTGGACGACTATGGCGTTATTAGTGTACATCTCTGGAATTCACAACACTGCACGATTTTAGCTTGGCGCACATGATGCTCACCGTCTTTCGAAGACAGCACACACGCGAGACGGTGTATACACTATTTGCCTCATTCGTTCGCACGATGTCTAGGGAAAGCTATTTACGGATCACCTTGTTTTATAAAAGGACCATATGGTGCATCCATCCGAGGAAATATGTAAAGAACAGAAAGTGGAGGGGGCACATGGGATTCGAGCGGTCCTACGTGGGGGAGACAAAAAAGTAGCGTGCGCGACGTCACCTGGCCTAAATTTCTCGAGCTCCGCTGCCGGATGGGAGACGCATGGGCGAAGAGCAAACATTTGCTTGCGAAGGAGCGCGTTCTCTCCGTGACTGATTGACTTCGCGTCAACGACGCATCCTAAGAAACGGGAGAACAGGATGAAGAAAATACTGCACAATGAGCAAGTTTTCGTCGAGGGGAGCAGTATGCAGCGAGGAGAGCGCCACGTGCGTGGCATGAGCCCATCTTGAGTTGTGAGCGAGTGTGCTGATTAGATTACTCCGTTGTGTGATTGGCCAAAGCGGCTTTGCATTGCGGATGCATCGCATGCCACCAATAAATTAAGCAGTGCTAAGCGTTGGGTCACTTAGTATGTAATTTATATGAGGGAATGTCCGCTTCAGAAACCCGTATTTATGACAAAAAAAAAAGGGGGCATTAGGAGATGAGTTCAACCTGCTCCACTCCTTGACTTCATACCATATGAATCACCGACGCGCGCGTGCGCACTCAGTCACTCACTCACTCACTCACTCACTAACTCACTCACTATATATTATCCATACCGCTAGAACGCAGGCAATCGCGATAAGGGAATCGCTACGAGATTTTGGGTAACGGTCGGCTTGCTGACAGTTTTTCTTTTTTTCGAGGAGACAAGTGACCAGACTTTCAATACTAGTGCACACGAGAAGCCGTCACACGTTCAGCTAACCAGACATATAGTGCGCACGCGTACACACGAGTGCCCAACTCATGAGGGCGGCATTATACATGACTGTCGCAGTGAAGGAGAAAGCTGCAGGGAACTACAGGAACGATAAGGAACAAGCTGATTCACTCCGAGTCTGCATAGCTGCGTGCGCACAACGACGTAAAAGCAGGCAACGCAATAGAACTTACTTCTCATATGTTGCAGTTAACATCCAAACTAATACGCTTCGTTTGCTCAATTTATTTCTGAACACTTCGCTATCGGTTCCCACGAACGTAGAGGTCACTAACGACAAAATAGTAACAAAGTACAACATAACGGAAGAAGAAACATGAAGTTGCTGTTGTGTCGTGCCAAACTTTCATCGCTCAACCCAAGTCTTCCCAGCGCGCAAGGTACCACCTCGAAGCCCAACGCTCACCCCCAAGCAGCCCTTCACTGAAGTCGCTGAATGCGAAAAGTAAAGCGTGAACTATCAGTTCCCCGATGGGCGAAGCAAAATGGACTGAGGAAAGAAGTTCATAGCTTCACACTGTAGCGAACGCGATCGCAACTAAGGCGACCGCGTCGATGCCAGTCAGCGTACACACGACGGAAGACGACCACAACAGCAACACCAACACGAGGGTGGGAACCGTAGTTCGCTGCTGCCTACACGCATTATACGCACATCATTGGGCGCGGCAAATTCAGCGACACCGACCCACAACATCATACGGCAACAACAGGGACATAGTCACGCCACTGTCCCTGCCCGCCGTCGAAAAACCATCAGTCTCCTACCGTTGCGAAAAAAAGAGTCCGGGAGGAAGCCACAACGTAAACGAAAAATGAGTGAGTGAAAAGGGATATACACACACCTTTCTGTCACGCTGACGCTTATTTATAAACAGCGCCCACCGAAGAAGCGAGTGTTTTCTGTGCCGAAAGGAAGCATGCATCTTGAACGGCTCTGCCGACTTGTTTTATTTGTCGGGTTATGCGGATACTAAACGGTTTTCGAATGTTTTCGCACCGTTTTTCGCAGCCTCTGGCCGAGACGAATTTCGGTTGCACCGAGTCCAGAGGCGCAGAGAGCAATAAGTAGGGTTTCCATGCCGATAAAGAAGAAAGGCCCGCACAAAGGGCAGCGCGGTCGACAATAAACTGGAGGATTTTCTGCTGCAAGTATGTATGCCTCGCGTGCGTTTCAGAAACTGGCAACACACGCGAGGCGAGATCGGCTTCAATGCGCGTTGCCGCCGCTATAGATTTGCAAAAGGGCCCTGCGTCTCGGCGGAGGCTCCGATCATCATTCTCTCTCCCTGACCATCAAACCATCATTAATCTTATTCTCCCCCTCGCCAGTTCCGTTTTGAGGGGAAAAAGGAGCGCGCCTCGCCGCTGCGACGGACGATGCGAGGAGGTGGTGCAGGCGACCTCGAGCCTGACAGCGCAGAGAGGGATGCCGAATATAGGGAAGCGGGCGCCCGCAAGAAAAAGGAAATGGCGGATTCGGCGGGACTAAAAGGGGGAAGCGGCGCCGGAGAAGGGAGAAAAGACAGAGGGAAGCAGGGATCGGAGCGAAAAGGTAAAGTCGCAGGGATCGTGCGCCCGATCGCCGGCGGCCCTCTGTCGAGAGAAAGAGGGAGGAAGGACTCGGCTCGCTTCTTCACTGGTGCGTGTTGTACCGCACTATACGAGCGTACGTGTCGAAACGGGTGATCGCGAAGCGCACGATGAGCCGAGCGAAGCGCAGGAGGATGCGACAGATGTCGTCCCGCGTGCTCCCGAAGGGCATTGTTCAAACGGTGGATTTCCGCAAGGAGGGAACGACGGAGTGTTGTAACCCTCCGCCAGGCATGACGGCGAGGGAAGGGCTTTCTTTTTTTCTTTTTTGTCAGGGCCGCCGGCTAATTGCGGCTACGGCTTACCAGCGCGAGCGCGACGAATGGTGGCCTCACTGCCGGGCATACGGTCCGAAATCTATTCGAAGCTGACCACGCGCGAAAGGACGCCCGGGAACATGACATGAGCGAATGGTTGGTTGTATTGCTGTCATCGCGAACCAAGGGAAATGAGCGATTCGTTAAGGTTGCTTTTGTTTCGTGGCGGCCCCGGCATTATAGCGTGTGTACGTGCCACGCGCCGATTGTCGCAACCTCTGCGAGAGACAATGGCTATACGGAGGAGGGCTTGCTGGGGTGGCTGTGACTTCTTGGCTGCCCGCCGCTTTCTATGCCGATTCGTGGTGGCATACAGACTACATTGCTGCTCCACCGATAACGGAAAAGTAGTCAGGGTTTATATCGCGCATGGCTAAAAGTGAGGCCAGTATTTAATTTTCAACAAGCTACCATTTTGTGATTGCGCTTGCCTTGAAGTGTACGGATAAAAACTAGGCCTTGTTGGAATTCCATAACAGTAGACTTTCAACGCGAAGACTCAGATAATGAAGTCGTTATATTTCTTCTCTTCGTGTCCTACGCGCTGTAAGTCTACATTGCCTTGAAGTATGAATCATCGTGTTTGTTTCTGGTTTGTTCAAAGTTACAACACAGGAATGAGACGCAGTGACTGCCTTTGCTCCCTATACGAGTTGTTTGTATTTCAGTGCTATTTGCAAAAAATATTGATTTATTTGTGGGGTTTAACGTCCCATAACCGCCATATGATTATGAGAGATGCCGTAGTGGAGGGCACCGCAATAATTGTAGAAATTATACTAAAGGAAAAGATCATTTCGTTGTCGTATACATGTACATAAGAGGGCTTTGACTGAAATGCTGCCCGGACAATCAATAACAACAAATAAAGTAGAATAAGAAGAATAGTGGTGCCAACAGAAGCCCCAACAACAATTTCCGGTAGTGTAGCACCAACGCTCGATGACATAACCAAAACATGGCCAATACAAGAATGTTTTCGCACCAAATACCCTTTCAATGTACGCATCAGCAAAGCTATAGCCGTGGCGGAAACGAAAGCGGCTACTGGGGCTGCTTGATGTTACATAGGAGCTAAACACGCTGCGAAGCTTACGCTGAGCGTATAATCAAGTTCTCACCTGAACAGCGCTCAGCTGGGATAGTTGCAATACTGAAATTTGATACGATAGGGAAAAACAATCATGGCTCATCCGTCTTTCGTGGGAATCGTTCATGATGCCAAAGTGAAATGTGCTTCCACAGCAGTAGATGCAACTGTGTTAGATGTAAAAAAAAAACACATTTTTAACTACCCGGGTGCCGTTTTATTGACATCACTATGGTGACGGTAATGACATGTGTCAATGCTTGGTGGACTCCGCCATCAAATACTCCCGTGGAAAAAGAAAACAAGAAAAAAAAAACAGTAACTCAGAAAGACGTGTAGTAACAATAGTTCTTACTGTTTTTAGTGTTTAGTCTTAGTTTTCTATCAAAACTTCTCCCTGCCTACTTTTGTTAAACACTGGAAGTGCATCAAGTAAGTTGTAGGTCTCGTCATCACTCGACCTTCTCGCCATTGCGTGTCGTCTTGTCGAGCATTTTGTCGAAACATGGCAGCGCAGGAATGAAGTCAAAGTGAAGATCGCGACCGCAAGACCCTGTATTGGAGTCTACAATAACCTAATGAGTGGTGATAAACGGAAAGAAAAAAAAGAAGGCAGGCAAATGCGGAAGCACCGGTGGGGGTCCTCACAATGCTTTAGGCCACGCGCCTGGACACGGGGGGAAAACGGATCAGAAAGCGAGGGCAGCCCCCGAGGAGGGATGTATATGGTTCCTCCTCCGTGACTGCAAGTAGCCCGAAGGAGGGGGACCACGGGGACAGGTGAGTGGAAGGGCGCCCAGCGCGCGAGCCAGCACACGGCGGCGAGCACGCGAGGGCTATTGACGGGAAAGAGCTGTACCCCTCGGAGCCCACCGCGAGTAGCCCTTACAAAGTCTCCCGCTCTCGTGGTCGTACCCACCAATGGGTACCGTGTTTTGCGGCACCTTTACTGCTCCGTGCCTTTGACCAGGAAGCCCGAGTGTTGCGCAGCTTGATGAACCCGCTTATGTCGATGGAGATGGCGGACCAAGAAACGGAGAGCACGGAGGAAGATATGATATAAACTTATCCTCTCCGCCCCCCCCCCTTCCCCGAGCTTCATCTATATCAGACCGTTGTTTCCTTTCCTGTGCGGCACTATTTATTGAGATGCCAGTCGAGCTGCCCCATTAGACAACTGAAAACAAAGCTGTATTTCGTTCAAGACAGCAGCAATAGGCCCAGTGGCTGCGTGGAAAGATGTGCAGGACAGATGGAAAGAAATGCGAACATCGCAGCGAACTGTTTTCATAACGCCTTGACCTTGACAGCAAAACGACGATGCTAGAATGGTTCTTGATTATATTATGAATGACTATATAAGATTTTTATTACCACCCAGCAAGGCTACGACTGCTTGAAAGCAAATACCAAACAGCAGAGAATGTAGATGCCGCTTTGTTCGCGTTTCTTTCTTACCTCGCTCTACACACGTGATTTTATGCCAGCTCACTGCGGGTGATTGCATGACCCCTCTTGATTTCTGTTTAATTAAGGCTGTTATTTGGTCGTGGCCTTTGGAGAATGGCAGCTCAAGGAGCCATACGATCAAAAAAAAAAAAAGGGAGTACTTCAAACGATCAAGCTGCTGGGATTGCTAGCAAAAAGGGTCGATTACTACACTGATTTACTATCATGCAAAGGAAAGTGGAGATGGACGGAAATACTGCTTTGTTTAAAAGAGTGCTCGCTTTCAAATGAAAGCTGCACTATCGCAGTTAACATCGTGAGAAGTAATCGCCGGTAATGTAGACCACGCTAACTCCGCCAGCTGAAACACTACAACCACCACTATCTCTGTCAGGACGCTGAAGTGAAGGATAGTTAACTAATACGACCTCTTTGAAAGGAAAAAAATAAATCTAACAAGTTCCCGCACCTGGGACAGCTCGTGGAACTTCATTTTGAGGAGCAGAGCAAAGGCTATAGACTAAGAACACAGAGAAAGAAGCCGCGAGACAGGCACAGAAACTGAAGCTCAGAACTTCACCGGAAGTGGTACGTCAGTCATGACCTAACTTTGCAGTAACAATTGTGTTCTCATCAATAACGTTTTTTCGTTTGGGTCTCAAGCTCATAAATCTGTTGCTTCATTTTCTGAAGTGCTCCTGCTTTCACCCCGTGAGTCTAACATGGAGCTGAGTTAGATAGCAGTCAGAGATGTTGAACCGCGACAGAAAGCGCACCATGTAAGCTAACGCATTCATTTGTGAAATGTGGCTTCGCGAATAACACATGACCGCCTCCGCAGCTGTAAAGGCACAGCGTTCACGACTGACCATTTCTCGCGTCATCTCTATGGAAACGCGTTGTACTCGGATCCATGCAAGCCCGCCAGAAATGGAGGACGCGAGGAATGTACGGTGGAAAAGACGATAGCCACCTCAAGTCAGTTGACAGAGTGACGTGAAAGGTGTGCATGCAGTGCGTATGCGCGTGGCACTATAGCTTTACAGAACACTCGAGGGTGCGCGCGGCGGAAGAAGGAAGGGTCAGACCACGGGCCCTTACCGGAGGGTCCTGAACAAACGTCCTGCCCGGACAGGGTCCGACGAGAGTGGTCCTTTTTTTTCTTCCTTTCCGGAGGATCATTGAGAAGCGAAAACAAGCTATTGTTGTGCGCCAAAAAAGAAGCCCAGCACGCTGCTCTGAGGAGCTTTTGACGAAACCCGAGACCCTGGTTTGAGGCACGCGCTCGCAGGGAAATTCTATGCTTCCTCTGTTGTATACGTCCAGATCGCACGTCCCCTCTTTTCTTTGATTGTTGTAGCCATTGTGAAAGCACTCGCGTGTCACGTCATTGGTTATAAGTACACAAACGCCGCGGTCATTGGCACCGCACACTTGAGCCCATTGTCGAAATGTATTGAAATCGTGAGTCGCACCAATAGTGAGGAAGTATTGATGTTAAACAAAAAACAGTGTTATTGGAAGGTATGAGCATGCACGAGACGTCATTGTGCAATAATTTAGTGGTTCGCACACATTATCTGCATGTGGTGGCTTCGGATATATATATATATATATATATATATATATATTCCTGAATAAACGTCTTTGTAATTAGGTGTAATTAGGGACGACCCTTATTCATTATTCAGCACTGTCCTTGGGCGTTTTGGGTGCATGATCTTCATTACATTATCGCATTAAACGTGAGACGACCTCTTTCTGCAGGAACTATTAACTATTATCTTTAAGCATCCATTACATCACCTTACACCTTCGCCTTTGTAGTGCTTGGCCTTTTAAGCTCATTTTTTTTCTTGTAGTTGTCTTTATTTATGAGAAATTATATTCCACAGTGATTGAGTAGAATTATGCAGCATGTTTATGTTTAAAACAACGGTGTAATTTTGTTCAGTTCTCACCGAGTCAGAAAGTTTTCACAATCATGGAGGGGAAGTTATGAACAAAACATCGGATGGAAAAATTTCTGCAGGAAGTTACACATCACAAGACTGTGATGTGATCCCCCCCCCCCCCCAAAAAAAAAGAAGCCTTTTGCAAAAACACTCGATATCGATGTCTACCTAATTCGTATTGTTATAGGAAAAATGGTGTCACATGTATTACAACGATGGGGCAAAATTATTTCTTGTTTTAAGCAACACTAAATCATCTCCAATCATATAGCACAACGTTAAGTACACTTGGACACATCACTTCAATTATTATTTTCCTGTAGAGCACAAAACATAATTACCTTATAAGCGCTAGTTTTTATCTCCTTCAGTTAGAACACAAAACACCCAGTACTCCTTTTTTTCTGAGGACAAATATATCGTCCAACTGGAAACTATTTGCTAGCCCACTATTTCAAACTAACTTTAGCATATCAACAAATGGTACCTCCGCGATACGTCACCAGGTGCTACAGCGACTTTTTCAGAAGTGAATAGATGGACCATATTGAAATGCGTCGCATTATGCACGCATTGGCAGCGCGAATATATACAAAAGTTGCAAAAGTCCGTCACCCAAGCCACGTCGCCATCAAATTGCAGAAAGCGAATCATTTTTCTGACTACTTATCGCTGTACCAAGTCGCTCGTAAGTAACAACGCGCGCTCCTGCATGATGAGTCAGCATTGTTGAATGACACATAACCTGAAGAACTTTGCAACATTACAGAAATTCATATTTTATTAAGTTATTAGTGTGGTGTATCTGTTTCTCAACGTGATAACGTCAACCCCTGGGCAGCTGCGGGCAATATATTCAGTCCTAAGCATAAAAACGCATTACCGAACTGTTCAAAAGACCATGAGCAATGTTTAAGCTTTAATGTTGGTCTTAGAAGGTGAAGGCCATATAAAAAAAATAAGGCTATTGCAGATGTCCGTTGCCCAGCATGGCAGTTAAATACCCCGAAAAAAAAAAGCAACAGGTAAACTAACCTCTTTTCAATGCTTAATTACGATATGCATAATGTGAACTACAAGACTAACTCTTCCGCTGTATACTAGCATAGGAGAGTAGTCATTGCATACCTTCGTTTGCCATGCACGCACACCAGTGTTAATGAAGGAAAATGCAATTGTGTACCATTGTAGGAAGAACACGCACCGTAATACGCACACGAAACACGCAAAGAATCATAAAAGCGTTGTTATGTATGAGAACATGAATGGGTGACAATTTACAAAAATGTTACTTGTCAGCTGACTTTTCCTTCGAAAAAAAAAACATACGAATAATGAAGTTGTAAGAAAGGCGCGGCCATGAAATTTACAACACGGAGAAACGCTGTCACCAAATTTTGCGTACTTAAAGTTGTTTGTATCCGAATAAATTAGTATAATATAGCGCTTTTTCCCAAGTTTTATGGCATTACGGTCACGCATCTACATCCAACTGAGGCGTCTCCGTGAGGATGGCTTTGTTCATGATAATCATGCACATCAGCAGACGGTAAAATAAATAGTATAGCTTACTATATCTGAAGTTATTCCCTGCGTATGTCACGTTGAGAGTAGAGAGAAATCAAGAGGAAAGGCAGGGAGGTTAACCAAGCCTTGGCTCGGTTGGCTACCCTACACTTGGGGTGGGGAAAATGGAGAATTGTAGAAAGGAAAGGTTAGAGAAGAAAGAAGAACAGCTCACAAATTCAATTTGAAAATTCGGTCAGTAGAACCGCCTAAATGAAGCTCTCTGAGACTGACGCCAACGGCATTCACATTGCCGCTTCTTCAAATGAATCTGTTATAAAGTAGATGCTATTATAAAGTAGGGCAGTGGACTGCGGCTACACAGAAAAAGTTGATTGTCTCCCAAAGAGCAGACCGAGACGTAATGTAACACACGCACACACGAAGAAAGGAATGCCGATCATTATCAAGGCTAATAAAAGAAACTTACCGTGCCACTGAACTACGATGATAGGCGAAAAAAAAAAAAAGCTGAGTCAATGTGAGTCTGAGTTCCGGAAGCTTCCAAGAAGACTGCAACACAACGCGTGCTTATGATTGACGTCACATGACGCGCAGGAAAAAAAACAAAACAAATGTCGCGCTTTGCGGCTTCCAATACGGACCGAGGAGATCACAAAGGACACATCGGCGGCGAAGGAAATCGGAACGGTCGTCGACACAAAAGCCAGCGGCGCACAACCAGATGCTCGGTCGACTCGCCGCCGCTAACCACGCGCTGTTGCTAAACGCGCACACCTGAACACCAACACACAAGTCGCGCGCAGCAGTCACCGCCAACTAACACGCTGTCTCTGGTTCTCCCAGAGGGTCGGTCGCCACCGTCGTCGTCTCGGCGCCGTCGTACGCGATGCGCTCGCCGAGACGTCTGTCACGGGCTGCCGACAGGCTCATGACGGCAGGCACGCCGGGTCACGTGATCCGCGCCTTGCACGAGTGCTAGTTGCCTCTTCGAAACTGTCGCGAGCCACAAGCGCGTGCGAACGCCTCTCCTTCTTCAACAAGCGACAAACGCCACCGCGATTAGACTCCCAAAGTTTGCTTGGAACTCGGCAACGTCGCTTCAAAAACGGGGACGAGCCGAAAAGTGGGCTCCGGACCGTTACCGCAGTCGATGGGAAGCCAGGTGTGCGCAAATTTCTTTTAGTCACATCAAAGCACCTTGATGAACGAAGTGCGAAGAAAGATTCTGGAGGCTGCAGGCTGTAGGCTGGGGGTGTGACGTTAGAAGAATCTTCGCGACGAGTTCCAAGTGGCTGTTGAGTCAGGTCAGGTTGTCGTCAGTGAGCGAAAGGCGTTATAACGTTGTCACCGCTGGTGGGGCCTACGACGCCGGTCCAAAACGTCGTCGACGACCAACGACGCCGGTCGCGGAGCCGGGCCAGAAGCTCGCTACATCGGCGTCCGTGCCGGCGGAATCGCACTCGCGACACACAGAGGGGGGAGGGTGTTGAGGGGGGCGCCAAAGAGAGAGACAGAGAAGAGGAGAGAGTCGGGTGGAGAAACACGCACTCGCGTCTAACCAACACGCGGAGTCGAGGAGCTCGGGCTTTGGCAGCGAGACGACGGACGATGAAAGTTCCCGAATGTTAAGCCTCTCCTCTCTGTGAATAGGGAAGCAAAAAAATATAAAGGGGAGAGGAGTGCGAGATACCCTTTCCTGACTACACCGAGCGAACACTCAGAATAGGAGTGAAAAAAAAAAACGAAACGGCAGGACGTAAAAAAAAAGGGGGAGAGTGGAGTGGTTATGCAAGAAAAAAAAAGAATCATTAAAAAAATTCAGAGCAGACGCAAGAAAGAGAGAAGGATAGAAGGTGGAAGGCAGCGGAAGAGACCGTTTCCAACGCCAACCCTTTCCTCTCGAGTCCTTCCTTCTCTCTCTCCCGAGTTCCCTGATCCTCTCTCCCCAAATGGGAGGCTCCTTTCCCCTACGCTTACCTCTTGCCTCCCCTAATTTCACCCCACCCTTCCGCGCTCACTTGTTTGTACCTCTAGTTCCTTTCTTCGTTTTTATGCTGTTTCGTTTCTTTGCTATTATTAGTTATTCTTCTCAGCTCCCCTTCCTCGTTCCCCGCGGCTTCTTGTGATTTCATTTCGCCCTCCTCTCACTGCCACACCCGTTTTTTTTTTCTTCGCTGTCATTTCTTCGTCCTTCGATTTCAGATTTGGGTGGTAGAGTTAACGCGGTCGTGTCGTGTCTCTACATCCATCTCGAGTAGTCTCTTCCTCGCTCGCTTCGGTGTATAGTCGTATCGAAAGGCGAGAGGCTAACCAGCCTCCGGTCATAACTGCATACCCAGAACTCGGAACTAAATGTCGGTTACCCGCGAGAAAACGAGAGGGCCACTAAAGAGATGATCGGCGATGCGAGCGCTGTACTGATGCACGAGGAGAATATGGTGCTATGTTCCTCAGTCACCGCATGAGAACGACTCAGAGCAAGCGCGTAATGACCGCACTAAGTACCGAAATTTGACTGAACAATTGTAATTGTCAGGAGCTGAACGTCCCAAAATCTCGATATGATTATGAGAGGCACCGTACTTGAGGTATAAGGAAAATATCAACTAGCGGGTGTCTCCATCTCCACGTCTCCATCGAAAATGCGTCAGTCGCGTCCGTGATTCGACCCCGAGACCTGTGGGTCATCAGTCGAGCAACATGACCACCAGACCACCCCGGCGGATAATAAAAAAACAAAAAAAAAGACTGATCAGTGCAGCTCCTACCGACGTGGCGTATAGTGAAGTATCGCTGGATGCCGAGGCTTGAGAGATGTCCACGAACTGAACAGTGCCCAGAACATATCTATGGGGTCGTCCTCTCATGATTTGCTCGAATAGTTCTGGCGCCGCGTGTTTACCGTGTCACTGTATAGATAGATGACTGCAAGCTCTCGACGCAGGAACCGTACACTTGGAGAAATTCTGACGACGAATAACACGACAACAGCGTAATCGCTTTATATAAAACGATTTGATCACAGGCGTGTTCCACGGTATGCCATGTCTCTCGAACTCATCCTCACAGCCGTGAAAAACGTGCAAGCTTGCGCTCGGAAAATCTGTCACACAATACCCGTTCGCCTTTGGCTGTTGCCGCGGAAGCGACCATCTTGCCGTCATACTAATCGTCATTGTATACACTGTAAGCGCTCAAAAACTGGACAAGAAAAAACAACAACAAAAACTTGAGCTCATGTAGGAAAAGTATTGAAGATAAAGATTTTGAAGCTTTCTGAATGAAGTTAAAGCTTACACTTAAACAGATCAAAAAGGAAGAAATCGATAACGTTACAGAACTTAAACAAGTACATGTATATATTTAAAATGAGTATACACCTGCAGTCTGATTGTACCAAGCTCAATCACGTTCATTGGTCATATTGCGAAATTCGTTCAGAAAACTTGTCATGAAGAGATGTTTAAGGCGAGATTTCTCTCTTGCATGCGCACGAGAAAGAGCCAATCCAGTGCTTTTAAAACATGTCTTTGATCACTCAAGTTGTATGTCACTCATATATGCGCGTTCTGTCGCTTCATTTTTTTTTTCTTTTGGCCTCTTTGTTCTCGCAACAGACGTCTCTCGTTTCTCAACTGTTTTCATCCCTTCACCATTTCGGCTCTTTTCCGACATTTATGAGAGTTCTTTACGACGAGGCTGGCAAAACGTAATTAAAAAAAGCGGGCTGCCGGATTATTACGCAGTGCCCTTGAATATTTCCCGTGAAAAGGTGTTGAAAGCTATACGAGTGCGGAATTGTGATTCGGAACCTGTCAAGAATGTTAATGTGTGCATTGAGTATCGGCGGAAACGAGGCTTGTTTATCACGTCGAACACGCTGCCACGCAGCCCTCTGTAAATGTTCGGGCACTGACAGCATGAGCAGCTGTTCCATAAAGATTCGCGATTTGCAAGTTTAGGTATACGAGTTTATAAATTCCCGCTTCTTTATTGTCCGTTGTAAACTTGCACGTGATTTCTTTATGCAGTCATTCCTTCGCTATAGCTCTCTACCATATGCGTGAGAGCAACAGACGTTGTAAAATTGGTTGATTAAGCAATACGCATGCCTTGCAGGCAAAAAACGTACACATAAACGCAAGCGCGCATGAAGGCAGACACACACACACATGCACACATACGCACACATGCATATACACACAAGCAATCAACCTCACGCACAAATGCACACACAATACACGTACACACATATATACTGGCCTGGGCGCACATACATGCACACACATACTCATATACACACTCATGCGCAAACGCACACACACTCCCACACACGCATATACACATAAGCGCATATATGCGCACATACACATGTACGTACCCATACGGGCACACAGACATACAAATAGACGCACGCGCACGCACACACACACGCGTACATACACGCACACACATCTACACACGTGTGAGTATACACGCACACATACACACATGCACACAACACGCACATACACACACGTGCACATAAATACATGAGCACACATAACTACATGAAAACACACACACGCAAGCACGTGTGTTTCTTCGCACCAGTGCGTCAAAAAAAAAAAAAACGAAGACACGGGTGAAGCCGTTTTTTTCTCACAACATTTGTTACTGCAGTGAAGCTAGCTTTGAATGACCGTCGCTTTTTGACAAACTGAACCCACATTGAAGAAGATATGCAGAAGACCCCTGTTATAGTACTTTGTAAAATGTTATTAGTACAAACTTTGTGCACATGTATATTCACACGCATGCATGAAGACACACACGCACTCACACAACACACGCACACAATCTGCGCGCAAACTTGGCAATTACGAAATTGCCGCACTTTTACGCCATATGTACTGAAAGTTACTTTTGACGTTTCTTTGGAACTGCCAGGTCACATTTTTTTGTTTCGTGATAGGCATGCATGCAGTGCTATTTCCATGCCTTTAACTAGGACAACGGTGAGTGTCCCGTTCGTATATTTTGTTCATTGGCCATTGCTGCAAAATTAGCGCAGTGTGCCCTGAGTAACAAATGTGGAGCCCACTAAGATAATGTTTTCGAGTGCTTCACAGGAGCCACATCTAATACGCATGATCGCCAAGTTAAGTCAACGAGCATTATTACGAAGCTACGAAAATCACCGAAGCTCCGCGATACAAAACGAGCTTCATCAACGACGCAACGTATACGTTTACGAACGCTCAAGCTTGACGAGCGCGATTTTTTAGAGCGCAGGCAACACCCACTGTGTATACATTACGGTTGCGCGAACAAACTTCCTGTCGGGCAACTGAGCTAAAACTACGTGCCATTGTCTGGGCGAACCACTCGTGTTTGTCGGATATCTAATACATAGCAATCGCACAATTATCGCTTTGTGCTATTCATTCCGTTTTCACCGGAAACGAAAAAAAAAAAGATGGGTGTCCTTGACCAAGGTGTTCTCTCGAGTATACCTTTTTTCCAGGTCATGATTGCTATCCGCGCCTCGATCTCGTATGCACAGCTAGATAGACAATGACAATTCGCGAATGATTCTTTTTTACGCTTACGGAGGATGGAATTGAGTTAGAGCACAGCTGCAAGCAAGAAAAGAGGCTATCGCTTTCCCACCGATAGGAAAACTGAAAGTAAATCACTCCTTTTCCGCGTCCTTGCAGCAACACCGAAAAAAACGAGGTCTGATAAGTTCGCTAACATGATAAAGGCAACTTATGTTTAAAGTAATATAGCTAGTCATTAAGAACCCGCTCTTCTGATAGTCTTATTCCCGCCAGCGAGAATTCATGATTGCCTATATTGAACACGCTCATTGTATAGCCGTGCGACGTCTTTCCCTTTTCTTCTTTCTTTCTTCCTTTCTTTCTCTTTCTTTCTTTCTTTCTATCTTTCTTTCTTTCTTTCTTTCCTTCTTTCTTTCTCTCTTTTTTTCTCTATCTCTCTCTCTTTCTTTCTTTCCTTCTTTCTTTCTTTCTTTCTTTCTTTCCTTCTTTTCTTCTTTCCGTCTTTCCTTCTTTCTCTGCCCGTGGGAGAGGAGGCCGGATAATGAAATTATTAGGTGCATGCAATGCATGGTAGCGAAGACTCCTTTGGATATCACAGAGTCTTTAAGGTTTGAATATCACAGAGTCTTTTAAGTCTTTAAGGTTGTCCTCATGCCCGCCGTGCGCACGGTGAGCAATTCGGTACCCGCAAACACATATTTCATAGTATACGCACCCCCAAACTAAAAGACCGCAAGACCTCTGCTCATGACAATGACACCGGTTCTGATTGGTGTCCCTTTGTCGAACCGCTCACCCGCAGATGACTTGATTGTTCTGACCACGCGTTACTGTATTTATTGCGGTCTATACAGCATTCCATTTATCTCTTTCCTGCTTTATTTCGCAAGCGCTGAATTCCCTATTTCTATTATAAAATGATCGCTACATTACATAACAATATATGAAGTTTAACGTCACAAAACCATGATATCAAGAGACGTCATAGGGGAGGGCTCCGGGAATTTGGACCATCTGGTGTTCATTAAAGTGCACCGACGTCGCGCACTACACGGGCCTCTACTATTTCGCCTACAACGATATTCGACCAACCCGCATGGTATCGTTTCCGCGACCTTTGGGTCAGCAGCCGAGTACGCTAATCACTACACAACCATGGACAGCAAAGAATCCTGCTATATCAATCTCTGTTCGGCTTTTCTTCACCAGTTCTAAACATGTCATTGCTTATGCAAACAGCAAGATATGTGAAAAGATGCTTTTTTGATCCGATGGCCTGTGAATGTTGCAGATACATGCCTGCGCGACTTTACGGGCATTTCACTCCATTAAGGGTAACCCGAGGCGCAATGAAGTAGCACGCTGTTCACCGGCTGACGTCATGCAAGCAGACGGAACGCACTCGAAACGAAGTGAAGGGGAAACGAAATTTAGGCGACCCGAGTCTCAGACTCCGGGTAAAACATACCGTGTGCCACTTCTCGTAAAAAAATGGAGATATGCGCGCGACAGCAAGACAGATGACAAACGTGGAGAGGGGGGGCAAGCTCCCCTGCATGTCAACTTGGTGCCATGGCGTCGCATTCGTGACAACGTTTCCCAGCTTTCAGAGAAGCGTAGCAGTGAAAGCGCCGGCATTTTTCGAGAGGCGGAGGGGCGACGTTGATGGGGAAAGGAGGCACTGAGGACAAGATGTTCAGAAATGCGAGCGATTAAGAAGAAGAAGAACAAGAAGAAGAAGAAGGAGAAGAAGAAGAAGAAAACGAAGGAGGAGACTGGAGAGTTGAGTGGCAGCTAAGTCAACCCTTGCATACCACGACGAAATATTGCGGTTTGCTTTTTGAACGGTCCGGCATTCATGGAACTTGCGCACCACAGGCCTGGATTAATGCGAGGGTAGTGTGTGAATGATGACGAAGAAGAAAAGAACACACAAGGAACAAAATGTCAAAAGAGTCTCGCTGTTTCCCGCTCAAAGCATTCGTACGAATGTCTCACTTTTCTTTTTGTTTCTAGAGTCTCCCCTTTCGCCATCATTTGGAGAAGGTCGCTGACCCGATTCTGAGCGAGGCGCAATTAAGGGCGCGTCACTGGGGCCTTATGCACGGCGTGCAGATATTTCAGGTCCGAAGCGAACGACAAGACCAACGCGTCAAGAGAACTCCAAGGCGTATCCATTCTTACATGCCACAAAACAAGATCTGCAGCAATTACGCAACTCGCAAGCGACATAGTAAAACGATAACTCCTTTACCTCTATCTCTCTATCTAACTCGCAAGCGACATAGTAAAACGATAACTCCTTTACCTTCACGGATTAACTGCCACAAGTATTCGTTCTTCCCTAGAACTATTAATGACTGGAATAGCCTGACAAATGATGTCGTTTTACAGAAGAAACTGTCATTGTTTGAAAACAGCATCGCCTAAACCATCACTACACATTGCATTGTATTATTTGTTTTATTGTAATTATTGTGTTAGTCTATAACCCGTATTCTACGTGTTACGTTATTATGTGTTATGTTACTCGAAAAATTTGTTGAAATAAGCGTTTGTGAACCTTCGCCTTGTATATTCAAATCGTACGATTTATTGTGTTTTCATTATTTTTTTGTATGTACCGATTCTCGAACATTTTTTTCCCACCCTGCCATGATCTTTCAGCTGAAGGATCGCAGTATTTATAAATAAATAAATAAAATAAAAAATTAATTAGGTTACGGCACGTTCCGTACAGTGTATATGTTTCTCAAATGGTCGTTAAGAAGACAACTACCAAGCCCTCACTCATCTGGCAGATTATGTTATTCAAGGAGCGTATACATACACGAAGAAGAAAGACCTGAAGCCGTGTACACGTCAAAGCCCATACTGTATAGACTTGTACCTAAAAACGAGTGTAAGTCAGTCCCTATGCTAGAAATATGCCAACGGAAATATAATCTATCGACGAAACGCATTTTAAATGCTCTCCATTACCAAGCAAAAAAAAAAAAAGACCTCGATTTTACAGCGAAATCTGTATACGTTTGTGGCCAGTCGAAACGAAAAACCATTCGCCTCGACAAACAACAATGGTCTTCATTGACTGCGCCATCAGTTACGTCACATTCAATCGCATGCGCCATTCGGAGCACCACCAGTGACGTCATTCATCTCTTCGAAGCCATGCCGCAGAGCTCGCACGCAGCAGTTTCAACTTGCAACATTCACTCACGGAGAAGGAACGTATCGTAAGAACGCCCAAACAGCAGAAAACTTTCCAAAAACAGCGCCGAAAAGTGAATCGAAGGGTGGGAGGGGGGTGCCTGCTTAACGCGGCAGTTTGAGCATAATACTGCAGGAAAAGGTTGCGCAGTAAAGTTGAGGATGAAAAACTGGACTGGCACATGGCCAGTACAGTTTTTCGTCCTCAACTTTGCGGCGCAGCCTTTTCCTGCAGTATGTTCCGACTCGCCCCCCCCCCCCCCCCCACGAGCTTTTCTGAGCAGAATAGCAGGCCCGGGTGGTGAAGCGCAATCATCAAATGGGCACCGAGGATCCAGTAGCCTTGCGAGCCAAACGCAAGCGAAAACGGCCAGCCGAGGAAGCGGCGTTGCAGGCAGAGCTAGCAGCGTTAACATGTCAATGACAGGAACGCGTTCGCCGGGGCCCGCTTTCGGTGGTAGTTGCTCGAGCAGCACTTTTGGTTCGACTACGACGTCATGCAACGGCCTGTGGCAGGCACGTTTTCGCTTCTCTGGCCTGCTGTGCAGAGTGCAGGTGATTTTTATTCTTGAATCATGCACTCATAACATGGGATTGAGGCAACTCAGACAATGTGAATCGTTATGATTTCCCTGTTCGCAGGCCCTTCGTTACAAAATTGCCTCAGCACTGATGGAACAAACGCTACTAAACGTTGAACGTCGCTGACGTCGATAATGCAAGCCCTTTGGATGCCAGATACGGAAAGCATGTTTCTTCAATACGTAGTAGAGATTAGTTTTTTTTTATTCGTCAGTGTGTTCCTGCGACTCAACTAAGATTCAGAAGGAACGTTTACCACCAGCCCCGTCTTGCCGCGTGCGCCGAATACACGCACGACGAGGGTGGATGTATCGCACAAGACCGGAACCAAATCGTCGGCTAGTCTATAGACTGTATACACACACGGTAGCGGAAAAGCGGAGAGAGAGGCGCCGCCGAAGACGTGATTGAACATTTGCGTTCAAAGCGCTACTCGATTGTACCGCCTTCAAACCGGGCCGAAAAGAAATTATATTCTAGCACCGGGCAAACACGGCGCAGAGCTCGTCTCTATTTTTCTTTAGCGCCACCGCTTCCGTACCGACAGAGACGTCGCCTCTCATCTCGCCGTTTCTTTTTGAACGAAACGAATTTTCTCGGTCGAGTAAACGTTCCAGAGAATGCAGGTTGCGCTCATGCTCCGTCACGTGGACTCTTGATGAAATGTACGAGGACTCGGAAGCGCCGTAGCTGACCTGCCGGCCAATCTGCGGCACGGCCGTAAATGCATGGTACTGTTCCTGGCCGGCCGAAACTTTGCTGTCAGTCGGGTGTTTCTTGCTGGCCCGTCTGTGCCCCGCGCCGCAGACAATGTGCGCCAGAACATGGCGTTCTGCCGAAGCCGCCGGCTTTTCGATCATCGTTAAAACGGTGAGACAGAAACGGAGAGAGACGAGATGCGCTTCTCGGCTATGTATGCTGACTGGAGAAATGGAATAAAAAAAAAAGAAAATCGCAAACAAAGCGCGCAGAAAATGCTCCCTGCCCGGAAGTTTGAGTTTCCTCGCAGCATGACTGCTTGTACACTTCGGTCAAGTTTTCCGTCGGTGCACGGCAGCTAGCTGGGGCTGCACAGAGGCGGCGATATTTGAACTGCTCAAATAAGTTCGCGTCGACGTCTCCTTTTATCGAGTGTCAATAAAGGCGGAGAAAAAAAGCAATGAAAATAAGTAGCGCGAGCAGTGTAAAGCTTAGGTAGTGTTCCTGCGTAATGCATTGCTACCTTTCGTACTGCGCAGTAATATAAAGGGGCTGCTAAAGGCAACAATGCACAGAGTACCTTTTACCCGCGCGTGGCGCTTCTCACAGGTCACGCTGAAGCGGCAACTCGGCGTTCGGCGAAATGTCGGCATTCCACGTAACGTTGGCCGTTGGCACACGTCCATATCCGAAAGGCAAGGTAAGACCCGTGCTCTAATAGAAAAAAGGCTACACTCAGGTTGTTCGTATTAAAAAATTTCAGCAAATATTGATTCTGAGCCGAATTATTGAAAAGAATCGGCAAATGAAGAGAAAACTCTTCAACCATCCTCAAGCCTCACACGACGATCACGTCACCGAAGTAGTCGAGGATTTCAGCATGATAACGTTAGGTGGTAGAGTCGTATGAAACGTCGCAGTACCAGCAGAAGAGTGCTCGTCAGCTGTTGGCAGAAAAGGAGAGGAATGAGGTATATACATGCATGTGGATGGGCAAATACGGGAATTAAAACAGAAAACAATTACGTGCTTGATGTCGAAGACACATGCCGCACGCTGTTCGTGCTTCTTACTAATGCATCGATGATGAAGGTGACACCCGAAATCGCCTCTTCAGGCATTCAAAAACCAATAGGATTCAAAAGTATGACTAACCAATCTAAGTTTTTTTACGGGTTGAACACGCGCGCACGCACACAAACACGCACAGGTACACCAGACCGTGCACGCGTTTCTAGAAAGGATTATCAGCCGCTGTGAACAAGGAAACACCAGCGCTGCTCTAAGGTGTACATGTTAATGAGGCCTTTGGTTGTTCTTTAGGTGTTTATCGCTTAGGGACCAATAAAGCGTTATTCTAACCAATCCAGACCTGGAACTCATCACACAATGGTAAATAAAATAATTACAGCAAGGTTACCTGTATATTTAAAGAAAATTGCTACATAACAAAGACTGCTCAAGATCTGTATTCGCCAAGCCAACCAGCTGAATAGAACATACACGGGGAGAAAATCAATGACATCGCGCATATTGTATGAAGCCCTTGACCCATGGACAATTGCCGATAGTTATAGCGCGAGAACAAAACGACGACACAGAAACAAGAAGGACACGAAAGACACGAGCGCTACTTCCAACTGAGTTTATTGCGCAGAGCACGAAAATATATAGAGGAGACAGTAACCACGTGATAAAAACCATATGGCACAAAGAGCAGACCATGAGTAACAGAAAAACAAAAACAAACAACACAAAAACAAAAGCGCTGAAAAACGGCAAAGAAAAATCTATAAGAAAACGAAACAGAAAGGTAAAGATAATATAACTACCTGCCCGCACCGAAACCTTCGAGGAACCTGAGTTCCTTCTCGGACAGAGCCACGGAGGGCTTGCTAATACAAGGCACCTGTTCGCGTGCCAGCGCTCGTGTCTTTCGTGTCCTTTTTGTCTCTGTGTCGTCGTTTTGTTCTCGCGCTATAACTATCGTCATGCCATACCAACTAGCCCAAAACTGCCACACTTCTAAGTTACATGGACTTGCGCTACGAGAGTTGTCACCGAGAGATGAGGCAAGGTCCACTTAGTTTGCTACCCTTAAGAGACTGACTAAGCGTACAAATGCATAGCAAGTTATAAGCAGGTTAAGTGAAAAAGAAAAAAAAAAGGAATAACATTAACTGCGCAGGGGTTGGAAGACGCCGATTTCATGACCTTTGAACGCATCTGATGGCAGCCACGGGGAGAAATCCCGGTTTTAAGCGAGTCCGCGGTCTTCGCGAACTTCTCGCGCCGCGTCGAAGATGCAGGGACGGGCTCCGGTTCGCCAGCAGCCGTTCATGCCTGAGAAATGGCGCGCTCATCCATCAAAGCCGTGCGCTTTCTCATTTTCGGCTCAGAAGTTGCGCACGCTTCCGCCCGGCAGCAGCCTTGGGAGTGAAAAGAGAAACGTGCGTCCGCAGCCCGATCTCACGGTGAACATTCGCTGCAGCAGCAAGTGGACAGCCCGTACAAAGAGAGCTAGCTTTCTTTCCACTTGAATCGTCGACGCACTTATTGTATATACACGCGCGCACGTTTTCATGCGTTCACTTTTCACTCTATAGCCATTTTGACGCTTACATATACATATTTCGGAACGAAGTGCTCGCGCTGCCGCCCAGTAGATTTAGATTTAGTCTCTGCATTCGAACGCTTGATGGCGTTGTCACGTAATAATGATGGATTTGCGAACGCCGACCAAGGTTCCTGCGGCACAACGGCAGCCGTCTCGAATACAGGGGGACGGGCTTTCTTCCAAGGATGATTTTACTGAGAAAACGGGGAGGAAAAAAGTGCTTGCAGTTAACACGATGCTTGTGTTTCCTCCTGTCTATCTAAAGAAATTATTAAACGATGTATGAGAAGAAGAGAAATTGGCGGAAGAGGAAATAGATGGAAAGCTATATATTTGTAAAAACCTGTTTTGGTCTGTTCTGTTCTCTTCTAACTGTTTTGCTGTGGAGAGGTTGAGGTCTATATTGCCTCGGCTACTCCATACCACGATGTTCTGCAGTGAAAAAAAAAAAAAGACCAATACTGAACGGTACCCAAAAATGAACGGAAAAAGCATAATAGCACACTGAAACCAGTTCAAATATCATGCCAATACACAGTTTTCTTACCGCAGTTCACACAGTCATAAACTGTTCCCTACGCACACCATTTCTACTGTCAGTATATGCACAAACGCCTTTCATATATATCCATCCCTGGCTGTCTATCACAGGCGCTTGTAAAAACCATGTTCCTGTTGTTACCATGTTCATGTTGTAAAAACCTTGTTTGTAAAAACCATATTCAACAGAATAGACTGTTGTGCTAGCTGATAGTTCGTTGCCGCTAGACTTCGAGGGTATAATAGAACATTTGGTGCACAAGTACTGTGAGCTCTGTCCGCTAGTGCATTGATCTTTGTTTCTCCATCACTCTCTAGTTTCCTGTACCTCCTGGGTCACTCAATTCTGTGTACGGGTAGCAATCCAGATAAAATGTATGCAAGTTCACTTCCCACCCTTTATTCTACCCTCACACATCGTTAGAAAATTCCGAAAACCAACTTCAAGCCTTTTTTTTGGGGGGGGGGGGGGGGGGGGTCACCAGACATCGTCACAGGGTACGTCGTGTCGATTGCTCATTACGAATACCGAAGCGATGGATCAGTGTTGATGAAAGGAATATTGTTGCTGCTGTGCGAATTCTCGACGAAATGTCCATCGTTCAGTCATGCTTCGTATTGAAGGAAACCTGTTTCTTCTATAGATCACGTCCTCGAAGGTACACGTTTTTTTTTTTCTCCAGGAAACAGCGACACGAAAAAGAGCGAGTTGCTCAGACGAAGAGAGAGAGAGAGAGAAAAAGTATGAAAGAAAGGCAGGGAGGTTAACCAAGGCTGAGCCTGCTAGGCTACCTCGCACTGGAGAGAGGGTGAGACGAATGTGGTCAAGGCAAAGAAAGAAAGAAAGAAAGAAAGAAAGAAAGAAAGAAAGAAAGAAAGAAAGAAAGAAAGAAAGAAAGAAAGAAAGAAAGAAGGAAAGAAAGAAAGAACAGGAGAAAACAGTGCTGGGAAAATGTAGCCGAATGCGGTAACACCAAAGTGATCGCATTTGGCGCGAGCTGCCACGTATATTACAGCGCATTTTCGGCGACCTAAAAGCAAGCAGATAAACTCCCCGGCGGCACTCGAAAGAAGACGGGAACTAAGAAAACTTAGCCGCTGCAAACGAGTGTATAAGGAGAAGACCGAAAAGAAAAGAAAAAATCTATGAGGTTGAGAGACGCGATACAGTATGCACGCGAGGCGACGTGTCGGCTGGCTCCGTAGACTGAGAAAATAGTAAAGAAAAAGCAGAAAATTAGGCTATAGAATGGCAACTGACGCTGCTCCTTGCGGCAAGGAAAGGCGGTCTCCGAAACATCGTCCACTTTGATCGGACACGTCGACGATCGAGCGGCGTCGGGAGAACGCGCCTGCGGCACCCAAAGTAAGCAGCCGCCGTCTTGGCGGCATGAAGGCGCAAGTCTTACGGCATAAAAGACCCCACGACGACTTGAAAAGGGGGGGTGGCAGCCGAGGGAGTTCGGAAGCCATCAACGCGGAGACTTTCAGCTCCTTTTACGCGAATTCTTCTCTTTACCGAAGAGAGCAGTGGCTGCTGACCCCCCCCCTTCCCCCTCTTCCCCTACACTCGCTTTTCTCATCGTTGGTGCTAACCCCCAACACGTCGTCCTTTGAGAAGACGTCAAGGCACCCCCCGCCGATACTTCGAGTGTTGCCGCAGCCTTCGAAAACGCACCGCGGCGGCGTCGGGAAGTCATGCGTCCGTCCCAAGCCGCCGTTGCGGCGCGGCAGAACGTGCAGTCAAGGCCTTTTCAATGTGACACGATGCGCTGACGAACACAAACCGCGTCAGTGCTCACTTGCTCCCGCGTCGATGTGCATAGACGGGCGGCGCAAGCCACAGAAGCGGCCACTATTCAATAGGCACGGATTTTTTCTCTTCCACAGCTCTTCCGAGTCTTCTTCTTCTTATTCCTCACCTGCGGCGTATCTTTTTCCTCCCCGATTCCGGCTGCATACAAACCACGTTCCTGATGAGCGGGCACTTCCCCGCTTCTTTCTCCACTTTCTACGTTCGAGTCACCGTGCCGTGTCGTGTCGCTGTTTCGTGTCGATGATGTGACGACGATGCCGAAGTACAAACCGGCGAAAACAAAAAATCGGGAGGGCCGACATCGGATGTCAGCCGGCACCGCGGGAGTGCGGTGTGTTTGCATGCGAGCCGGAACCTTGGACCGTCCGGTTTGAATGATGTCGGCAGCACTGGGCACTCTCAGTGGGTAGATAACGTGACTGAACGTTTTTGATCTGTTTGAGTTGAGGTAAACGGGAAAAACAGTGGCCGCTTTCTTGAACATCGGTTCTGGCGTAAAGCTCAAGCTAAACGGCCAACGCAAACACAGAAACCAGATATTTAAGTAAAGTCTGTTAGTAAAATTTTTTATATAGCGACATTCTTTTCCTGTTTTTTTTTCTAGTTTTTCTAGAAAAGAAACAAGCAGCATTTTTTTCCTCCCGAGTTATAGTTCACAAAAGTGCCAATATAGCTTATATTACAATAGATTGCACAACAGAACATCGGCATTCGAATGCCGATGACTGTAGTCATATCGGACAACATATTTCATACTTCTATAAATATATAAATTCAGTGGTGTGTGCCGGGTAGCGCGAAATAGATCAGCAGGGGCACTCCGAGCAAAAGCTGGCGAATCATATATGTGATGTTTTGTAAAATGGTTATCTTAAAGATCAATCAGTGTTATGTTATTAGTCATAACCTTCGTGGCTGTCCATGACACCAATCTCGCCAATCTTGCGCGGTCAGCACCCTTCCTAAACATCCTTCCCGTCCACCTCTGCTAACTGCTAGCTAGAACTGTTCTAGCTTCTTTGGTTTACCGCTGTCAACTACTTATAGCTAAACCATCTGGCACAAATTTCGAGGTAAAGCGGCAGGCTGTTCGCTAGACGATCCCTATTATAATATTTCAAGAATAACTAAACTCCTTGGTAAGCAATCAATAAACATAGCAAACAAGCAGAAATATAGGTTTTATGACTGTTAAGCAAGCATCTTCTTTGTTTTTCTACCTTATGTATTGGCTTCTTTCTATTTGCATTCGACTTCGAGTCGTATACTGCCAAAAGCAAGTGCCACTGATAAAAACTGGATATTTCCGAATTCAGTGTTCGAGACACATAGCTACTTACAGCGACGCACTGCCGTGTCGCGAACAACAATCCAGAGATATGCGTGCGCGGTGTAGCGAAACCAAATACGATGCCAGCCCGTTTCTAGACACGCGACTGTCGACTTGGTCCCTTTCTGGAAGGGACGTGTAGCACGATTCGTTTCCAGCGATACGCACACACCGTCCGCCACCCCTTTGGTGGCCACATTTCGCGACCCCATCACGCTGACGATTCATTCATCTTCACCGAGAGAGGACCGCTGCGTAGCATACGTGACAGCAGGAACGGGATGCTCGCAGCTACAGGGCCAGGAAGGATACACCACAGAAGGGTGACGCCTGGTGCCGTTCCCCACGCGCTCGCTTGCGAACGACGCCGCAGCCGGGCACCCTAACCCTTTTGTGTGACCCGTGACCACATCGCGGACGAGTTCGTTCCCTCTTCCGCCGCGGTCTCAGATGTGAGCTACGATCGCGGCGCGCAAAAGTAACCGCGTTTCCAGACAGCCCCACGGACACAGAGGAGTCCGCGCGACGCTCTAAACATAGCCACCACCCAAGAAGAAAAGGGCCTGCTCAGTCGTCGAGACGGCGGTGATAACGGGGTCGAGAGGGGTGTCGGACCTCCGGCCGAAGAGGGCCAGCATTTGCAACGAAACTGCGCGAAGGGACACGACAACGGTAACGGCGACGCGCCACCGCACAACGGGAGGGAACCGTGGAGTTGTGCGGGGAACAGAGAGGACGCGGAGCAGGCAAACACAAGGGCTCCGGGCGGCCGCAAAGAGCGTACTAATAGGGTTGCGGCGGGCGGCGCTGGAGCTCTCTTGATAGCTCGTTCCGTGACCGTTCCGCGCTGTTCCATTTGTTGAGTCCTATTCCGAATGACCATCGTTTCGTCCCCCTCTGTGACTTTGTACGACTTGCTTATTATTACGACCCTAATTACGACACTAATAACTCAGTCTTATGTGAAAGCAGGCAAAATTTCAAGTATTGTAACTTCAAGTCAAAGCATCGTGGCATGTTTTCAAGGTGAAAACTTTGGATGCCTCATCAGACGCAAAAAAGGGGGGACCATCAGAGACGACAACACGAAACATGCAAAAAAAAAAAAACATCGAACGATTACGTCACTCGATGACATCAACATGACGTCACAGATCAGTGAAATTTGTGACGCCACATGCATGATCACTTCATCGCACGGCATCGTCACTTCGTCAAAGGTTGGCTGATAACGGATATATGGGGTTTAACGTCCCAAAACAACCATATGATTATGAGAGAAGCCGTATAGTGGAGGGCTCCGGAAATTTGGACCACATGGGGTTCTTTAACTTGCACCCGTATCTGAGCACACGGGCACACACCATTTTCGTCTCCATCGAAAATGCAGCCGCCGCAGGCGGGATTCGATCCCGTGACCTGCGGGCCAGCAGCCGAGTACCTTAGCCACTAGACTACCGTGGCGGGGCTGGCCGATAACGGAATCTGTGCAAAACTACGTGAAGCATAGCAGGCTTATAATGCCTTCAACCCCCGAGGCAGTGCCAAATCCCGTCAGATTTCATTTCATTGCATTTATTGCATCCTTAAAGGCCCGAGGGCATTACATAAGGGGGGACAAAAAAATACGCTGTGAGTGTGTATAATTCAAGTTGAACAAATTGTTATAAACAGTACAGTTCTAATATGGTAGTTTCGTCAAAAATGACAACAAAAACGAATCAAATAACACACAAAAGAAACGCTTTGGCTGGGAATTAGAGTACAAACAACTGGGTACAAGCAAATTATACATACAGTACGTTGGTAGAATATATTTACAGCCACGGGTTAATGGGTGGAATCAAAGTGGGATTCCAATTTTGCGCGGAATGATGTGCGGTCAGGTGTGGTAACAATGGTGTCGGGAAGGCGATTCCAAAGTGTTATTGCTTGGGGGGAAAAGGAGTCGTTCATTGCGGATGTACGGCCGTTGATTCGTGCAATGGGGTTTGAATGGTTAATGCGGGAAGAAGTTCTGTTTGGGGGCTGTAAAAGTTCGGGTCTTGATTGGGGTCGGAAAAAGAACCTGTGGAGGAGGCATAGGCGCGAGATGAGGCGGCGCGACGCGAGTGATGGCAGTTCAATTGATTGTTTTAGGGCGGTGACGCTGATTTCTCTGGATAACTGTGAGGTTATAAAGCGGGCAGCGCGGTTTTGAACTGCTTCTAGTTCGCTAACGAGGTATGCCTGGGATGGATTCCAAATGGACGATGCGTATTCGAGCTTTGGCCGTACGTATGTCTAGTTTTTTAACGTCAGTAGATGCTGATTTGAGGTTACGGCGCAGAAAACCAAGCGTACGCAGAGCGTCTGAGCAGATGGACTGTACGTGCGGTGCAAATGAAAGAGATGGGTGCATGTGCACTCCGAGATACTTGTATGACGAAGCCGATCGAGAGGAAGCGAATTGATAAGTAGGTATGAGAACAGTGGTGCGCTTACGGGAAAATGACATCGATTTGCATTTGGTTCGATTTAACGGCATTGATGAGTCTTGGCACCATAGCGCAACTGTGTCGAGGTCTTGCTGTAGTTTAGTACTGTTTTCAAAGTTGTGAATGGGGGAGTATATGACACAGTCATCTGCAATAGTCGAAGTTTTGTTTGAATGTTTGTTGGCAGGTCGTTTATGAATATTAAAAATAGCAGAGGTGATAAGCCCGCACCCTGAGGGACGCCTGATGATACGCGAGTTTTAGAAGAATTATGATTATTAGCAGAGGTGAATTGTTTACGGTTGAGAGGAAGTGTTTAACCCAGGAGACAATATTCTGTGCAATGCCAGGGAATTAATTTGGCTAAGTAATAAGTTGTGTGGTACGCGATCAAAAGCTTTGGAAAAGTCCTAGGAATATGGCATGAATCTGCAGGTTATCATCCATGCTTTTTAGTAGGTCGTGGGTAAACTCGGCTAATTGGGTCTCGCATGAGAAGTGCTTTCGGAAACCGTGCTGGTGATTATAGAAGAAATTTATTGATTCAAGGTGAGTCACGATGTGACAAGATATAATGTGTTCTAGTAATTTAGAGGGAATGCTTGTCAGGGAAATAGGGCGATAGTTTGCTGGATTCGTTCGCTCTCCTGTTTTGAAGACGGCTACTATTCGGCCTATCTTCCAATGGTCTGGAATTTCGCTTGTTTCAAGGGACTGCATGAAGATGAGGCAAAGAATCTGACTAACCACTGTGACGGTGTTAACTAAATGTTTTGGGGTTATTTGGTCAGGACCTGTCGCTGAAGATATCTTAAGACCGTTGATTAGTTTAACGATTCCTTCAGTGTTAAATGCTATTTCGGGGGATACAGCGCCGGGGGAACGGGTAGGTATTCGTGTTGACTGTGTAATGTTAGGGGTAGAAAATACTGATGAAAAGTAATCATTTAAAGCGGAGGCAACGTGTTTTGCGTCTATTGGTTCCCCGTCTGGGTCTAGAAGATCTATGTTGGTACTTTGATTTTCGTGAGAGAGCATGCGCCAGAATTTAGTGGGATTTGAGCGGAGGATAGATAGTAGGTCACATGAAAAATATTTATCTTTGGCTTTTTGTAGTTCCGTAAGATACTTCTTGGCGCACAGGTGATATTTTTTTCATGTTAAAGGTTTATCGCATTGACTGGCGGTCCTATAAAGATGCAGAAAGTTTTCCAAGATGGCGGAGGAATATGAACAAATCGACTTCAATTCATCTTAGGTAAGTTCATGTGAAGGTTTAGGTTCTTTTGTTTCTTGCAACTAGAAGACGCGTGTGATTTCGGGGTCCCGTAAGTTCATAATATCGAACAGGACGTTCAAATCTGTACGTTGCGGAAGCCATTCGCGGACACAAGTGCATCATGCACACGTGGTGGGTGCTTCAAGCGCTCAGATCTTAGTGCCGAATAAACTGCTCCCGCCCTGTCCGCTTCGCTTATGATGAAACGGTGGCCTCAATACGAGGTGCAGTTGGTCAGTGCACCGGTATCTTCTAAGTGCATCGCTATTTGAATTTTAAAACATGCGCGGCCAAAGAAAAGGATCCTTCGCTGTACGGGAACCCATATTTTGTTCCATTTGTTTAAACCCTTCATCATTGACCACAGCGACTGCCGTTATCACCAGCATCTCAACGACGGATAAGAAAGAAGGAAATTATTTTCGTTTCCTACCCTTTTTTTTTTTATAATAGCGGCTCCGCCCTGGTCACGCAGGTAAGTGACGGCACGGCCAGACGTACACAGGCAAATGAGTGCGCGAAAAACGAACGGTTTGACCGAGTATAGATGTTGGCGGTATACGCGCTTTCGACGACGTATAACCACGCGCGTGCTAATGCTCGTTACACTGTATCTTACTCGATAGCCCATCGATTGTGCCAAACCACGTGCTGCGTGAGGCCTATATGCGGGCAACGACCTACCTCATTCATAGGTTCACTTTATAGACGGCAGCAGCTGATCTCGTTCAGACCTCTATGACTTGATAACAGGAACGCGCATGCCGTGAAAGAAAGAGCAATGTCTCCGCCAACTGAGCAAGCTCTACATATTGTGCTGCTCGGTTGTCAAACCTAAACCATCGCTCAAAATATATGAATATTGGCGAATCTTGCACAAAGCCGCGCAAGGCTTAAGAAACAGTGGGACTGTATGATTTTGAAGATTCATCTCGCCGCTTCTGTTGGTTATTTCTAGGCCTTACTTAGGTGATGCAGATAACTTGTATACGTTCAAATCGCCTCTAGACTTTAGCTGAGTGATGTCGGGTTGTTGCTACGTCAATTCCCAACGCAGGGACGTCCCAGTTAAACCGTATATGACCAGGGATCTAAGACTAGGGTTCAATCGCCAGAGAGAGACACTCACGCTGTAGCCAAGAGTTCGCAGCTTTGTTTAGATACACGGGTACGTTATCGCTGGCATAGGCCTTCCACCACTTCGCGGACTTCTAGCAGCCGCCGTTGTCTTTACCGTTCCCTATCTATAGTTTTCTCTCGTATTGGGCTCGCTGCCGTCGCTTCACAGCCTCTTTTGGACGAACTGTTGTTGCCTTTCTCATCTTTAGTGGACCAGTAGTGTGTATTAATTTGCGCAGTATCTGCGCCCGTTTATGGTGGTGATAGTTTCCTGGTTTGTCACACAAGGAACGATTCGCTAAACCGCTTCGCCGTAAAAAAAATAAAAAAAAAGACGCGGCCGTAGTATTCGAGAATAGAGAGGCTGTGTTTATATGGTAACTTGCACTCTAAGCCAAAAATGGCCAAAATGGGAGCAACGGCTGTTTTTACTCCTTCAGACTGACTGTTACTCTCCGAAAGACCAAGCGGAACAAGATGGCCCGACTTGTTCGAGAATGGGGGAGCAACCTGTATCATCTTAAGTTTGTAAGGGAGCAACGGAAGGAGGAACCGCTGTAAATGCTCTCGTCACGCAACGGTTACTCCCCGGCAAGACACCGACACAAAATATGCATGCCGCCCACATTGATATTCATGGGCCAGATTAGTGTTCGTTCTGTGTGGCAAACTTCACCAAACCAAACCAGTGATTTATTTTAGCATCCGTAGATAATAAGATAGCAGCGCTGGCTGAACACAGAAGGCCTGAGAATACAGTACGGCAAATACCTAACACACGCAGCAGCAGAATGGAGAGTTGGCACGTCAAAGCGGACCGAACGCCGAACCCGTGTAAAACAACGATAAAAAAAGCCTAGACACGCCGTTTGTCCGCGAAGTAAGGGCGTCAAAGTCGATCAAGCACCGAAACACGTGCATAAGGAGCCCCCCGCCCAGATAGATCGGAGAAGAAAAAAAAAAAAGCGGACCCAGACGCGCTTCTCATCAGCCATACACTTAGTAGCACGCTTCACCGTGTAGTTTGAGGGCAGAATGACAAATGTGCGCCATCCTGCGCCCGCACGAGAAGTGTGGCGCTAAGCGTAGCAAACGATGTAAGTTACAAAGTAATTTTTATTCAGTGTTTATGTTGACTAGCACTAAATAAAAATTACAATCAACTTTTATATTTATTTATGAGTTTTAGTGTACCTCAGTTTTTTTTATAATTGTATTAGGAAACACACCTGAAATTATTGCGCTGAAGCCTGAGCTGCCACTGCTCGACGTTTTTTTTTTTTCTCGGCGCAACTAGGTTCGCGTTCGCACTACTTACTCATTTCATATGGTCTGTGGTTGGCGAGCAAATGGACGTGCGGGCTGTGAGCTATGTTTTGATCGTGTGTGTGTGTCGCAGATTTGCGTTTCTACTTATTCGTGATGAAGGTTAGTGTATATTATCTTTATGGAGCGCGAGGTAGTTGTGGATTTTGCTGCTGGGTGGAACAAACACATCGTAAACACGTCTTCAGCTACTCTGCAAGCCTGTCGCCTCGTCGGACAAAGGACTGTGCATGCATCAGCGTGCAGGTGAGTGGCCATTTCCAGCAACATTTAATGCTCTTACAATACATTGTTGAGTGGTTGCGCTATTGAAAGAGAAATGATTTGCTCTTATTCACCGTATCACATTGCTAGCCGTATCGGACTAAATTACCTCTATTACCGCCTGCATACCCTCTTGCTTCCCCTGTCACCGCTGCAGTGCCAGTGTACTTTGCAGTTAAAAGTTCATTTCCGCAACACTACCTCGCTTCTAAAAACATTGGGGCGGGGTTGTAGCTGCATTCATACTGGCACTTTTCTACCATTGGCTTTATGTAATGTTAACGGCTGAGTGTTGGGGCCTTGGGCCGCATTTTTAGAGATGCAAAGTGTATGTAAATCAGTAAGTGAACAATTCATTGTCGCATCACTTCACTGGCATAGCCAGGCGGTTGCGCACGAATTTTTTTTAGGCCGGGCGTAGGGAGCCCAAATTGACGACCATATTCGCTTGCCCGGCCTATTCAGATAAGTGGACACCCCCCCCCCCCTCCCCGCACGCCTAAAAAAAAAAAAAATCTGCCCACATCACTGCGTCCACTTGCTTCACCTCTGCGCTGAACGTACTATTTTATAAGCGCACCATCAAGCGAGCAGTTTTACATATTGACAGAAACAATTGGAGGAGGAATTACCCAAATCTTTCAGATTTCTTTAGTGATGCAAAACCTTAGCAAAACTGAATTATTGTAAAAGACAATCATAAATGCTATATGTTCTCGTTAGCGCTGTCATTATTCTGCATCATTAAATCTTTATGCGCTGTGAAAACTTGGCATGCCGTTGAAGTCGCATATCGACGTTAATACCAATCGACGAAAATTTCGACAACCTCAATAATGCCGTTTGGGATTTGCCGCATGCACATAATTAGGCTGATTCCCACTTGGCTGTTCTTAACCTGACTTCACTGCTACCAAATGAAACAATATTTGATGCATGTCTTTTACTTTATTTTTTTCAGGGATTATGACACAAATTTGGTATACTGCAGATAAAAATGCTCCCAACGATGCTAAAGTACAGAAGCAAGTGAATTTTGGTAAGTGCAGACTTTTTGTACTACGTATATGAAAGCATCGCTTTTAGGGGCAAACTGTGCATGTGTTGGCCAGAGAATAGTTCATTATGCCACATGGTTACACTGGCACTGACAATTCGACATGGCTCCACTGGCCCGTGTGTGTGCTCACACTGTTACCGTTAAGATAAATGTTTATGTTTTCATTGCAGGGATTGCTGTTTGTACTAAAAAGCCAACTGCCAAGATTTCTTTACGCTGGTACTCCTAAAAGTATGCTTTCCCTATTTACATGGATTTGGCTTGCACAAAGCATAACACTTGGGCATAGATTCACAAAGCTGTCCATGTGCAGGCCTTCATAACAGTGTTTCTTGACTTGCCTTTACCCTGTTTTCTGCAGATGTTTCGTGGGTTTTAAAAGTGCCACAGCATGTTGACCTCCCCACTCTGAAATATTCGCGTTCAAAGTTCCGCAAGAGTGGGCTTAACTTTCTTGTGCACCTCTTTGCTAGTCCAAGATACTGAAGTGTTATGCTCTTACTAGCGGTGGCAGTGTTTCTAATGTTTGTATTTCCATCACATTGACCAAGTATGCGATCTTGGCTTGACTGGTAGCACATCCTCAACAAATGTCTTTGTGGCACATGTAGAAGGCAGTACAAAATAAATAGGCAGACATTCACACCGGGAGCTAATTTCTAATAATGCTTTTTTTTTGGAAACCATGGTGTGCGTATTCCAATTTGTCTAACAAGCAGTAACCTGTTCGGCTGTGAACCAACAAGACGTTTAACTAATAAAAGCTTCACATCTTGTTGCTCTCAAATATATATGTATTGGCAAGCTATCTGTGACACTGTCAAACAAAGAATCAGAATATCTGTGCATGCCTTAAGATATATTGCTTCGTTTACATATCTCGTGGCTGTGACTCGTCAACCGAGTGAACAAATGCACCCTAGTTTTCTAAATTTAAAGCATTTTTTGAAGGTAGCACGGTCTACATTTATTTGTCTATAGTTTTGTCCAGCCGTTTGCGTCAGGTACAAAGAAATATACTGAAGATTATCATGTAGCCTCTGCAAATGGTTGCTTTCAAGCAGGCTTTGCATGCTTGGCTTGTGCCTACAGGTATTGCACAATTCAAGACGCAGCAGCGTATGATAGAACAGTAGAATCGAGAGCAACTATGTGCACGAGCTAAATAAGTATTTTAACATGAGCGGACAGTACGTGTTATTTGCCCACACGTGACCTCATTTAGAATGCCCATTGGTGAATGGGCTCATAGAAATGTCACTCAGCTGTGTATAGGAAACAAGTTAACTGAACCTAAGGTATCTTTAGCTACTACAAATATGCCTTGTTGAGGTGCTGCACATTTTCTTCCAGAATATTGCTGTCTGAGACATCATGTGAAGAGCGTCTACCACATCAGCATTTATATGGCTTGCCAAGTAACGTTTGGTCGAACCTTCCTTTTTTCACATTCGTTTTGCAGTAGACATCCTAGAATGTAAGCGCTGCTGCAGTGTGTGTGACTCATTGTTATGAATTGATTCTGGAAGTTTAACCTCACACTTCTATTTTTTTTCTTGCAGCAATGAGATGCTTCACATATGCCTGCGGTGACGTTCTGCTGCGCTAGCCTGATGGAAACACCAGCTGCGAAATTTGAGCTCTTCAGAATTGGAGAAGTTGCCCTTCTCTCACCAATGATGACACAGGCTGCCCTATGCTAGAAATTCAAGATTGTTTTTCCACGGATGACGCAGAAAACCTTTGATGTATTATGGTGTTTGTTTAGTGCTGGCTGTGGTGTGGCGAAGTCTACTTTTACGTGTGGTCACACGTCGCCTCATAAAAAGAACAATAAAGCATTATTTTCCTTTCAATGTTGTCCACTTTTTGTGTTAGAAGCACCCAAGCAGTGCTCTTCCAAGGGAGCTCTCGCCATGTGTTAAGCGTGTGACAAGCATACTCGAGATAAATACTCATTTCCCCAAGGAGTAACTGGAAGCATGTGCAGTTGGTTTTCAGAGAGTAACTGCGAACACGTGGGAGGAACGGTAAAGAGTAACTGTTGCTCTTAGAAGAGCAACTGGTGGGAGTAATGGTTGGTCGGCAGGGAGCAACTGGTGGGAGTAACTGTTGGTCTGCAGGGAGGAACTGGAGGGAGTAACTGTTCATCCGCCGAAGGAGGAACTGAAAGGAGAGCAACGGTTCCTCCCTCTGCAGTTACTCCTTTTAGGAGAGTAATGGGAGTGGCAATGCAATTGCTCCCTGAAAGGAGCAACCCCTATACCCCTGTTGCTCCGTTTTGGCTTAGAGTGTGAGGTTTGCCTTGCGACAAGCCTGTACCATGTGACTCCAGTGCTGTATGAACACCGTTTTAGTTTAGGCGTCTTGTGTCAAACGCTCACAACGTAAACATTTGAGCATATCTGATCGAAACAGTGCAGCGCTGTAAGTCAGTTTTCTCCGAGCGTTGGAGATGCACTCGTACGTCCGGGTTGATGTGCTGCAAGTCAAACTCCCAAGGCTTTTCGCACCACAAGCGGGTGATTCACAAGCCTGCTCACAGCACACTGGAGAGTATACGGCGTTGTTTGTGAAAGCGGCAAGTCTCTTCCCACATACTCCCCACGTTTAGGGCAGCAAACCCGATAATGTCTAGCTAACTTCCGTGCCTTTCAATAATTCTCCCCACTCCCACTTGCTCCTTGAGAAAATGCCCTCGCCCCTCCCACAAATCCCTATAAATCGCTACTTCACGCACGATTCAAGCGCAACTGAATTTGGCAAATGATTCATCACGCTGAAGCTAAATTCAAATTAGAAGTTACCAAGATAACAATGTAAGGAGCACGCTGAACGAATCACTCGCAGTGATACACCGTCGTCTATTCTTGTATTAAAGGGCGCGTTTGAATAGAAAGAGGGAAGAGGGCAGTGCAAGCAAAACAAAACTGCCCTCACGTAATCGTGCACGAAACGGCCAGGCAGACACCGCCATTATAAAACCTGACGTTACATGATTTCCCCTTGTTTCCACACATCCTTAATTTTTTCATGCTGCTCTCGGCGTTTCAAGAAATTTACTAAAGCATAACTCTGGAACACATACTGTTCCCCAATAGGACGGACGGACGGACGGACGGACAGACAGACAGACAGACAGACAGACAGACAGACAGACAGACAGACAGACAGACAGACAGACAGACAGACAGACAGACAGACAGACAGACAGACAGACAGACAGACAGACAGACAGACAGACAGACAGACAGACAGACAGACAGACAGACAGACAGACCGACAGACAGACAGACAGACAGACAGACAGACAGACAGACAGACAGACAGACAGACAGACAGACAGACAGACAGACAGACAGACAGACAGACAGACAGACAGACAGACAGACAGACAGACAGACAGACAGACAGACAGACAGACAGACAGACAGACAGACAGACAGACAGACAGACAGACAGACAGACAGACAGACAGACAGACAGACAGACAGACAGACAGACAGACAGATAGATAGATAGATAGATAGATAGATAGATAGATAGATAGATAGATAGATAGATAGATAGATAGATAGATAGATAGATAGATAGATAGATAGATAGATAGATAGATAGATAGATAGATAGATAGATAGATAGATAGATAGATAGACAGACAGACAGACAGACAGACAGACAGACAGACAGACAGACAGACAGACAGACAGAGAACTTTATTAAGGTCCAGAGGAGACAACCACAGCAATCCTTTCACTAATACGTTTATTTTTATTTTTTGAATATACAAGGTTCGTAGAAATTTAGGACCACACAATTTACTCATTACACACCAAGGCATAAAAATGAAAAAGCGAGGTTGGTTAAGTATACCCATATTTTGATACGTCGGTGCGGCTCATGTGCATTTTTGAACGCCTACCGGGCTATAGCGTGTGCGTGTGCGTGCATATAGAGTGTGCTTAAGCACGGGTGTCAAAAAGTGACAGCCCACGTGCTACCTACGCAAGCGGCTCCACAGCATTGGTGTACACAGCCGCCGACTCTTCCGGCTCGGCTGTAGCCGGCATGCCTCAGACGAAAATAAACCTCCTGGATGCAACGTGAGACGAAGTTCGTGGATAACGGATTCCTACGAAAAACGAGTTAAATATGGAAGACCACCCCGCATCAAGGAGCTCCCTCTTGAAGCCCTTATCATTGATCTATACGCCTGTGTGAGGCATCTTGCCGAGTTTCCAGTGTGGGCTGGAAACGTTGCAACAGGCATGCTCTGCCAGCCACCTTTACTGTGAGCGAATGAATATTCGAGTGCAGACGCGAGACGCCACGCGCACGCGCCTATGTAAGGAATGTTCGCTCACCATGATTTATATAAAGCTTCTAATCACGTCGAATAAACTAGTTGGAACGTTAAGCCCCACACATCAATCAATCATCAAGCATCACGAATAGACTAGTTGACACAACAATAAGGTGTATAGCCTGAGGAGGAGGAGGAAGCGGGAGGACTATTCAGTATGCTTAGCGTCCATCTCTGTAATTAAACAACAACAACAACAACAGCAACAACAACAACAACAACAACGACGACGACGATGACGACAACAGAAACTACGTAATAATTAGGCAAAATTGCGCGTGTTTTCTCTGGATCTTGAACACTGAAAGCCTGACACAAATACTCCTTTACGTTAAACGATAAACAACCGCCGGAATCGCCGCACGTATATCGCGTACGACATTTCAGCTGTAGTTGAGCCACCAAGTAGTTTGGCAGTCAGATGCCTGTCCCTTGCCTTTTCTCGCCCTACCCTCAGAATAAGCGTATCATTTTTCATCCACTGTGCTTGTATCCTAAGTCCATTGTGACTTAAATAGATGATAACACTTTCGCACAAACATTTGCTGTTTACAGCAAAAAAAAATAAAAAAATAGAACTAGAGGGTCTGTTATACCAGTGCCTTTGTGAACGATGGACAGCAAAAGAATGTTTCCGTGCAAAATGAGCCCCAGATGCGACTGGCTATAAACCTCGCCCACCGTCGGTGAGCACCACTTTGTCATGTCGTGTGACGTCATGTGCTGCATGAAGCGCAGCCATCGTTTTTGACAAACCTTTCAGCCGCAGTGCATCGTTAAATTTCAACGCCAAGCTGAAGAAAGCTTAAACAGTTCCATTGCACGCGTGATCAAGAAACAAAGTCGTTCGTCAAATGTGGGCGCTCGAAAAGCAAGCAGCTTGTCTAGGGACGGCTCACGATGGCGCCAGTGTTGCCCAACTCGTAGGCCAATCACGTGGTCACGAAAATATTCGTTTATAAATGAAGTGCTCGACCAAGCTTGCTAAAATTTTACTAGATGGTATGCAAAAACAAAAGGATTCATCCACATAGCGCAGATTATGATAGGAAATTGGGTGTCATGGCCCCTTGAATAGACACACTGAATTTGATTATTGACATTTATTGATTCACAATATGAACACCTCGATGAAATGACAGGAAGTTCAACGTGGCCTTCACCAACATTTACGGGAAACAACCAAAAGAAAAAAAGGCAATGATGAACGAAAACTTTTTTCGAAAACTGGGCTCCAAAATTGAATGTGTCCCAAAATGCCCTCCTTACTCGTATTACCCAGTGCTTAATCTGCTCGCCCATCGCTGCATCCAGGGTCACCCTCGGGTGCCGTTACACACTCTCTGCGGTGCGAACTGTAAGTAAAAGTTCGCTCTAAAAGCCGGGAAACACTTCACCAGGGAGCTGTTTCGGAAGCAACCGAAAACACGGCTCGTATCGCTTCATCTATGACAGCCGCTCAAAGCTGTACACGAGCGGGAGCGCGTAGTCGTCGACTGCGACAGACGGGGACAGGACCGCGGCGCAACGCGGCAGCAGCCGCAGCGAGGCGACGGGAGCCGAAAGCGCCGAACAAGAGAGCGGCTCGGGGGGGGGGACGCCATATGCGGCGACGACATAAAGACAAACACGCTCACCCCACCCATAAATCGAGGCGCGAAGAATTTTATGCCTCCGGGAGGAGGCTCTCGATAAGAAATGCGCATCGAACGGGCGTTTGCCCCGCTCCTGCTCCCAGACTCCCGTTCGTACACTTTTCTTCGACGAATGTGTCCTTCAGTGGGCACACACAGCCAATCTTTGCCCGAGCCAAACTGAAGAAGAAGAAGAAGCAAAGACAAGGGTGCGTCAACCTTCGCATCAAGTCCCAAAATGGAAGACGGGTTATGTACACGCATCAGATGAAAAAGGCGGCGAGTGCCCTCAAGAGCGTGGAGACAGCAGGCCAGCGAACTGGTGGAGTGGCGGAGTCAAGAGCGCCCGTGCACACACATACACACACATACACACACATACACACACATGCACACGCACACACGCACGTGCATGCGATGTGAGAAAAGAAAGTCACAGATGGTGTAAAAACGGCGCGATAAAATATAGAATGCTTCAGACGGAGGGTGAGACCGCGAAAAATTTTGGAAGGATAAGGCGAGGTAAACGTTTCAGTCCCCGTATATAGACGGGTGAAAGTGCGCTGCGGCAGTGGAGCAACGGAGCTCTTTTTCATTTTTTCCTTCTTTCTTTTTGTCGAATAAACGGGGCACGAAGAAAAAAAAAAATGGCACGAAGGAAAAAAAAAGGATAAAGCGAGAGTATTCACTTTCTCCGAGCGCCGTTTTCGGCGTCTCCCACGATACATCTCCGCGGCCGTCACATCTTATCGCACCGCGCGGAAAGCGTTCTCATGCAGATGCGCTGTCGAGAGCGAAAGGGATGAGACCCGAGCATCGAGCGTGGGGACGGTCGGCGTGCAACGTTACACGTATACTTCCTTCCGCTTTCCTTTCTACAAGCTTCTGAAGACCATTACACACGCTTTTGCTTGAAAGCATCTCATTCTTATTCATCATTGTATGCATCTACACCACGTATCCTGCTTCCAGGATGTTAGCAGTGCAAATGCATCAAATTATTGAGCAAGTGAACAACGAGCATAGAAATGATTTTAGAATTACGATTTAGTAACCCATAGCTTGATTGATTTGTGGGGTTTCACATCCCAAAACCACCATATGATCATGAGAGACGCCGTAGTGGAGGGCTTCGGAAATTTAGACCACCTGGGGTTCTTTAACGTGCACCCAAATCTGAGCACACGAGCCTGCAACATTTCCGCCTCCATCGGAAATGCAGCCGCCGCAGCCGGGATTCGAACCCGCGACCTGCGGGTCAGCAGCCGAGTACCTTATCCACTAGACAACCACGGCGGGGCTAGTAACCCATAGCTGTGAAAGGCTTTACATACGAGTAGAATCAGGGAAGTGCTTCCGAACAACAAACCTTTGATGAGTCATTCTAGTATTGACAAAGGATGAAATGTGTTACTATGATCACCACTGAGTGTGTGTTCTTGTTTTACCTACGCTTTGTATGTATCTCTTGACTTTCAAGTCGCGCTATCCTTGCCTCAATAAACCAAAAAAGTATTCTGGTTAACCTCAGTACCCCTCGGCTATCCCTCACACCCCACCTTCTCTCTATCCTGTGCGAAAATCCGTGAGATCCGCACGAAATATGCTCTTTTCTGGAGGGACGTCTTAATTATGTGCCGTGCCTTGCTGGCCGAACACGAACAACTACGAGCTTGCAATGCGCACTCCAGCGAAAAGTTATTCACGTATTGTTGTGAACCTGTATTCCATTAGGGAGATATGGGCGCGAGATTCGGGTGAAATGCAGGGCTGTAGTAATTTTACGGACCAATAACGTCCCGTGGCTTAAGTCGCGCATTTTGGCACATGTTTACAGATCTGTGCGTATGTGTTAATGTGTGTGTAGGGACTTGTTTTCAAATTTTTGCTAAGATTTTTTATTGTATTTTCTTTCATCGCTCAATATATTCCAGGAATACCATACCAAACATTTTTTGGGACCACAAAACATTCTCTAAAACACACACACACACACACACACACACACACACACACACACACACACACACACACACACACACACACACACACACACACACACACACACACACACACACACACACACACACACACACACACACACACACACACACACACACACACACACACCATGAACTTTGCTAGGGATGCATGTCGGGGATGCACGCATTCATTCTTTCATGCTATAGGGTCACGAAAACCATATTCAATAAACATCCAAGGTTCCTGTTGCCGTGATAAAAGACGTGACTTACCTTGTGCTATTTAAACTGTTGTAACAACGTGCACAATTTTATTGCAGATTTATTTACAGCAAACATAGCCATGTCCACTTGGGTTTGTTATTTCCAACTAACACTAAGAGTAGGCGATGAAGTAAAGTGAGACTTTGGCGAGTACAGCCAGTTACGGCTAACTTGCTGACGTAGCGACAAACGCTTACAATACTTATCTACATATGCTAATAGAAATAGCTAAGGGTAATTCGGCTAGCTTCGTAAAAGAAATGAAAACATGAAATGAGCCAATGAGAAGCGAAGAAGTTCGAGAATCCACTGGATAAAGGTGCAGTACGGCAAGACTGCTTAAAATCATCATTATTCGGTTAGGAGTAAAAAAAAGCTTTGCTAAGCTTTCCCTATATTTTGTATTTACTCCTGTGAGTAAAATTGTCTCTGAAGGTATGACGCAAGGTACCAGGCACAATCGCTCTCATTGCCCTTTCAAGTGAACTTTATTCATGAGTGGTGACGACGCACTTACACTCTCCCGGTAGCAGTGCATTCGATCAGCTTAACTAGTTAATGCTACAAACCGATGATCACGTAACAAACCACCGCGCTGGCGCTTTCAGTCGCACACACTTGCATGACACGCCGATATTATGCACAAGGGCCCGTTCAGGCAGCAGGTGGTGCGAAATTCAAAAAAAAAATCGTTTAGCAACTCTCGTTCCTAGCGTTTTTTATCGCTTGCGAAGGCAACGAGGCAAAGAGGAGGACGACGCTTTTAAAACACAGGTAATACGTGACCTTGGATTCGAAGCACCTCGCATAGCACCTATACAAGAAAAAAAAAAAGAATAAGAAAAAAACACCCTCCATTGACCTATTTTTCCCATCGCACGCGAGCTCGACGCGGTGTGGAGAGGCCAAGCTGGGCAAGCAATAAATAAATTACGCCACATTCTCCAGCTTCCCCCACCCCAAGAGCCTAGCCATTTTCGAGGGGGGGGGGGGGGGATAACAATAAATTTGAGCGTTGGGCAACCTGGTGCGATGCGAGCTGGGGCCCCTCTCCTAGCGCCCAAGAGTATACACGGTGGAAGCCCCAGAAGAAGTCGACAACGCTCGGAGAAAGCCTTGCAGGGGGTAAACTCGAGATAGGTGGGGAGGGGACGACGAAAGTACCGTTGGATGCACGCGAAACCGAAAGTATACTAAGGAGAGAAAGAGAAGTTTACACGACGCCATCAGAGACCACGAGATCTGCGAAAAAAGAGCCTTGGAGAAATCGAAAAAAAAAAAAAAAGGCGACGGCCCGGTGCAGGGGGCGAAGACGATGGAGAAGAAAACGTTTTTCCCATAAAAGTCGGAGAAAAACGCTTTCATGCATGCCTGCCCGCGTTCCGGTCTCGGCTCGGAGGCTGCCTACTCTCCCCCAATGTTCCCCTCACGTCTCGGGGTGTTCTCTTGCACGCCTCCCTCTTTAAGGTGCATGGTCCGAGAGAGAGAGAGAGAGAGAGAGAGTAACGGGAGGATGACAAGAGGCAGGTGTTGAGAGAGTGCGGTGTCCGTCGTCGTCTTTAGAGACGCCGTGCGAGGCGTCAAGCCTCCGTTTCTTTGCCCCGGACAGTTATGTTTACTTCAGCGCGTTATTTTGCTCGAAGAGTTGGCGGCGAAGGAGACCTGTTGTTCGCATTCTTTCTTGCCCCCACCAGCCAAGCGGGGCGTCGCTGTTCGACTGGACAAGGAAAGCAGTGACGCATGGATGAAATAAATACGGGTAACGGAGGCCAAGTTCACAGGGTGAAGCAAAAGGGAAGAAAAAAGAACGTCACAGCGAGCGTTCGGTGGATTGGGGGGAAAGGAATAAGACGGGGAACCTAACTTATAGCGAAGATACGTACGGAAACGAAGAATACCGTACAAACGATTGGAAAGAAACGGCGGCCACGCACGCAACGGCAGGTACGCTTAGCTCTGGAGGTAAGTAGAAAGGTACGGGCATATCTCTGCAAGGTATAACGGCGAAAAGACTGCCGTGACCGCGAGTGGAGAGAAAAAAAATGGAGCCAATGAAATGCTCGTGTTTCGAAATTTTGCGAAAGAAGAAGAAACAGTTTGGCGTAGATGTGTTGCTGTAACGGCCGCAGTACGGGGCGCCATTATTCGGCGAGTCAGGTAGATGGAACGACATAAATGGGTAGGAAAATTTATCGCGACGGTATATTCGAAGAAAAGCCGTATCTTTGACTTTCTTAAGCGCGGCCTTGACGGGCGCGCTGGATATCGGCGCCCGCGATGTCGGAGTTGTGCGCGTCTTCTTTTCGTGGAGACGAAAAATATGTTGCGGCTCAAGCCGACTCACAGAATGGGACGGCGTTATCTGAAGCAGAGCACGAACGCAAAGCGAAATCCAAAAGTACATGTTGCGTTATTGTGTAACCGTAGTACAGTATAGACGCGCTAACGCGCGCTCTCTCTCTCTCTCTCTCTCTCTCTCTCTCACACACACACACACACACACACACACACACACACACGCACGCACGCACGCACACGCGCGCACACACACACACACACACACACATATACACACACACGTCTGTTCGCACCAGTGCGTCCAAATAAAAAAAAAAACGAAGACATGAGTGAATATGGTTCGTTGGGCGAGTTGGTGATACATGACCGTTTTAAAATGAGAGCGCTCTGCTTAGACGCGGACAGAAAGACAGGGACAAGCGCTTGTCCCTATCTTTCTGTCCGCGCCTAAGCAATGCGCTCTCCTTTCAAACACGAGTGAAGTCGGTTTTTCCTCACAACACTCTTTACTGCAGTGAAGCCAGCTTTGACTGACCGTCACTTTTTTTGACGAGCTGAGCCCACATTTAAGGAGATATGCAGAAGAACCCTGTTATAATACTTCGTATAAGCTACAGCATAGCCCGCAAGCCAGAAAACGTTGGTGTACCGTGACTTTAAGCGTGCTACGCTCGGGCAACACCGCTGATTTGCGATGAACTAAGAGAAGTAAGCACACGGCCATTTGAAAGGCATTGGCAAAAGCGAGTTTACAACACAAGCGGTGCATGAAAAGATATAAACACATGTTGGTTACTGGAGGCACCTAATGGATAACCAAGAACGCAAGTTTAAACAGAAAAAGAAGCATCCTTAAGATCTAATATATCTGGTTACGCTTTAATTAAATCTTATACAAGCGGTATAGTTACCACGACAGACCAGCATTACACCTCGTCTAGAGTATAATGAACACTTTATCTTCAAGCAAGGTCATGATATGCACGAAACTAAGTTGTTTTGTCGGCATAAGTATTGGACAAACGAAAGTCGCTGTTGGGAGATACAAAAAAGAAAAAAAAAGGCCAAGCTGTTACAGCGAAAGCTGTTACGAGATGACACAAGGGCCGATTCTGTCACCGTAGTTGTCCACCGCCACCGGTGTCTGTAACCGCTATAGCACGAGAAAAAAAAAAACGGGAATCCAATTCAGGCCCTCTGCTTAGCAGCCCAGTACTCTACCACTGAGCTACGCCGTTACTTGAAACTCTTTTGCAAACTGACTCATACGCAGTCTGACAAGTCAGGTGAGGATATCGTGTTAACATGCGTAATAAAGCGGTTTGAAACAGTAAAGTAACAACGAAGCCCTACTACACATTGCGAATTGCTTAACGAGTGGGTCGTTAAATGCTCCAAGCCATTACAAAAGCCTCGGGCAGAATTATTCCTCGTCGTGAGTCAAAGCGTCAACAAAATGCCCATCATGTCTTACAAGTTGTGTACGGCGGGTATACCATGCTTCTGCGTAATATGAAGAATAATGGTATAGTGAATGCATTCACACTACACAAAACTATTACAATTCACGGCGCCATGCAAGTGTACCTGTAATAGCTGCTCCAAGAGCGTGTAAAAAGAAAACGTTCTAGAAAGGCCGCTCTTCTGGCTTTCACTGTGACTGTGCTGCGCCTTCCGCGCAGGTCTTCCAGTTGTTCTTGTCGTCCAACTTCACCTTCGGCCACTTTCTCTAAAAAAAAAGCAAAGCGATGCTCACCTCCGCGTTTTTCGTGTTGAAATCAGGACAATCGAATACCGAGAATCAGCAAACACTATAGCAGAAACGACGTGTACAGAAACATGTGGGCGAAGTCGCCGGCGCCACTCGCAGTGATGGCAGAGTCGCCCAGACGTAGTAAAACAGCTATTTCTGCGGTATCCTTTAAACTTACATCCACTAACTAATCCTGTTAGAGTTGAACAACCCGGGAATGTCGGTCGTAAAATGAGCCCTAAGCACTTTCTTTACTGGATATCGCCGCAGTAACCTTCCGTAGATCTAGTCGACAAAGAAGCCCATAACCGTAAGATTTTTTTTTTTATTCGACTCTCAATTCGCATTTCGTTTCAGTGCTGCACGAATGTCAAGGGTCACTTGTTCTCGCTCTCTCTCGTCTAAAGAAGCCTCTGCGTGGAAGTTGGTCTGATGTGCCAAACATCGGAACAGGTGGCATACGAAGCGGTGCTGTAAATCATGCCTCCGCGGAGTATTGCAAGTTGACAACCAGCTGGCGCCATGTTAATGTAAAGGCCTGACAATGTGCTTTGCAGTTTTGAATAACGTGCTTCCGTCAAAGGCCACGTGCAAAATTGGATCCTCTAAAGCTAACCATTTCGTCTGCTTTTATTTTGTTCTTGTTCTCTGCGAGCAGACTGCAGAAATAAGTTTACTGGCTGTATAGACTGTCTGGACGCATAAGGGTCGCCTATAGTGACCTGACACAACGATACATACATCAGACTGTTTTCTATTTCAGGGTATCGAGAAACGGTTTTGGTAATTTAACCGAAATGGACAGCCGAGGTATATAGCATAGTGTTTTATAACGCTCGGACACTGACCAGAAAGACGCGGGTTCGATTCCTGCTGCTGTGGTCGCGCTTTAATGAACGCAAGTACCACAGGCACCGTATAGATAGATTTCGGCGCGCGTTGAAGAACCCCAGGTTGTCGAAATTTCTGAAGCCCTCTATTATGGCGTGGCTTATAGTCATACCTGTGTTTCGGTGCGTAAGATCTCCGAAATTCTGCCAACAATTTTAGCTGTTTAAGAGACGATGACTTTCGTGAAATGGAGAGAGTGAACTGACACACAAAATCAAAGCCAGTATTCACATAAGCGTCTTGAACTAACGATCTAAGTTCGTAGGAAGACATTTCAGCCAGCGCTTGACATTTCATTAGCGAAGCCATCTCTCCGATGATTAATATTGCTTACAACCGAAAAAAAAAAAGACTATTCGGCCTTAGGTTTGTAGCTTTGATATAAGGTGCTATTCATTGGATCGTCACAATCGTAAATGCATTGATCCACAAGGTAGAAACGACCAGGTTGTAAATGCTAGAAGGCACAGTTTCTGGCACATACCTACGCTTCCGAAATTTAGAAATCACTGCGCATACATGCCAGCGCGTGGAGAACAAGCAACGCGCAGAAACGCTATAGTTTTCCTCCAACCATAACGACGACAAACAGTGCTGAGCTCCGGGTTCGCCCAGCCAGCTGGCACTGCTACTCAGCAGCGCCCAAACCGCGCCTGTAATGCATGCGCACCAGATGCATTCTACAGGGTGATTTCGGAGAAACCTGCCGCAGTAAGATTCCTTATCGCCGTTGTTTAGCCGCCGTCCTAGCCTCCCGAATTAGTCCCACGCCCACCAACTAGGAGCGGTAAAAAAAAAAAAACTTTCCCGCTGGGATACGTAAAGAACAGCGCTGTGAGGGCGTGTTTCGCGATCGTGTTTTAACAACACAAACCACATTCTACATGATGTTTACCCTTCGCGGGGGCAATCGTTATTGCCGTCTAAAGCCAGTTTTGTAATGCCCCACATGTACAGTAGAAAGCGACTCGCAGGAAGTGCTTAATCGTTGATCATTTCCTAGAATCAAAGTAAACACAAAAAAAACAAAGAGTACGCCGACGACGCTTTCTGTTTTTAACTAACACGAAATGAATTATGTCGTCGTAAATTGCCGTCGTGTCAGTGATCCGTAACATCTTTCCGACATAAGTACACAACGCACCTTTAACGATTCACTGCCGATTCGCGATTACATTGAGTGTCGACAAGTGCGCCCGGATTTTTGGTTCGAATAGTCGCTGCCAGAGACCCCCCAACCGCCGCTGCCCTCCTCTCCTTGTAAAATTTACAGCCTACGCGATAAGAAACGCCCGCGGCAGCTGCTGTTGAAGTCGCCAGACAACAACTGCATATACTATCTTCTCCGTCGTTCCTCGACTCGAGCGCTACCCCCCCAACTCGAAGGAGCAATCAAATTGGGAATATTCAGCCGCCATGCAAAACGTTCTGGCGTTGAATCCCGCCATCGCGGTAGCAATCGCGGAAGCATGACCTCTATAGAACCTCAGATATCGGTTTCGGAATGATCATCCAGTGGTCAAACTATATGTATACTAAACGTCGCATAAGAAAGAAAAGAGGGCACGATTCATTATTTGGCTGCCAGCAACAAAGCGAGGCGAAGCCTTGAGGAATGAGGGATTAAAGCGGCCCTGCGGTTGAAAGAAAAGGCGCAGGTGCGACAGGCTCACAAAACGCGCGTCAAAATAGTCACGACGGGTCTCTCTGTTCGCGCATTCGTGTTGTCTCTCTTGGCAATCTTCCGCCCTCTCGGTTTGGACGAACAGATTCGTGAGCCCGCGCGGTAAAAAAAAAAAAAAAGGCATATCGCGGGCGTCAAGTGCACAGCATGTGAGCGTGTTTTCCAAAGCGTCGCGTCAGCCGGACCGGCCGCTCCACGCAAATGCGCGCCGGTCGGTGGGCGAGGCGGGGCAGGTCGCTTCATTTCCGATCGCAGCTGCGGGGGTACACACCTTGGCGACCGCGACCGCGAAACTGAAAAAAAAGACACAAAAAGGAGCGCTGCAAATGCAGACTCAACCTCGGTGCCACTGTCCAAGAGTGCCTCTGTCGATCCGAACGAAGGCGGAAAACTGTAGAGCGGGAAACAAGCAAATAAGGAGCAGCTCCCGGACAAATGAACGAAAAAGAGCAATCTCTCTGTACCGCCGTACAGTGCCTGCCTGAGAGGCGCGAGAAAGCGGGAGAAAGCAGAGGGAGAGGTGCGTCGGAGTAGAATACAACCACCAGAGGTGGAAGAAGGCGGTTTGGAAACGGCATATGTACGAGACGATGGCGGCTCGACGCTCACGAGAGGGACCGAGAAACAAGAGGGCGAGCGAACGCGAAGCGACGGTGCAAAGTCGTCCATCAGTTTAGAGCGGGCCGCCGCCGCCGAACCCGTTTTCATTGAAGGGGTCTTTGGCAAGCCGCTGAGACAAGAGGCCTGACGTCTGCTCCGACGGGAAGTGCACGTACACACGAGCCGCTCGGTCGACGACGGTGCCGATGCTGCGGGTCAGAAATGAAGAAGAAGACAAAGGCGTAAAATAGTTGGGACGGCTCGCGTGGGGGGGCAGCTTATAAAGGGATGACGAAACGACAAGTCCCTGAGCGGTGCTCGCCTGCCCGCGGAGAGGCTGCGTCGCGTACACAGCGAGGGAGGTGCGGGCGTAAAGAGGCAGGTGTGGCCCATGGAGGCCGTGCAAAGTCATTCACCGGAAGGAAAACGTACTCCTTTCTGCCCCCCCCCCCCCCTCTCGGTCCAGAAGTCCCCACGGTAAACACTTGTGGCCTTAGGTAATCCTCTCTCTATTGTTTTTTTTTTTATCCTCTTCTACACCACGGCGACGCGTCTACGTGGTTAGAGAGTGTGTAAGCGCTCCCGTTTATCACGCCTGCTTCCGTTGAGCGCCTGTTGTAGTTTTGCGGCTCGCACTCGCAGTGAGGCCACGCGAGTTCCGTCGCCGCAAGACGAGGATCAGTCGATCGGTTCCGTGACCAGGCCGATGGAGTATCTGCGAATCGATTAGCGGCGTCACACCTTCAGGAAGTGCTGATGACGATGATAGGGCGTCCTCTCAAGAGCGCGCGGCCGAGAGAGCGACAGCTCTGGATTTGTCGCCGAGGTGCTCCACTCCGCGAAGAGCTTGCCGGGCAATCAGGGAAGCATCGAGATAGCTGCAGGAGAAACCTCTTCCTATAAGGATTTTGTTTGTCTCCTAGAGCGCATCTTAATACTATATGTGCGGGAGCCTCAAAAGAGAGAGTTTGCGATAGAATAGAATACAAAAGTTAGCGGCGAAAAGCAGGTCTGTACCTAATGCCTAATCGGAAACTATAGAACTCTCGTACTTTCTTTTCTATCTTATCTATTATTGCTCTCGTCCCCAACATGACGTGTACCGTAGCCAACCGAGCCAGCGCTTCGTTAAAGGGACACTAAAGAAAAAAAAACAATTTTTCACGTATTAGTGAAGAATGATTTCGCAATCCCGAAAACGCCACTCTTACCGCGAGAGGACGCTTTGTAAGCGAGAAAACACGCGCAAAAAAAAAAATGCTAGTAGAGACGCCACTTTGCGATTCCCGTGCCAAACATCGTGACTTAAGAGTTTCCGAAGGCGTCTACTGGGTCCTGCGTAGCTTCTAATCAATAAAAAATAAGTACGTTGTTAACTGTGGGTGCCATAGACCTGGCATACGAAGTTTCAGAAAATTTCGTCGAGCCCCTGTAGCGAAAATACGAAAAGTACATTTTGAAATTTTTGACGTGAAAAATGAAACTTCAACCTTTATTTTCTCCGCTAATAATGCGATAGTGAAACATAAGGCATTAGAGCTCTCAGAATGCACTTTATCAATCAAAACAAATTCATTGTTTCTCTTTAGTGTTTCCTTAAGTCTAACTTCTTCGCTTTTCTTTCTGTCTTCATTAAAATTTGCGAGCATCCAAATAAACTGGCATAAAGTGGCTTCAATAGCAACGCGGGTATGTACATAACTTGAATCATTGTCTTTTAGAAGTATGTTCGGTTTATATCACCCGAACTCAAGGAAGATGATTACCACCGAACGGTAGAGCATGCTAAGCCCACGAGAAGTTGGCACCACATTGCTACGCCTCAGAGAAATATCGCGTGCCGAGAAATTTCTATCTGCCATGACACCCAGAGCACAAAACGACACCCGAGCACACTTCCCCGAATGGTCCCCACATCGGTTTAATGACCCGCCCCCAACGAAATAAGTCTCTGCCTACGCACCAGCATCTGATACGTTTTCTGCGGGCGAAGGCTACCCCTGAGACTATGGAGAAGAACGCCTCAAGGCAGCTGCCGACATGCCGAAGCCACGTCAGCCGAGCAAGGGCAGTGTCCTTTCCCATCAGCGACCCATTCTCAAGCAGCGTGCCGTGCGGAAAAGACAGCGGGATTCAATTGAGACAAGGCCCCTGGTCCAATGAATGTTCGTAAACACATCTAAACGAAAGCTATAGAAAGCACATACATAAGAAACGTGGGATACACGTCTGCTCTTGCTGCCCCTCTCCCTCACGCGCCACATCACCTGCGTCACCGCTTTCAGCTGCAACGAGGTGCCACGCGGCCTGGAGCCAATCTGGGAAGCGGAGTCGATGCGAGCCAATCCACGTCGAGTCCAGCCAGTCGTCTGAGAGATGAAATACGGCCGCGGCCCTAGGCGACGTCTCTATATGCATATGAACGGGGCCGACGGCGGGAACAGAAGGGGCGGGCTGCCGTGGAATCGCGTACGTACACGAGCCTCAGGCGGTGGTGCGGACGAGTGAACGAACTGTACTACCTGGCTAGACCTGTTGCCCCCAGTCGACCTCTGTGTGCCGCCGCCGAAAAACACGGTAACACGGCGTCCAGAATAAGCGCGTATAAGAGCGAGCGACACAAAACAAAGGAAAGGAATTCCCGTCCCCGAGGCTGTCGACACGAACGCGTGATCGTTGAGCTTCTAGTGTAGCGGTGATTTGCTTATACGTCAAGCTGCTGCATGCCCTTTCCATGGCCGCATTGCAGCTGCGGCGCATCGACAACACAGACTGCGCCTTTCACACGCATGTTCCACTAATAATAATAATAATAAACTGCCGACGTGCGCATCTTGAAGTGAGGCTTACGTGTATGACTGCTAGCTCCTGATCAAAACAACACAATTGTCGAGAAGCTGCTGTCTCCATTGTCGCACCTGGCTTTTTAACGATGTAGCATTGATGTAGTGCTGTCAGTGGTGTCTGTCATGAAGCAGACCCCGACCTGGAACAAAGCTTTCGATTCCAAGCGGCCTTAAAAGTGCGAGATGAGCACCTGTGCAGCTCACAGCAGTTCAACTTGTTTTCTTTTTTTTAAGTTGTCTGCTGACACAATCGTAGCTTGTTCTCTTGCGGTCGTTCATAAATATACTATATATACATCAAATACAGCAAGCAATGTAACCACGGGGTCTGACGTGCCGAACCAAGACATGATTATGACAACTTGAGTAAAATGAGGAAGCGAGAGAGCTTGACAGAGGAAGGAGAAGTTTGGCAAGTAGCAACCGTGCTGCCGAAATCGGTGACAAGAACGAATCGAAAGGATACGAAAGGTGAAACACTGAACACACAAAAGACTAGACTTGAAGACTTTACAGTTTAACTGTGGCGAAAAGCAAGTTTCTGGTGGGCAGTTCTAGCTGAATGCAAACATGCACAAAAGTTATCTACAGTCATAAACACTAAACACCTCTTTTTGCTTGCATATAACAACGCACTTACCGTCCTATGTAAACGCAGAAGAGATCTGATGGGCGGTGCGCGCGTATACTTCACTTTTTCGGTGCGAAACAGCGCGATGAAAACGAGGACGCAGAAAGAAACAGACGGGACCAAGCACTGATCGTTCCCGTCTTCACTTTATCAATTGCACGATGTTCAATTCAGCTGATTAAGCACGGCAGAAATACAACCAGCATCGGCGTTTGTACCTGCGCTTACCATGGCGGCGGCAAAATAAAAAAAATGAGGATCTCTTGGGTTATCGGGAAAATGGGAGCAAGCGAAGCTTGGCGTGCGCTTGTCCGACGTCATACTTTTTCTTTGTTCCCTTTTTTCCTTTTTCCTTTCTTCTTTCCTTCTTTCTTTCTTTGTTCCGTCCTTTTTTCTTCTTTCCTTTTTTTATTTCTTACTTTGTTGCGTTATTTCTATCTTTCAATTCTTTCTTTGTTCCTTTCTGACTTTTCTGTCTTTCTTTTTTTCTTTCTTTTTTTCTTTCCATCCATCTTTGTTTGTTTCCTTTCTTTTTTATTTCTTTCATACTTTCTTTATGCGCTGATCCCTCCTATCTGTTTCCTCCCTCCATACCGGTTATTGGACATATGTGCTGACCAGCGCAACATTTCAGGTGCTGCAGGCAACAACAATGAACATGCGTGCACACTAACGCCCCAGTGAAGTGTGCACAGCAACGCTTAAGAACACCCCGACAGCCTCGATAAAATATCAGACTGCCACATCAGAAACAGCCGATTGTCGACAAGCCCACGGCCGATAGAGTATCAGTTATCACCAGAAAGTGCGCCGTAATCATTAATCGTATGGACGGCGCGCCTCCTATGAGGTCGCATTTCTTCGCAGTCGTACTTACAACGCCAACGGCACTTGGGAGGCAATACAAGCTTGGTTTTTGTTTGAAAACCACGTGTCTGCGAGCGTCGCCCGCTATCCACGCTGTCCTGCTCGCAAGAGGATGAGGAGTCGAGTGACGGGAGCGCGTCTTGCGCACTCAGCCGTGTGACACGGCCGAGTCGAGGAATGCGCCTATCCTGAACGGGTAAAACGAAGAACGGCGTGAAGAGGAGAAAACAGTGCCGCACATTGAACCTCGCAAAAAGTAATCGCGTGCTCGCTCGTGCGGAGGCGGCCCACCCAAATCGGCCGGGCAGACCCGATTCGGGCGGCCCGCCAAAAAGCACGGCTCCGGCGTAGGGCTCGTCAGGTAGGCGCGCGTCCGCTCCATCCAAGAGCCTCGCTTTTGACTACGTGGCAGAAGCGAGCATCAGCGAACGCCACGCGACGCATCTCGGCGAGGCAACAAAAATACGACCAGAAGCGAGATATTAACAACAGCCGAGCTACGTTACTGCAAACGCCCGCGGGGCGAGGCGGTCCCGAAAAGAAAGCTTCTCGGTCTCTCCGAGAAACCTAAAGTTAGCGAACGGGATGCTGCTGTTGCTGCTGGGCAAGATGAAGACGGGTGCAGGATGGGGCCGTGGACAAACGGAGCATTCGTGTGTGGCGCCCGCCTCCGCAGCCGTGTGTGTAGCCATGGGATCCCTGCCTGGAGCCACGACGCGCCGAATGCGAGCGCTGTTTGTGTTGCCCGGAAACGCCTGGGAGGCCACCAGAATAAGAGGAGCGCGGAGCAAGGGAAGGGCGAAGGCAGAGCGGGAATGCGGTGCGAGTATGCGACAGGTACATACGCGAGGTTGGGGTTCGCCAAGAGTCTGGAGAGCATACGATGACGCAGGGTTAGCGGTGGTCGCGGGACCGTCCCATCAAATAATGCTGGTTTCGCCATGGCTAATCAGTCACGCTGTTGAGCTGACATCTATGATTGTTGGTATTTGTCTCGCGAAGATTCGAAACAAGCTTGAGGTGTGACAAAAGTGGAACTGGACGATGGAGCATACATACGGATCAATATAAAGGGCTTCGAGATAGGTAATAGTGCACTTGAAGATGTGAAATACTATGTATACTTAGGGCAGGTAATAACTGCGGAGCCAAACCATGAGATTGAAGTTACTAGAAGAATAAGAATGGGGTGGAACACATTTGGCAAGCACTCTCAAATTATGACAGGTAGATTGCCACTACCCCTCAAGAGGAAGATATATAACAGCTATATCTTGCCGGTACTTAGCTATAGAGCAGAAACCTGGAGACTAACAAAAAGGGTTCAGCTTAGCTTCAGAAAGACGCAGCGAGCAATGCAAAGAAAAACGGTAGGTGTAACCTTAAGAGACAAGAAGATAGCAGAGTGGATTAGGGAACAAACGGGGTTAAGGATATCATAGTTGAAATCAAGAAAAGGAAATGGACATGGGCCGGGCATGTAGCGCGTAGACAGGATAACCGCTGGTCGTTAAGGGTAACTAACTGGATTCCCAGAGAAGGCAAGTGGGTTTGGGGGAGACAGAAGGTTAGGTGGGCAGATGAGATTAAGAAGTTTGCGGGTATCAATTGGCAGCCGCAAGCACAGGACCGGGTTAACTGGCGGAACATGGGAGAGGCCTTTGTCCTGCAGTGGACGTAGTCAGGCTTATGATGATGATATATGGCTTGTTGGTCAAAACAGCAACCCTTGAGACAGGTATGCTCGCTGTCGCAAAAGTGGCAGATGACCACAGTGTTGTTTCAGAGCGTGCACGCACGACAAGGAATCGTCAGCGTGCATCATAACCTTGACAACTCTCCTTTTTTGCTTCTTCATCTTCTTCGAGCTCGCGGTTTACTTTCACTGTGATCGCGGGCTATGTGGCGGCACCCCGCGACGGCCACACTAACTAAGCAACTCCCGAAGGTCCAATATAAAAGCTCACGAGACTGCACCAATAGATGGTCTGGTTGACACAACAATCCTTGATCTCTTATTCTTGTATGTACTCATGCGTTCAAATTAAACATAAAAACAAGTTTATGTGTGCACTTACTGAGTCGCATCCAGAGGAGAAGGCCAGATATTTTCGCCAGCGTCCACGATACCAGTTAAAGCCACTCGAATAACCTTGCCCACCTGGGGATGAAGAGACCACAATCAAGCGAGTACAGTTCACGAATATTGGCGAGGAAGCAAATTATGAGCTGACATGTGTTCTAGGCGAGAAGTGTCGCCTGTGATTGAATATGTTCCCCCTCTTATTTGCCCTTCATGATTATCGCTTTATCCTTCGAATAGTACACTTTAATACAGTATAGTACAACAGGTTCAGTGTAGTATAATACGCGGCACATTTCTGAACAAAAGCTCACATTTGTGCAAGAAAAAAAAATGTAGTGAGGTCATTCATCTGCGCCTGTTCCAGGCATCTGACCAATTTCGTTAGACCGAAACCCTTTTAAGATTACGGGGGCGTTCTTAAGTGCATAACAATGACTGAGGCTATGTAGCCTGAAGCTGTATTCTGTGCTGGCATTTATCTTCCATCGTTCTAAAGCGCGGTACTCGAGTGGTGCCTGCTGCAGCGAAATAAACCATACCCAGGTATACAAAAGAAAAAAAAAGAAAATCATGGACTACGTGCTGTCAATATGGCGGCGGTATGACGAACTCAAGGTGCGCTATCCTTATAATAGCCGACAACCTCACTCAAGATGAAATTGACTTGCGTCACGCCCTAAATGTGCGGGTCGAGCCAACGTTCCACTTCAAGCAAAGCATTCGCTCCTGCCACGGGGTCCTGAAGAGCGTTTAAAAGTTTGTTATGGCAAGAAAGAAAAAAAAACGAGAAAAATTGAAGAAAGAGAATGTCTTATAGGTATTTATAAGTGCTCTTGGGAAACGGCACGTCGCACAGGGTGGTCCGACGGCCCGGCGCATCTCGGCAAAACACAGCGGCGCCGCTGAAGGAGACGCCCGCCAGCTGCGGCGTTTCCGCTAACGCGTGCCTTTTCGCAGCTCTCGATGCGTCTCCGTCAGCGTGACGCGACGGAAAACAAGGCGTCCAACTCTTTCGCTAATAAGAGCGACTGGGGCTATGTCGTCCCCCGTTCTTTTCGTCAATGTTGTGGGCCCGTGCTTCGCGAACGCCACTCCTTCACACTGAACGCCGCGCGCCCACCCGCAGCACGATGCTCCATCTTGACGGCGTCGGGTTAGCCCTGAAAACCGCACCCTCAGACGCCTGCCTCCTCTCTCCTATTTGCGACTGAACCTGTCGCGAAGGACTTCCTTGGGATCGCGCGAAAATCGCTGGCGACGCCTTCCATATACACTAAATGCTGCTATTAAGCGATGCTCACGGACTGAAACGGGACAATGCGGGGCTACGTAGTACACATACTTTCGTTTTCACCTTCTTCATTTCGGGTCGTATAGCTCATGGCAAACATTATATTTAAATACCAGTTTCACTGTGACATGACGTGGTTATCTCAAGCCAGTGCGCATATACAGTCGATATACTAAAAGATACGTCGCGTTTGAATTCGTGAATACTTGCACATGTGCACACAAAAAAAAAATTGTTTTTCTGATAGCCCTGAAAGTATATATAAGCGTGCGCACAGAGAAAGCTAGGGCTATGTGGGGGAAAAGGTTTAAGGATTGTCGCGAAATAACTCACGTTTTTACTCAGATTGACCTGCCCTGTCACAGCCTAATATGTAGGGTTATCGCCATGCAGATTTGCGGCAATACTGGCGGCCGATCGGCCTCCAATACTGCATGTCAAAAACGGTGTATACTTGCCACCATTACGCCCTATAAAGCTGGCAACCAAGCGCAACTGGTGCAAGCAGCGAGCGAGTCGCAGCGAGTCATTGCTTCATTACCATTTTGCATCCATTGCGGAACTAGATTATGTAGGAGTTTCGCACTGGTGGAGAGGGTATGGTTGTTGAGCGGGAATGAAACCTTGCCCTCTATAAATGAACACCCTGCGCACGCCTATGTCTGAAAGATGGCGTTTTAATTAGACGCTTAGCGGGCAACTGTAGCGAGGCGATCATTTTCACGTGCGAAAATGAGTAACAGCATATTTATGACATTCTATTGAGCACATCGTTAGTGCACACTGTAAGATGCGATCTAACTGCGTTGTGTAGTGCATGATGCGCGAATCCAATCAGCGCTGTTACCTCCACAGGGAGAGGCTGCTCGCCCTATAGTGAACGGTTCTTTCACACTCGAATTTAGTAGTGAATTTCGAAAATGAGGGAAAGGAAAACGTTTGTTTTTTTTTGTAACGTTGTTAAACTCACCAGTGGCCTCTTATCTGCATCAAGCTCTTACACCAGAATTGTTCATTAAAACCAATTCCGACTCACCGTACTAGGAGAACGTACTACTCAGGAATGCGGCCATTCAATAGTATAGAGGCAACTCAAAGCTTTATAAATTCGGAGCCCTTCCTACAGAACCATACATAGTTAATCACCATACCTTTTCATGTCTCTGTGTTTCATTAGAGCGGTAGCTTGAGTTGGTTTTGTTTGTGCTCGAGCGTTTGTCTTTATCTGGCGTATACAGCCACGTCGAGCGTCTGAATAGAATATCACCAATTGGTGGTGTTTCGCGACAAGAAATCATAAAACTCTATCTGAAGATTTCTGCGAACACACGAAGAGACGCAACTTCAAACCTATAGATCTGCCAATGGGCCACGAGAATACAGCGTTAACCCATACTAAGTAGACCCTGTGGATGATTGCCGTATTTCTCTATCGATAAATGACATGATTACGATGTGTGGGATATATGACTTAAGCAACGAGAGCGCCATGCATGTATACACAACTATACATACGACGTCGTGCTGGTTCCACGACACTGTTAAGTTAATCAGCAAGTGCCAGTCGGAATATATAACTGTACGTGAAGATATCACTACAACGCGTGTCTATTATGACGTTACGGAAGAAAAATATTGAGCGGCGTAGCAACGCGCAAAAGAGCAGAGGAAGGGATATTACCACTGCCCGAACTCATTTAACCACAAGAGTGGAAGCTTGGGCTAGTTGGTGCGTAGTCATATTAGCAAGATGTTTCAGCGTGCGAACAACGGAAAAAAGACAGGGTAGACAGAAAAGAGCGCTGACTTCCAACTAACTTTATTTCACAGAGTGGCAAGACTATATACTGCTAAAAAGGATGATAACAGAGCATGAAGGTAAAATGCAAGCCTAATATACACATCAGTAACAAAACACGTGTGACGGGTCCTCTATTGCCTCAAAGCCCAGCCAGGTAATCACGTTCAGCCTGTGATAAAGCAATCGGTGATGTGCTTACACATTTATCTCCTAGCAAGTGTATTTTTTCGGCTTCGATCATTTCTCGGGTAAGCTGGTCCCTGTGCCTTGCCAATATTGAGCACTGATCAAAGAGAGGGGTGCACCCACAATCTCGGCAATGAATGCCAAGATGCCCTTGTACCACATTGTGCACATTGTTTCGGTGTTCTCGGAGGCGGTCATTTATGCACCTGCCGGTTTTCCCGACATAGATGCACCCACACGTCAGTGGAATCAAGTAAACGACTCCCACTGCGCATGGTCTACCCTGTCCTTTTTCCTTTGTTCGCGCGCTGAGCCCCGCCGCGGTGGTCTAGTGGCTAAGGTACTCGGCTGCTGACCCGCAGGTCGCGGGTTCGATTCCCGGCTGCGGCGGCTGCATTTCCGATGGAGGCGGAAATGTTGTAGGCCCGTGTGCTCAGATTTGGGCGCACGTTAAAGAACCCCAGGTGGTCGAAATTTCCGGAGCCCTCCACTACGGCGTCTCTCATAATCATATGGTGGTTTTGGGACGTTAAACCCCACAAATCAATCAATCATGTTCGCGCGCTGAAACATCTTGCAAATTTAACCATATGTGCAAACGCCGCTCATTTCTCGTCGCACCCGTTTATCACGAGACTGCGTTTGTGAGAGACAGTATACGCCGAACCGGTGCTATATTGTGGCTATACCGCTGCGTTGTTTGGGTTAGATAACGATCGCTGCCTCCTTACAGCCGGTGTCTCTGTTTACCTTGTACAGCGGTTGAATAACGGATCCACGTATCATCAAAGCGCAAAAGTACATTGAAGATGGTAAATTCGTTATCTTTGCAAGCGAAATTAACCCGTATCATCAACCAAGACCTACCGTAATGAATGCGTGCGTATAATAAAACACTGAAAACGGTCATTATAGCCGTGTTGCTTGCTGAACCAAATGTTTTATCCTGTCTAGTTATAAAATGAGCTGCATACCTTGGAGGAAGGTGGGATGTCTTCACAGAACGTTTACATAAACGAATGGGGCCTCGTCGCATGGATATATTATATTTGCAACGTAGTACGCGTAATGAATCCCAGCCCATATTTGCAAGTAATACGTTATAGTTACCAGTGTGAATCGACCATACAGCAACGCAAGCGATCGGAAGAAATGACTGTCAGGTGATTATGCCAGGGAAGGGACAAGAACAACAAGAGAGAAGGCAGGGAGGTTAACCAGGCACGTGCCCGGTTCGCTACCCTACGCTGGGGGAATGGGAAGGGGGGCATAAAGATGAGAGAGAAAGAGAGAGGAAAGAGGGAAAAAAAGAATTGCCAGTCAATGGGCTGACAAGGTTTGCTTGGAATCTATGCAAGCACAACGGAGCCACAACGCGGGCCATGCATTTACGCAGCGCCGAATTAAGCTTCGCGCTATGGCAACTCGGCATTTGTTCACTCAACGAGACCCGTCCGTGATGTTTCCTTCATTTTCTTATAAAGCACAGCATCGTAATTTGGGCGTCCCGAGCAGCACTTTTTCTCTGTAATTGAACACTTAAGGACACCTTTCAAGATGCTGATTAGCAGCGGAATATTTAATATACTCGTTGCTTCCTACTTCAGCCTCCCATGGCACCACGCATAATCTCGGGTTGTTTAAGGCCCGAGATTATACGCCCGAGTTAAGCACGCGAGAGGGACACCCCACACACTGTACGCTGCCCAGGAACAGGCCAATGCAAAACGGGAAGTCAAAGTACAGGAACGCTAGAGAATGTCGCGAGTACTCACGACACCATTTCTAATAAACGGCCCGTGTACGTTTTCCCAGTGAACGTGCTCTCGTGTGTCATGCCGCTTTTTCGTCATATTGTCAACGCACGGTTAATGTGGCTTCAACGTGCACATTAGGCGGACACGACATCTACGCCCCGAACATTAACTAATGGAACAACTACACAATCCCTATTCGCGCATCTCTGTTGATGGCAACTTAGCAGAAACAACGACGTGCAAATGTTTTTCACCGGGTTTTGTGAACCGCGAAACCAGGTCGCGGGATCAAATCCCGGCTGCGGCGGCTGCATTTCCGATGGAGGCGGAAATGTTGTAGGCCCGTGTGCTCAGATTTAGGCGCACGTTAAAGAACCCCAGGTGGTTGACATTTCCGGAGCCCTATACTACGGCGTCTCTAATCATATTGTGGTTTTGGGACATTAAACCCCACATATCATCATCATTGTGAACCGAAAAAACACATTAAATATATATTTGATGAAGAGTGACGCTTTAGTGAGAGGTGAGTCAAGCATGCTTACGCACGCCTCGCGTGACCGCTAGGTTTCGCAAGTCCCTACGCTGCTGGTCGCGAGCACATTGCACCGCAGACACGAGATATTTATCTCGAAAAACCATTGACTCGCCCCTTATTTTTTTTGCTTTAAAGCCAGAAGAAGGCTCAGGGAAAGATCGGTGTAGGGTCACGTGGCCTGCGCTAAGCGCTCATTAAACGAAAAAAGAAAACGGAAACGGTACACGAGATATTCAGGGTGCGCCGGCAATATCTTACGCCTCAAGATTTCAGTGCGACGGCATGTTAGGTTGAAGAAGAGTCAAAGAACACCGCGGCCAGCAACCGGTGCGGCATTAGCTTGGCAAAGGTTCTTCGAAATGAATTATTCGCGCCACCCCGGTTTACCTCGAGCTCTACGAGACCGCACCACCCTGCGCGCGCACATGTGGCCCCGGCGAATACATCGCTGGTATATAGCGCCGCGTTTCGCCAGTATACGTACGCCACGGTCCGCATTAAAGGGCCCCAGTGATTGTTTGTGGACACAGGCGATAAGGCGACCGTCTATGGGCGAAACGGTGTCTGTGCGTGCGTGTGTGTGTCCGCTCACCCTGCTACACTAGGGTTCGGGAAGAAATATAAGGCATGGCTCGAAGAAGGGGAGGGTGATCGAGGCATCGTGTGCGCACGACTAATTTCGTTGACTCGCTAATTACCACGTGTGGCAGGCCTACATCGTCCGCTGTTTAGGCATAAAATGGCGAAAGAAGAACGGGTCTAAGATCGAATTAATGCCGTACGCAAGCACACTATGATGTATCAGCTCCGTGTTAGCGAGCCGGCTAAAAACGCGAGCGTATTAGAGAGATCGGGATGGGCAACGCGGCACCACCACTCCCGCGACCGGGCCCCCCTTGGCCATGATCGGCGGTGTTGGTAGGCGCACGGGCATGTGTACTGATCTTAGATGCGTGCGATACGAAAAAAAAAAAAAAAGGTGGGGAGGGACGGCGGGAATGGAGCTCTTCTTTTTATCCATTTTACCATCCTTCGTTCTGTGGAGGTGCGGTCATCTGTGCCAGAGGGCTGTGGGCGGTAGTGGCTGTCACCCCCCCCCCCCTTCCTCTCCCCATGTGTCGGCTTTGAGACTCGCGACGACTGCAAACACTTCCGCCTTGTTCTGCATTGAGAGAACACCATTAAGGCTTGTATGCGGACGAGTGTTGCGGAAATTCGGCTTGCGCAATGCTTCTTACGCTGCTCTTAATTCAGCTAAGTGCGGGACTTCGGCGGCATAACCGAGTGGTGTACGCGGCTTACGCTTTTCACCGAAACTCGGGCTTATGGCTTTGTTCTTCATAGCGTAAACACCAAGATGTCCATCTCTGAACGAGCTCTGCTACAGAGCCGGGCAGTTTAAACGCTCCACGAGATTTGAAGCTTCGTATTTATTTTTTATGTGAGAGAAAGGGGGGGTAGGTATTTTAAGTTCGCAGCCACACAAAGAAAAACGGTGATGTCAATGATGTAATACTGCTCTTAGTCTATAGCATCTGCTGGCTGTAATATAATTTTAACTTCGATTTGGCCCGCACATCGTTCTTTATAAAACAACGCCCTAACACGGGTAAAACAGAAGAACATTGAGGACACGAGCACCAGTTTCTTTCTTTATCCATGTATGTGCACTGTGTTGCATTCATTACTACGAACCACACCCGGCAAGCTTAGTTTGCAGACTTAATTCATTTAAGGGTATAGTTTTGTTTTTAATTACCTATACGTTTCGTTTTTCACTACTCGTACTCGCACCTAAATAGGTTCGACATATCTTCACGGAAGCTCGCAGGCGACGATGTGCTGGAAAGCTTCGTGTTCAGAACGCGCGCGCAGAAGTTGGAACATCCATTTTGGCACTGCGTTTCTTTTACGGGACAACCCTTATTGGATGCCATCGACTTATGAGGCTACATCAAATGCTACGCAATCCTCTTGAACGAGTATTCCATGCGTCTATCTAATGCATCGACTTCTTAATAAAACATTGTTACCTACTTCGACGTATACACCAGAACCTAGTAAGATTGCGATAGCATTTAGGGAACAAGCTTGTAGACAAAATTGGACATCTCTTAATTGTCGATCAAGCGCTTTAATTTCATTCAGCAAATAGGCGCCTTTCTAATGATCCTTAAAAGAAGCTACATAATTATACGTATTGGCACAGAAAACGCGCAAGTTTGTAGAGGGGGTTGTGACACGGAGCTTGGAAAGAACTAATTTAATGAAGGATATAGCCCACGGTCACATCTCTGTCCGAGATCTCGACGGTTTTCCGAGGCGTGAAGCAACCGGACTGATCGATCACAGATAAAACAAGTTTTTTTTCCTATCGGCCTTACATACGCAGCTTTCGTCTTGTCGGCAGTTGCATGAAAAGAAAGACAAGAATTACACCGTAGGATATCGAGTACTAGCAATTAAAACGCCGTCCTTCTTGTAGTTCCTGGCGGGTTTTATTCAACACGTGTATAAGTATCGGCGAGCTGGCTCTTTGTCGAATATCGTGTGCGCGTGCGCGTCACTTTTGCTGTCACCCCGCGTTGCTACACCACGCGTGAAAATAACGGTTGTGCGAGGCTGTCAGTACGGGAAAAAAATTTATATATTCTCGTCGCTCATAACCGAGGCTACGCTTATCCACTGTTGGTCACGGGACGAGGCGCGCGACCCAACAGTTCGAAAGAAGAAAAAGAGAAACAAAAACATACGAAGCAAGCGAGGGAAAAAAAATCGGGGCCAGTTCTGCATATATACTCCAGGCAGCCTTCCCGATCGATCATATTTTTAATGCTCGAGAAGCCCCGACACCCTTGGAGGACGCTGTTTTTCTGCGGGCTGGCGAACGTATTATACGTGGAAAACGGCCCGCGCATATCGCCTCCGGAGACAAACGGCTTAAACGGCGCCTATCGAACGGCACCCGACGCAAATTTGCTCGGACAAGCAAATCGCTCGGTTATGCATACGACCCAAAGGGCAGATCAGCCGGTATACATTCTGCTTTCTTGTAGATTCGTAACTTTTTTTTTTCGCCTCGTAAAAGAGATACCGGCATGACGTAAGAATGGGCTGGAAATTACGCCTCGCTTCAAGTTTAACCTATTTTATCTTATATGTAGAAGCTAAAGGTCTTAATCACATTTTTTCTCCCTTCCACGTGTTTTCTTATCAGTCGCGCATTTGCTGTCCCGCTAAAATTGCGACCGCCGCGCCCTCCGTGAGTTTATAATGGCACTACACGTGTGCGCTCCCTTCTCGAACCTCTTCATCATCTAACTGAAGCGCTACCGTCCAAGTTACAGCCGTTTCTTGCTTCCTCATCGAAACCACCTAGCCTATCGGCCCGTGTAACCTGCGAGGCATATACATCTACGGGGAGCACCGTTTCCAACCACCGACCTTTTGGCCTTATGCGTTAGCGCCATGGGTATACGGACAATTTATGCGTTGCACTTTAAAGAACCCCATGTGAACGAAATTTCCGGAGAACTCCGCTGAGGCGTCTCTCATGATCATATATGGTGGTTTCAAGGACGTTAAACCCCACATATCAATCAAATCAAATTAAAACGGGGCGTTGTGCTAGCCGCCAATGACTTCCTGTATACTTTCAAGCGAGGTAAACCTGAAATCAGTCTGCAGAGCAGAACACGTATGGGGCTCAGCCACCATGTATTCAGCCAATGCCAGTGCGGTAGCGTAATCGCATCCGCAAGTGCCCTCTACCGTACGCACGGCGCACGAGGGGATAAACCAAGTGTACAAGACTTGTATGGCTGAATCGTTTTCCATCCGTTACGGTCCTTTCAATGTCGAACTCAAGGTATACGATGATCCGCTCAAATTTTCATTTGCGAACGGAGCTTCAAGAAATGTGTTCGCAACATTATTTAAAAATTACAAAATGGGGCATCGGCGTGCTACCTGCGGTGTTCCCATATCTATGAACGAAGGCATATTTAGATGCGCACAAACAATAATTACGGCAGTAATTATAGAAGTTAACACAAATAATGTTTAACCAGCAGAAATAGCCAATGCAGTACGGTGGGAGAATTCGAGTCCTTACCTGCCAATAATAATCCCCTGAATTTCTGAAATGCGGCCTCTCGTAATCACCGCGGAGCGATGCTATCGGGCTAATTTAAGCAGGCGAAACTGAAACCGACGCACCAAGCAGCACACCTACGACTCACTTCGGAAACGCCGACGACACTGTTTCCCTCTTCGTTGTCAACCATCAATCTGACAACTTCACTTCGTGGCCACTTATCGACGCTTGCTTATCCTCCTCCGCGAATGCGAGGGAAAGTATCGTCATTGAGGGCGTTTTCGAAATGAATGATGGATGCGCTGTTTGGTGGGTCGACTTCGGTTTCGCCTGTTAAAGTAGCCAGATCTCGTCGCTCGGCAGGTGATTACCAGTAGCCATTTTCCAAATTTTTGAAAGTGGCTGTGGACTATTCATAGGAAGCTCTTGAATTCGCCCTTTTAACTCGACTGACTATGTCAACTGGTTATTTGTAATTTCTGTAATTACTGCCGTAATATTATTTGTAAATATCTGAAGGTGTCTTTTAGGAAAGTAAAGGGAACACCGCAGGTAGCATGCAGACGCCTCCTTTATATAATTTTTAAATAATAATATCGCACATATTTCTCGAGAAGCCCTATGCGCATGCTACAAAACAATGGTCGGCATCATGCGTCTCGCATGCCGGGGTCGTAACGCGCGTCGCTAAATCTGTAGTCGCTTGCACATAAGCAAGACATTGGTGCTGACCAACGAAGCAAGCGGAGTTTGTGCAATGTGGCTGAAATGAAGAATTCGCATTGCCTAAGTCAGTGGGAACACATAGGGAGTCTAAAGGTGGAACAGCACCGGGATGACAGACTAACAAAAATATTCGCGCGCTTTTTTCACGGACCCGACGGGTACTCTAGAGTAACTAAAGAAGATAAAGATTTAGAAATAGGAGCGTTGCATTCGATGACGCCTTCACTTTCTGAACTCGAGATACGGGTGTGAACTAGGTAGACGCTTGATAAAATTGTAGAGAAACAATACAGCGCATAGGACGGCGGTGAAATCGCTAAAAAGAACACACGTGACAAAGGTACCTGTTCGTATATATACTTTATCTCAACTTTTTTTAGAACCTCGGTGTGAAAACACAGACGCAACGGAACATGTACTTATGCTCATACAATAAGCGAAACGCATATGCAATGCGTATGATTCGCAACACCAGCGGCTGGCACAGCAGGACGGTTTTTTCCTTATCTTGCATTGCAATTTTTCCATTCATGCTATCGCGTATTATAGATTATAGGTGCTGCATTCTTTTGCCAACAGTGTAATCACGAAAGAGAGAGAGAGGCGACTCTAGAATATATCACTGAACTATCTCTAACCTAAACTGCATCCTTCACCTACGGCTTCGATGGTTAGAACTTTTATTCCTTGCAGCAAATTACCATGGAAAGAGGAAAAGGAAACTGGCGTTGCTGAAACAAGGCAAAACAAAAACAAGACGACAGGAGGGAGAATAGAAATCACACGAACGGAACCAAAGTAGCACGCACTTCGACAACATGGTGCCCATTTTGCGCCGAAAATTGAGACGTTCGCGAGAGAGTGGATTTCGTCGGGAAGCCGATGAAGAGGAAAGGAAAGAAAGAAAGAAAGAAAGGATCGAGTGTGCATCTGACCCGCAGACATGAGCGCCGAGAAAATGGCAGGGCAGGCAAAACGCTCTCCGCCGCACTCGATTTCCTCTGGATAGCAGCTCACCTTGTGCACCGAACAGTATAGATTTGGGGTTTGGTGTTGCTGCTAGAAATCTGACGGGATCACTGCGTCGGGTTGCCAAAGCGCGCAGGCCGGACACAACAATACCCGCGGGCGTCAAACAGCAACAACAACCCCCTCCCCCCCTCCCCCTAAAACCACAGTCCCTATCTCGAAAGGAGTGGGGTCGCGGTCAGCCCCTCTGCACGAATGCTGGAAAATCATACTTCTTCGAAACGCCAGAAACTCACGCGCGCGCGGATGCGCGAAAACGTCGTCGTTGTCAGTATCCTTCGTTGGATGAGTGGGCACGTGTGTGTGCATCTGTTCGTAAAGCGCGCACAGTTCATGTGTGCGTATGCGCGTATACAATGCAGTGGTGTCGAAGCGCACACCACACCAGAGTCGTCACGATTCGCCCCCCACCTCTCCATCTCCCTTTTTGATTTCTCTCCAGAAACCTGGTGGTGATTGTGGCTAGGTGTTTGTTTCCTCCGCGATTCCTCGACCTCTGTTGTGTGAAGCAGCACACGATCACGCGTATACCGCCCCATGAAAGTGCAGGGACGCCATTGTAGTGAAGCCCCCGAGAGGGCCAGCTTGACCATCAACGAAGTTGGACGACGTATGTCTTGTAAAAGAAAGAGAAAAAAAAGAAGAGAACCGAATCGGAAAGCCCCCCCCCCCCCCCTTCATACGCACAAACCGCGATTTTACAGAGGGTTTCCTTGTCTATCGGTGATCTTATGCACCTCTAGCGTATACTGTTCGCCTCTTTCGTTTCTTTCCCCTTTATCGCCTCGCGCTGTTTTCACGAAGGGAAACACAGGTGAAGCGCGCAGGGCACAGTCATCCGCAGAGTCATATGCCGAACGAGGAGCGAGGAAAAAAAAAAAACACAGCGTCACTAGTTCGCTCGACCCCGATGAAAATCCCAGTGTTTCTGAGTCGAGTTTTTCGCGTAGCCGAGGCATGATCGCCGACGCAACAATCCCGGAATTCGAGGCCAGCTACGAGCGCGCCCCCGGTAATCATAACTCTATACGCGGGGCCGACACCGTTCCGAGTCTGTGCTCATCCGTGGGACTCGCTATGCGCCCGATAGTGGTCTCTGAATGTATACTACGTGGCGAAAGCGCTAACGGCAGCGAGGGATTTGCGTGATGTGCATGCACGCTGCGGTGTACGTGCTGGCACGTTGTGTACATTATGCGGCACTCGGGGACTGCGTTCGTGAATACGCAACGAGTATTCACTTGCGGGCTGCGTACACGGACACCCTCTTTTTTTTTGCGATGCATACGGCATGCCACGCAAGGTGCATACCATGTAATATCACTTACAACGCAAATTCTTTGTTTCCTTCTTTCAGTTTCCTTTACGATAGTTGTTCTCTCATCCCAATCATCCCCAGAGTTTTTTATATAATTAAAGTTTTTTTCTGGCTAACCTCCCTGTCCTTCCTCATTTATTCCTCCTCCTCCTCCTAAAGTGTTTTTTCGTATTGAAAATTACTTTTACGTTTCGAGATGAGATTATGTTTGAAGAGAAAGGGTATATCAGTGCAGTTGAAAATGACTATCAGAAGGCAGGGAAAGCATCGCCGACCTCTGCATCTTTGCAAACCGACATGTTGTACTTGTATTTGCACAGTTGTAATTGTTGTTGTCGTCGCCACCATCGCTTAGGTTCTACCCATAATTAAACGGTAGAGTGGATATGTGCCCCGTTACTGCTCCAAAAAGCTCGACAGTGCTTTCGGTTTCTTTGAAACGATGCTGAATCAGCGTATCTGTCGGTCCGAGGCACCTTATATGGTCTCGCCTTGTCGACTTCTAGCGTCATCACGGTGTGTGTCATGTGGTCAGGGTGCATTATAAGCAGGGTATGCGCCACGAAGTTTGGTTAAATACCACTACTAGCCACCCGTATACTAAATATGAAGACGGCATGCAGCCAGCTATAGCCCAACAAATATAGGTGAGGATGTTAGCGGAGCTGTAACGTCCTTTCCTACATGCCGTAGGGGACTGAAACGAGGCATGTAGAGAAGGAGTGGGAGAAAAAGAAGAAGCACCTTAGGGAAAGCCGTCTTTTAACGCAGTTTTTTTGACGACGTTATGGGAGTGGCAACACCCTTTTCTACATGCCTCGTTTCAGGCTTCGCAGCACTATACAGTGCCTCATCAAATAAATCTCTCTAAAAACAGTGCATACATTGCCCCTCCTCAAGTTTCAGGTTTGTGCAGTTGAAAAACGCTTCCCTAAATGTTTGGCCCCTTCCCACGTTTTTTTTCGTGACATCGAGGCCCATGCATAACGCTACAAAACCGCCAAACACATAACTCATTAACCCGATTTTCAATAGTATATAACACACTTCGGACCGAATAGGTTGTTCATCATCGCAAGGCAAACACACGGCGCATTTCACGAGGACAGAAACAAGGAACACAAGGAAAAGCACTTTCATACCAGCCTAAACGACTTTTCTATTATGCTATAGCTTTTCACTGAAACAATTGTCTTCAACGTTGAGTTATACTAAAATTAACTATGCAGTGAAACGAACGCAAAGGCTGCGCAAACAGCGCGCAATGAATGTATGAACGAATGAACGAATGAATGAATGAATGAATGAATGAATGAATGAATGAATGAATGAAACATTTATTAGTAGCGCGGAAGAGACACAAAAACAAGGAACCTACGAGGACCGGCGATGACTTCAATCTTCTCGTATTTACTTGCATTTGTGCCTCTTCCGCGCTGTTTATGCAGTCATGAGACACCAAATAATCCCGTCACACACCTTGATTCAGTAGACAGATAACTGTACATTCCAGTGCCTTTGATTGAAATACACCCCAGGTAAAAAAAAATTATACGTAGGTTTGTACGGTACACGGCCACATTAAACGTCAGCATTCGCTATACAATTCCTCGCCTTCACACGCACTGGGTGCTGCGTGTATTGCGTGCCAGTGGCGGACGAAAGCGTTGTGTAATGCAGCGAGCCATTACTCGGGATTCGGCAGCAGCGGCTCGTACAGGTTTTGTGCCGAGGTGGTCTCACTCGATGTTTAGCGCCCCGCGCGATTTGTAAAATATATTCAGTGAATTCACCGGGCGCTCAACGTGTACGTTGCGTTGACTTACAAACGCAAACGCGCACGCCGATGCGCGCACGTTTCCCACGCGAGCTTGCATTTATGAATCGACGCCGCGATTTTGCGGGCGAACCAAAGGCGACTACGCGACGTCCTTCGCGCCACGCATGCTGGGTACACACACAGAAACAAGCGAAGGCGAAGAACTTTTGCTTATACAGGCTTTAGTTTTTCTTATTATTATAATTTTGTTAGTTTTCAAGCTGTAGAATAAACGTACACGATTGTCCGGCAGCTAAGCTTCGTCATAGATTGCTCCTCGTGACGACTCATGTCTTTTGCTAAGACTGTAAGCGTGAATGGCCAGAGGAAATCGAACGCCGTCCTTGGGTTTTTCTAATGAGTTCATTCCATGGCTTCTGCGAAACTATGCAGCACGAAATTGCGAACTTCTCTACACACGTACGAATAGCCTTGGTTCGGGCCGTTTGCAGTGAACCTGAATAGCGTGCTCAGTGATTCATCAATGCTTCAAGGACCAGACATCTATTTATTGAGGTGTCACGAAGACAGTGAAAAATCATTGCATTTTACAGCGAAGTGGTATATCAGTAGTGCGCCGCGTGTCTTTTATTCTATGTATCAACAACTAAAAAAAAATACATGTACCACGCTGATTGGGCAAACTTGACCACTCACCCTCAGTCTTCTATGAATAAGCTATCTAAGTAAAAAAATCGTTGAAAATAACTCCACAAGAGCATCTGAAATCCTAAATGTTACAGTTAGACAAATCCCCATACCCACAGCCACTCACAATGTCGACTAATGTGTTTAGTGCCACAGCTTCTTCCATACTAAGCCCTGTGAAAGACCCGATTGATATGTAGGGTTTAACGTCCCAAAACCACCATATGATTATAAGAGACGCCGTAGTGGAGGGCTCCAGAAATTTCGACTACCTGGGGTTCTTTAACGTGCACTTAAATCTGAGCATACGGGCGTACAACATTTCCGCCTCCATCGGAAACGCCGCCGCCGCAGCCGGAATTCGAACCCGCAACCAGCGGGTCAGCAGCCGAGTACCTTAGCCACTAGACCACCGTCCTGTAAAGAGACCTGTCAGAGACCTGTCTACGTTTTACGTTGAGTTTTGTCGGAAGCGTGTACGTGTTCCAACCAGATATTTGATTTCCGGTTAACCTCCTTGCATACCCGCGTCCACATCTCTCTTCTTTATCCCTCTATACACGTAACAAAAAATGTTATTCAATGCGGACATCGTTAACAATATCTCGTGGAGTGTATTAGACGCAATATAGGCGATTTATGCCAGCTGAACGCTCGCCAAGTTCATGCGGGGACTTATTTTTGCGACTAGCCGCACCGTGGCTCACACGCCTACACAGTGAAACGGTTTCGACCGTTATGTCACTGCATACACCGAGACCACTGCGACGGAAACGAAAACACCTGGTGGTTTTTGTTCTTGTTCCGGGCCAATTTACCTAACCTGCTCGAACTTATAACCTCACTGGGCGGTTGACGACACCGCCATGGTTCTAGTTTCGTCTCCGTTTTCTGTGTGTATGCGTTGAAATTAATTAAAATAAGACGCACGAATATTTGCAGGTGAAAGCACAATTTACCAACACTTCTGTGCACAAATGTTGTAGGCCCGTGTGCTCAGATTTGGGTGCACGTTAAAAAACCACTGATGGTCGAAATTTCCGGATCCCTCCACGACGGCGTCTCTCATAATCATTTGGTGGTTTTGGAACGTTACACCCCACATATCAATCATTCAATCTTCTGAGCACAAGTACGCAGTGTGTGATTTTCACGAATATCTGTTCTGCGCTCTTTCTTGTCAGAGCAATGCACCTGCCCGCGGTCTCAGTAGATAACCCCGCCGATAACAATGGGTGATAATGAAAACGCCAGTCCTGCGCGGAAGGCGCGGTACAGTCACAGCGAAAGCTAGAAGAGCAGCCTTTCAGAGCCTTTTCTAAGCACTCATAGGGTAACTCCTGCCAGCACACTTGCTTGATGCCCACTACGCCATTCATAATAAAAGAATTGTGTAGTAGGCTGGCATTCAGTATGCTATTTTTCGTCATTCTTCTAAGAAGCGTGATATCCGCTAAACACTTGCGAGGAATTTTGTGCCTGTTCATGCAGTGGCTGACGATGATGAGGAATTATGCCTGAAGTGGGTATGTGCCACAGTTAATAGCTGAACAAAAACAAGCTTCTGTAATGGGTTGGAGCATTGGACGACCCACTCGTTACGCTATTCGCTTTGCGCGACGACTGGCTGTTCTTTCGCTGTTTTAAAACTTCTTACAAGTCGCATTAACGCAATTGTTTTCCCGATATCAAGCCTGGCTAAAGCAAGTTTGCCAACAAGTCCCTAGCGCCGGCGTGGCTCAATGGTAGAATACCGGGCTGACAACTAGTGGACCCGGGATCAAGCCCCACTGTGTCATTGGTACTGTAGTCGAGTACAAGTGTAGAAGACAGGAGAAGCCCCGCCCAGATGACCGAAGCGGAGCAGCCAATTCGCTCCGTGACTAAAGAATAGTTCCGCTGAAAAAAATTGACTGTTTCTAAAACACGTTTTCATCGGTATAAACAAGATTTGTGTATTGTTGATTGATTTTTGATTTTTTTGATTTGTGGGGTTAAACCTCCCAAACCACCATTTGATTATGAGAGACGCCGTAGTGGAGGGCTCTGGAAATTTTGACCGCCTGGGGTTCTTTAACGTGCACCCAAATCTGAGTACACGGGTCTACAACATTTCCGCCTCCATCGGACATGCAGCCGCCGCAGCCGGGAATCGAACCCGCGACCTGCGGGTCAGCAGCCGAGTACCTTAGCCACTAAACCATCGCGACGGGGCCACATTTCAATGCTGTCATATCTGTATTGAAACACTATTGTTGCCTGATTGTCGTTGGCGAGCTCAAAATTGCTAATTCGGGCAGCTATACGCCCAGCTATATCTTATCACACTGCTTCCAACAATCAGTCGTTCGCGCGTTGACCTGGAAACAACGAAGGCGGCATGTTCTTCGTCGGCAGGGTCACCAGCCGTCCGGCTCAAGACGTCACCTGAAGTGCTCCCCTATTGGTGTAGGTTCGTGTGCATCCGCCTTTGAGGGGAAAATACCGCTGCCTTCTAAAGTTGTACCCGACTACAGATTTTTTTTTCTAATTCTATTTTCACGCGATGTGGCTACGGACACCGGTGGTGACGGCGGACAACTACGGCTCTGCGCGTGACCCGAGTCGTGATCTCATAGCAGCTTTCGCTGTAAGAGCGGCATAGGATCGACTAGAGGGCATCTACGAAATCAAGGTTCTCATACTGAGCACACAGCGAGCAGCCATGCGGCTGACAGCGCACTTACAAACTGCAGTTGTATCGCGTCGGTTTGATTGATATGTGGGGTTTAACGTCCCAAAACCACTGATGATTATGAGAGACGCCGTAGTGGAGGGCTCCGGAAATTTCGACCACCTGGGGTTCTTTATGCATCGCGTCGGTTGCGCCCCATGTTTCGATCGTAGCCGCAAGGAATCGAAATTGCCAAAAATGCAGGAAATTGTCCACTTCCGAGGTGAACGCCCTCGAGGCTCGCGAAGCGATATCCGCATCGCCGTTCCCGCGGTGGTGGCGGCGGCGCGTCTGCTTAATTTACGCGCGGGCGGCTCATTCCGTATAAAGAAAGCGATGCAAAAGGGGACGAAATGCCGGCACTCGCTTAAAGAACTGCCCGAGAGACGAAAATAAAAAAAATGTAAACGTAGGAGGGCACAAGGAGAAGGCGCCACTCACACGATCCAAACTGCCGTCACATATAGATGGCGTTTTTTTCTGTTTCCTCTCTCGCGCCACTCCGAGCTCCGAAGAGAAGATAGGAGATTAAAAAGAAGAGGGAAGGGCAACCAGAAAAAGTAAACACAAACTGAAATAAAAACAAGCAGAAAGGAATATTGTGAGAAGCGCGGCGCCATAGCGCGAGATTCGCGTAGCGGGTGAAACGGGCACCGGAAATCACGTGACGGGGACTGTTAACTTGGTCCACTGTGCACTACCACGCAAGCTGCAATACGCCCCTCCCCCCACCCTTCTCCTATGCACCCCCCTCAGCTTTCCGGGTTGCTGCAGAGAGACTTTTGCGGTGGTTTTTCGCCGGCGCGGCGACGACGACGGCGGAAGGGGTCTTTGACCCTCGAGAGACCGTAACCCCGCGTTTGACTCCATTCGCCACCAGAAAGCGTCCGCAGCCTCCTCGCGGTATACATCTCACGCTCACACATGCTTCGATAAAACGATGCCGCAACGCGAGTGCTTATGTCAGAAAGAAAAGAAGAAAAAAACGCAGCCACGAGCTTGAAACCATGCGTTGGAAGAGAGAGGACGGGGGTGGTGGTGGTGTTTTCTGAGAGGGCGGGTGATCTGTTGTCTAAGAACCACGGCGCAGTGGGGGCAAACTGAGAGCGAGATATTATATAATTTACGTAAGAAGGGAGGAAGTGATAAGGGGCGGCCGTACTGGTGAGGGGAGAGACCTATGACTTTTTTTTTTTTTAGAAATATAGACGAAGAAGTCTAAAGAAGCGAAATGGATAGCTAAGGCGAAAAAAAAAAAAAACGCTGCCTCGTTTCAGCTAGGATTTGAATCGCCACCGCCTTTCGTCCCCACAGAGCAGCCGTAGCGAAAACATAGCTCAGCACTTCGCTCGAAATTTCGTGTTTGTAAAGTGGAACAAAAAAAGATTTTAAAAAATATACCAGCTATAGGGCGCTCGAAGGCGCATACAGGCACAGTATGCCACGAGAAGAAAGTAAAAAAAAAAAAAGCTCGTTTGAAGGACTTATGAGAAGAGTCAAGCTACGCCAGACTGAGTAAGATTGAATAAGCTAGGGTGACAGTGGCAACCAAGAGAACGGGAGGCCTTGCGCTGCGTGGCACGGGGGGGACATCTTCAAGAAGGAGCCATACGCAAAACGCGCTTGTTGCTGCGCGACGTCGCCCATCTTTAATAAACTGGTCGAGAGAAATATGAGAGGGAGAAGAACGAAGACGCTATATATTAAATCGGAGAGAAGCGAGAGCCAGATCGAGTAGATAGCGCTTAAAAGGATAGGCGTTCAGATCCGCGAAACACTGCGCAAGAAAGGAAAGAGTATTAAGGACAAAGAAGAAAAAAAAGTGGGGATCGCATATTGCAGCTGTTTTCTCTCGAGTCGACGAGCTCTTGGGAACCACGGAGAGAGAGAAGGCGAGCGTAAACAGACACCGAGACGCGCAGACTGCGACGACGACAGAAGGCCAACAGCGGAGTGGCACTGGCAGGCGGAAGCAAGAGCTGTCCTCCATCACGCACGCCCCGCCGCTATGTCCCACCGTTAAGCGCAGAAAGGCGCCGTAAAAAGGCTTCAAAGGGAGGATTCATGCAGCGTACGCCTATACGTATACACACGCTGCCGTTTCTGGCGGGCTCCGTGAATGCGAGCTATAACTAGCAAGTGATGATGATTATTAGGGTTTTATAACCCTATATTGCCCAACTATGGCCACCAGGACAGTCATTTTTTTTTTTTGTGGCGCGAAATATGGACGCCCAAAACACAACACCAGATACAAGAGAAGACAACAGAAGGCACTTGGAGGAAACTGACCTTCCGCCACAGTTCGGCAGGCGCAACATCTTGGGGAATCTTTTGGAGTACCTTGCAGACGTCCGGGACGGAGCAAAGATTGTTTGCACCACGGCTGGGCATGACACGTCTAGCGCTTATCCTCTCTTCGTGTCTTCTCTTGTATCTGTGTGCTTCGGTCTCGCGACGCGAATATCATTGCCCCTTCTAGCAACCAACTGGCCCGCATTTCCGTTTCTTATGGGCAGGAAGGTTGACCTCAACACCATGAAGTTGCGTTGTCATGACAGAACTCGGCAGCCTAACTTATGGTATACGTCTGGGGGCAAACGCATATACGAATCACACCCTAAGCTTAAAAAAAAAAAAGATCCACAGAATCTAACGTTTAGGAGTGCCCATTTTACACTATCCAAAGTTACAACAACCGCGGGTTTAGGAGATCATTGGCTTGTCACGAACGCCCCCCCCCCACCCCACCCCCCTATCCGATTCTGATAAGCGCTAGAATAAAACTGACATTCAAACCAATTCGACACCAACAAGGCAGGGGAGGGAGCTGTAATTAAAGGTTTCTTATTTTACAGAGCACTCAGTCCGGCAGAGAACTTAAAACGAATGGAACCGAACAGCCCACTCCCACAGACACAAGAGAAGACAACAGAAGGCACTTGGAGGAAACTGACCTTCCGCCACAGTTCGGCAGGCGCAACATCTTGGGGAATCTTACAACATCTTGGGGGTACGACGCCGCATCTGGGATGGGTGACTCACGACCACTGCTGTTACAGGTTGCGGTCATCTGGGCTGCTTGCTCCTGGGTCCCCGGATCCTGCGAGCTGGCTGGCACCGACCGCCTGCCTCTTCCTTGGCCTACCGAAACCCTTCAAAGGCCTAACTTGGATGAAATCGGCGCCTCAATCTGGCAACGCGGAACTTCCGTATCGCCTCATGACGTCAGCTGGGGAGTATATAAGCGCCATCCTTCAGCCGCCTACTTTGGGTACGACGCCGCATCTGGGATGGGTGACTCACGACCACTGCTGTTACAGGTTAGTTATATGAGGGGTGCTGCCTGTACCAAGTGTAGTCATTCCTGTCTCAGTGCGGTGTCGTGCCCACCAGAGCGATGTGCTGAAGCGAGTGTTGTGTTTGCCGTATAAGTTGTGCTCTGATGCCTTGAGGACATTGCTTATGCTTTCTGGTGACGTCGAGTCGAATCCGGGACCAATGAGCAAAACTGAAGCTGATTCGTTTGCTTCGGCATTAGAAACAATAAAAAAACTTGAAGCTGATCACACCGCGATGTCAGATGACCTGAAATGACTAAGTGGCGAGCACGAGACTACTAAAAATGAGATCAAATTACTCCATGCTAAAATCGCTGCCCTCGAGGCAACACTTGCTTTGCAAAATAACGCAGGAGGACCCACTGACAATGCTCTGCTGCACGTTTCGGATCGGCTGACGGAAATCACGTCTAGATGCGACAGTGCTGAAAATAGGCAGCGGCGGTCAAACCTTCTCTTCTTTGGAATTGAGGATAGCGAACCAGAGGATTGGGCCAAGTCCGAGGAAAAAATAATTAACTTTTGCTCTGAACGACTCGACATAACAACAACTAGTGCACAGTTTGAACGGGTTCACAGGCTTGGCAGGTTCACCGAGGGAAAAAACAGACCAATAATTGCAAAACTAACCTTCTTCAAAGATAAACAGCAGATTTTGTCCTCTGCACGGAAACTAAAAGGTTCAACGTTTTCAATCGGCGAAGATTTTTCGCCGGCGACGCGACAGGCCAGGCGCAAATTAGTGAGCTTTGCCAAAGCCCAAAATAAGGCTTTCAAAGTGTCAGTTGACAGGTTGCACATTGATAAAAAAACATACGTCTATGACATCAACACGGACGCAGTTGTGCTATCAAGCAGATAGCTAAAGTCGAACAAGTCCTTGCAAGATCCCAATGTGACTTCACTTCATACCATTCCTACATTATCGCTGTCATCTACTAATATCCGCAGCCTGGTGCCGAAACGGGATTTAGTCTGCTCATTTCTAGATGACAGCGACTGCGACATACTTGCCCTTACTGAAACGTGGCTAAACCCAGATATCACCGATATCGAAATTTTTCCCGATCGTAACAACTTACACATATATCGAAATGACCGTAAAAATAAGCGTGGCGGAGGTGTACTTCTTGCAGTAAGAAAGACTGTGCAATCATATGCTATCAATGTTCACTCTGATTTAGAAATGATCTGGGTTGACTGTGTTACAAAGTTCACCACACTACTTATCGGCAATTGCTACCGGCCCCCTGATTGTTCCCATTCATTTGTAGACGACTTGCGCAGTAGCATAACCCAGGCCACTAATTTATGTCACACCGACGCCATCTACATTTTCGGCGACTTTAACTTTCCCGAAATAGATTGGATCCAATTGTCTTCCTCTTGCCGCAATTCCACGGAATTTATAAACCTTGCGTTAGATTTTAACCTATCTCAAATAGTAAACCAACCTACGCGCGGCTCTAACATCCTTGACCTAATTCTTACGACAGTTCCTGAAACAGTAGGTACCGTTCTTAACATAGATGGTTTTAGCGACCACAACCTCCTCCAAGTAACTCTTAACATTCCACTACCTTTCTCCGGCACCGACCACAAAAATATTCGCGACTATAGTAAGGCCAACTACAGCCAATTTAACGCCGAACTCGAAAATTTTTACAACGACACATTCCTACCCCTTTTCGACCGTCGTTCAGTAAATGATAACTGGGTGCTGTACCGAGATAAACTATGTACACTAACTAATCAGTATGTCCCCCTCGTAAAAGTGAAAAACGATAAAACAAACCCATAGTTTACGAAATCTCTCAGGCAACTCAGAAATAAAAAGAAACGTTTATACCGCACAGCTAAACGCCATGATACGCCCTCCGCGTGGCAGACATACAAGAATTTTATGAAAAGCTACTGCGCGGCAGTACAATCTGCTAAACTTAAATATTATTCTGTCGATCTACCTTCCCTCTTGAAATCAAATTCCAAGAAGTTCTGGTCACTTGTTTCTCCTCAACAACATGGCCAACAAATATCTTTGCTAGATGACGACCATGTCCCTCTTTCAGATAGTCATTGCACATCAGCATTTAACGCATTTTTTTCATCCGTTTTCACCCTGGAAGACCATTCCGACGTACCATACGTTCGCGAACTTGACATTGCATACATGGAACCTATAGAAATAACTGCCGAGGGTATTGCTCTTCTAGTTAATAACCTCAAGCTTTCCACTTCAGCCGGCATCGACGACATTAATTCTAAAATTCTCAAAAACACCGCCTCCGTTTCTGTTAACATTTTGTATCACCTTTTCAGGCAATCTTTAGCGACAGGTCAACTCCCTTCTGACTGGAAAATTGGTAAAATAGTGCCTGTGTTTAAAACCGGTAATAAGCATTTACCCGAAAGTTACCGTCCAATTTCTCTTACATGTATATGCTGCAAACTTCTTGAACACATAATCGCTTCCCATGTTTTCCGACACTTAGAATCAAATAATTTCTTCTTTCTGAACCAACACGGATTCAGAAAGGGTTTTTTCTTGCGAAACACAGCTGCTAGAACTAACAACCGAGCTGCATTCCAATATGAACAGTAACCTTCAGACTGATTGTATCTTCCTCGATTTTTCTAAAGCCTTCGATCGCGTAGCCCATTGCCGTCTGATTTCTAAATTATCTGCCCTCCGATTAGACTCTCTTACCCTATCTTGGCTTCGAAACTTTCTTTCACTTCGTCAGCATTTTACTATAATTAACAATTCCCCTTCCCCTCTTTCCCACGTAACTTCTGGCGTTCCACAAGGGTGCGTCCTCGGCCCCCTACTGTTTTTAATCTATATAAATGATCTGCCAAATAACATATCTTCCTGCATGCGTATTTTCGCAGATGATTGCATAATTTACCGTCCTATATCATCCCCCGACGACCACTTAACTCTACAAAGCGACCTTCACCGCATTAATGACTGGTGTAACAAATGGTTAATGTCCCTGAACACGGAAAAATGTAAAATAATCTCCTTTACGCGCAAACAAAACGTTTGCACTTTCCACTACACTATCAATAATTCTGCACTATCACAGGCATCATCCTATAAGTATCTTGGTGTCCATTTCACGCCCAATCTCTCCTGGTCTCACCACATCACCACCATTAGCGCGAAAGCCTCCAAGTCCTTAGGATATCTACGCCGTAATTTACATAGCTGTCCCGCTCACGTCCGTCAACTAGCCTATCAAACCTTTGTCCGTCCCCAGCTTGAATTTGCCGCTCCTATCTGGTCCCCTTATCACAACTACTTAATTAACATGCTTGAAGCTATTCAGAATAGGGCGGCCCGTTTCATTTCACGCAATCATGGCTATCACAGCAGTATAACGCAAATTAAAAACAATCTTTCTCTTCAACCCCTGAGCACTCGTCGCGACATTTCCCTTCTTTGCCTCTTTCACAAATACGTGTACACCAACAGACCCCTCCCACTCCACCTCGATGTTCCTTCCATTACTTCACGTAGGTTGCATAATCACTTCAGTTTCAAGCGATTATACGGGGCAACTGATTCATTCAACTCATCTGCTCTTCCTCGCGCCATACGTTTGTGGAATGGTCTTCCAGATAACATCGCATCTGTATCAGACAATAATTCTTTCCGTCAGTTGCTGCTTACTTTCTTCTCACAATAGACTTGCCACTGTTCTGCACATTTTTTTTTAGTGTCGGATTTTGTGCCCGATTAAGTTTGTTGCACACTGGAAATGTTTTCTGTATATGGGCATAGGTTCTGCGTTTTTTGGTGCTTTTTCTATTGTATGTTCTGCAACTTATAAACAAATTACGGCACGTCGTTGAGGTAAAGCCAGCTGGCTATCTTTGGTTGATGTCGCCTTCATTTGCTATAATGACTGTATTCGGTTCCCACTGTCGTGTGTGCACTATGAAATCGCCTTTTCTTTTTTCTTGTTATCGCCTGTTAACTTCAACTTATATTGCAAACCGCGTCATATTTTCATTGTGCTGTTACGCTTTGTAACGCGTGAATTAATTTTGTGTGATCTGTAAAACTTCACCAGTTACCCCCCTTACTCAATGCCCTGTAACGGGCCTGTAAGGAATTTTAAATAAAAATAAATAAAGAAAACAAAACAAGCGAGAAACTCCGGGAAGAGTCCCATGCTACCACTCGCAAGCATTCTCCAGCGGAGGAATAAACTGGGGTAAACATGTTTGTTAGCAGCAAGAATAACGTTGTAAAACAATAAAAGAGATTTTTTTTTGTCCGGCTGGGGATGGAGTCTTCTTCTCCTTGACATTCTTCCCTCTCAGCATTACATTCGCCTCTGCCCTGTTCATTTTCCTTTGCTGGTTGGCATTGCCTGGTGTATTATTGTGATTTGGGCTGACTTTTCATTATTTTCCTCACTATAGAGAATGTCACAAAACCATTCGTTCGTAATGCTTTCCTGAAAAGAGCATATACACGCTAGACAATTACGAGCAAGATCGGCTTCAAGGTCTTATACGTTCATATGGCAGATGCTTAAAGAAACATACGTTGAGGGTGTGGACATGTTTAAGGCGGAAAAAATAGGGCACCATACATGAAGGCGCTGTGTAATCATCTGAAGAACGAGCTGAAAAAAAGACTGTATTCACAAGGTCACGACATTGGACTCGTACATATATGGATACTTCATCAAACGAACGTGCTTGCATGTTTCGGTATACAAGGTAGTCACTTGTGCGTATGAGATCGTATAACGACACAAGCTACTGTCAGCAAAATGCCATAAACGACGTTCGAAATATGCAATAGGCGCTTCACTATATATACCATTCACTACACATTGGTGCATGCGGCAGCCACCGTGAACTATTTTCGTATAAACTATACACGAACTGGCTGTGATGACAATTTCAGCACGTCGTTCGCACAGTGTTCCCTTGCAGATACATTCTCAGCGTTCATTCACAGGCAGGTCATTCCCACCGTACCATTAGAAATCATTTTGATGGCGAAGAGGTCGTCAAGGCGCTGGCTTATGGGACTTCGCTTAAACAGCGGAATGAAGTGTATTCGTATAGGGTGGCTACGTGTCTGTATATTCTAAACTGTAAACAGCGACCATTTGAATTATGGCGACGGGAAGAAGAAGACGTATACATTATTCCGTCAGCTGACAAACTGGAACGCTTGGAAGACCTGCGGCTTTCAACTTTCCCTCTTATAAACGAATCTCATCCACTCACATCGCTCACTCGTATTGCAGGATACACCAAACCTCTGAACACCTGCGTTGCATGATATTCAATACAGGACTCGATGCTGACAGTCCATCAGTAATAAAAGGTGCACAACAGGCTTTACGCGATGTTACCTGGTCATAATAAAGAAGCCAGTATAACTTTTAGCTATAGAATACGAAGGAAGGAACGCAAGACTTTTGTATATAGCTTGGTATAGACGTATATATATTTCCACAGGGCAGCACCACTTTTCTGATATTTTCGCGAAGGTTGTCACGCAACGAGGACTAGTGAAATGAACTGGACTGAATCATTGGTATTGTCGGCACCCCAATTCGATACTCTTAAGAGAATGATTCAAAACAGCGTTAGTAATATAACCCCCTGCGACACCCTGTGACAACTTCAACTTATAAACCCCTGCGACAACTTCAACGTACATGAGTAACCGCAGGTACCGGCAAGCTAAGGATACTTAACGAGCATTAGGAACCCTGATCATGTTCTGATGACGCGTAGGTTAGCATGATGTCCTCCACGTTTCACTATCTGATTTACATATGTTGTGCAAATGGAGGTGGCCATGCATGAGCGCTGACACAGCAGTGATTGCCTGACGAGAGGGCTTTGAAGTTTCCGTGCTTCAAAACCACACCAGAATGATTGCAGTGCGATAGAGGGGATAACTAAGCGACGGTTTCTATATAAATGACAATCTTAATATACACAAGTTGAAACATGCTGACGAAGGGCCGACCGACAATCTTTGAAGCAACAGAACCAAGACATTATCACCAGTAGACGACACTGATCAATGCGACCTGCTAATACTGCAGTGCTCTCTAAGCACTCAACGACACAGCGAGACAGAAAGTAAGACAATGCGCTTGGTTCTGTGTTCTGTCTTGTGGTGTCGTTTCGCGCTATAAAATCAATATTGATTCATGCCAACTAGCCCGCCAAAGCATTCCACTGATATTGCTTGCAGTTATACTGCTAAAGCCTTAAAACTAAAACAGCAACAACAACAAGAAAGCAGTGTGTCAATCACTGTAAATGTATGGCTGCTACGAAAAAAAAAATGCCGCGTATCTTCATGTTTCCCTGCAAATGTTGTCAAAAGACGATTCTCCTGCTGCCCTTCTTTCGTGGATAGCGTCGCCTTTTTAGCATAGCCTAAGAAACACTAGAATATTTAGAATTACGTATCTATCTATTTTCTAGTAAAGGAACACACTACCCAATACTCATGTATTGATGGTGAGCCTCGAATATGCATAATATTTGGTTTTTGATTGACTATGTTCACAAGTATGAACGCAGCCACCAGTTCGAGATGACTGGAAGTTGAGCGAGGGCTTAATCTTTGCCTGGGCGGCTGAATCGTTTCGTATGACAGACAGACAGACAGACAGACAGACAGACAGACAGACAGACAGACAGACAGACAGACAGACAGACAGACAGACAGACAGACAGACAGACAGACAGACAGACAGACAGACAGACAGACAGACTAGATAGATAGATAGATAGATAGATAGATAGATAGATAGATAGATAGATAGATAGATAGATAGATAGATAGATAGATAGATAGATAGATAGATAGATAGATAGATAGATAGATAGATAGATAGATAGATAGATAGATAGATAGATAGATAGATAAAAACTATTGCATTCAAGTATCCAAAGAAAGTCTGTCGTCTCTAAACAAAGGAAACGTTAAAGACTGAGCAAACGATACATCAAGACAGCCCGGCTGGTATTTTCGCTGCCTCCGTCACCCACTTTCACCTCTTGGGAGGCACACACCGTAAATAGTTTTATATCAGCGATCGCTCCCACAGTACACTTTAATGTCAGTTTGCGATCATTCGTTACTGCGTTACATAAGGTGAGGGCTAGTGATTTGCGACAGTTATTATTGAAATGCGCCTTATCTTTCGCACAGACAACGCTGCCACATGCTTTTACAGCTCGTATGATTTCAACTACATGATTATTTTTGTAGCCTTACTGACTGTTATATGGCTACTCTTAAATGCCGCCGTTAACGTTGGTATTTTATGTCTGCAATAATTGAAATGGGAGGTACTACCTAGTATTAACCTTGCGTGCATAAAATTCGGCCGATCCCACGTACCTTGGGGATTGACGTTAGCCGAAGCATGCGGAAGGAAGGTGACCGAGTTGTATTTTTTTTATTGGGCAACATGTTATGAAATGGCGCTAAATATATGTACATACTTTGCGTGCGTAGGTATGTTGAACAGTCGCAGATGGTTATATAACCAGTCATTTGTACTTGCGCAACGATGCCACAGAAATATGAATATTAACGAAACCAGAAGCGATAAGGTGATATGAAGCTCTGGTACTCGCGAGGATGGTAGCCCTGGACACTGCTATACAGAATTAAGTCAACTTCAGCGCGTGGCACCCAGCTACAATTGACGTTAACCCGAAGTAACGGCTGTATCATAGGAGTACATATGTAGTGTTTATAAAATTGGATAGTCAACACTGCAACCAGATTGATTGATTGATTGATTGATTGATTGATTGATTGATTGATATGCAGGGTTTAACGTCCCCAAAACACCATATGATTATGAGAGACGCCGTAGTGGAGGGCTCCGGAGATTCTGACCATTCGGGGATCTTTAACATGCACACAAATCTGAGCACACGGGTCCTACAACATTTTCGCCTCCATTGAAAATGCAGCCGCCGCAGCTGGGATTCGATCCCGCGACCTGCGGGTCAGCAACCGGGTACCTTAGCCACTAGACCACCGCGGTGGTGCAGCCCTGCAACCATGCAGAATTGACGTTTCACGAACATTAGGGTCTATTTGAAAAGTAGTTGCGAGACCTGGCGTGGCTCTGTGGTAGAAGACTTGATTGCCACGCAAAATGCTGGGGTTCGATTCCTGATGGGGCCCTGACAATTATTATTTGCATTTGTCGGGTGTATACGCTGCCGATGTGAGATTTTTTCTTAACGCTTCGCGTTGAACTTACATGAGTGTTTTTGCCGTTCCTGGGTAGATACCAAGTGTCAATAACCTGTGGCGCATACCCACATATCAGTGGCACATACCCGCTTGCGGGTATGTGCGGGTATTTTCCATTGCGGGTATGTGGCACATACTCGCCTATGGGTATGTGCCACTGCTTGACGGAAAGTGTTTGACGACGCACGCGACGGGATTTTGACATTATTGATCTCTAGACCAGCGCGTCATATTCGTGAAGCCATCTTATAACTTGCCATACTAATTTTGGTTCTCGCCAAGTTACGAGGGTTATCACGAAAGCGCCCAGGCATAAGCGGCTAAGCTAGATTGAGAGATAGATAGATAGACGCCAAAAGTGCTTGCGAGAACGCAGACAATTGCTTCACATTTACTAACAGCTCTAAAGATACATGCGGCATTCGTAGCCACTCCCATTATGTGGAAGAACCAAAAAGATCCGGTCACGTGTAGCTGCACCTGGTTCGTTCTTTCACCTTGAATGCACGGCGTGCCAGTTTCGCTTGTTGTAAAACCAAGTTTTCCTTCTGGTATTGGGCTACAGGTATACAACTTCATCCAGCCTCCACCCGGCCTACGTCGACGTGAAGCGTCTCTTCTCTGTCGCCTTTGCCTTGGAGTGGCTTTCACGAAAGCATATACCTCGTTAAGCGGAAGGAATGACTGTGACATGCGGCGTTTGCGGCGCAGATGAAAATATCGAACATCTTTTTTGCCACTGTCCTCGATTTGCCCTTTTTCCCCTCTCTTCCCTCTTTCTCTTCTTTCTGGTGCCTTTCCCTAATCTCCCAGTGTAGGGTCGCCAACCAGTTGTCTTCCTGGTTAACTTCCCTGCTTTCCTCCTTTGTCTGCTTCCTTTCTTCTTCCCTGTCCTTGTCGGTTTGTTGTCCTGACGTACAAAGCAGATAAATCATTCGTGTAAAAGCCGAAGGTGGTCGTGCCGACCAATCAACAAGGAAGTCTGTACTTATAGTAGTTTGTTTGAACGCTTTTCTATCCCTATAATTATGAACTCTACGGTTTATGAACACTAAATTCTGGCAATAAAAAGAATGAGAACCCACACTTTGAAATGAGAAATCCAAGCTGCATATAATTTCATTTATTCATAGGACTTGCATCGACTCGACTGTGTACGTGTATAATGCCCATCGTGATGTCTAACGGGACTGTCTATTTATATAGTTTTAATTTGAAGTGAGCCATATAAAAATACTTAGAAGGAGAGGGTCGAAATAGGCTCTTGTTTGTTTGTTTATTTTTTATTCGAAAGGTTGAATACTTTAGAAGTACACCGAAATAAACGCATCACACATGCGGCCAATGTTGTCACGTGTATTCCTCTCGTTTCGCAGTGCTTCTTTGTTCTGTGTCATGTATAAAATGGTCTGACTTGGCATGCTAACTCACTGTCTTGTTATTATCAGTTTTTATGAAGGTACTCGGGGAGGATCAACAACCTGTATAGCTTGCCGAACTCGCAGGTGACTTATATGTCACCTATAATGTCGACGAATTCGGAGTAACCGCTGGTATACCTGTAGCCCAATACCAGAAGGAAAACTTGGTTTTACAACAAGGCGAAACTGGCACGCCGTGCATTCAAGGTGAAAGAACGAACCAGGTGCAGCCTACACGTGACCGGATCTTTTTGGTTCTTCCACATAATGGGAGTGGCTACGAAAGACAAAATTCTCTAAGAAAACAAAGGTGCACCTCGACGCATTGCCACTTGGGCAATGTTGGTCACTATATGCTGGAAAAAAAAATGAGAAGAATGGAACGAAAACTAAGGAAAACAACGCGAGAAGTTACGGATCCAGTTTCCAGTGGCGTCTCTTTTTGTCAATAGCAATTGTTTGCAGCAACAAACGTCGCTCCTATAGCCATCCCGCGCGAAGAATGAAACTTCGTGACCGCGTTTAAACTTTCGTTGGTATACGTTAGCACACAGCTTGGGTGAAAGACAGAGACAAAGAAGATCGGGCTGTTTCTCGCAGATGTAACGGCCGGGACGTCAGCTTGTGATGTCAACGACAACAAACAGAGAATCCCCGGTGGCGACATTTGCAGAACTGGACGCTCCCATGTCACCCTCATTGTTTTAGCAGTATAGCGCGAAAAACAATGATTGGACAGGCTCTCTCATTTACTGTTTCCGAGGCGTGCAGGAAAGAAAAGAAATAAGGAGTGGAGGAGCGATTCAGGTGCGTTCTTTATTACGAACTCCACAGGTGGGTATAGAACAAAGACAGCTAAGCGAGATTCTCGCTTCTTACGTTCCCATGATATTGTGAACATTTAGAGCTGCCTTAAGACATAGCTGTAGCGAGTGTTAAGCATTCGTACGATACTCCTTTCCAGACACCGTGCCCATGCGGGTCCTTCTGAAAGTTCACGTTTAGCAAGACCGCAGATTGCTGCACCGTAAGTGGATTTAGATTCGGGGTATACATGTATCTGTCGCTAAAATGCGATGGTTTGTCTTGATAGATATGTGCGGTTTAACGCCCCAAAACCACCATATGATTACAAGAGACGCCGTAGTGGAGGGCTTCGGAAATTCCGACCACCTGGGTTCTTTAACATGCACCCAAATCTGAGCACACGGGCCTACAACATTTCCGCCTCCATCGGAAATGCAGCCGCCGCCGCCGCCGGGATTCGACCCCGCGACCTGCGGGTCAGCAGCCGAGTACCTTAGCCACTAGATTACCGCTGGCGAGGTGTGATGGTTTCTCTCAACAATTGAAAACTCTTATTTTGAAGCCAGCTTCTCACTCATTTTAAGGGTAATTGAATAATTGCGACCATTTTGTACGAATTAAACGCGTTAAAAACCGCTACGTGATGAAGGTTTAAGAATGCATGCGGATTTTTTCGGTCACTTATTGTATAATCACAACTGCATGCGTTGTGTGTAATTTGCTGTGTGGGGAAGTTGTTGCTATGCAACAAACTGAAGAGGAAGAAATTTAGCTTTGATAATGTTAATACGTATGCTTCTACCCTGAATTGACAATTCCTAGGCGAAGAAAAAGAAATGAAGCTTGATTTTCAGATAAAAATGCCTTCATTCGCCAAGTTAGAACATCTATTCGGTACCAATGAGTGATTGCGAGTAAATGAAGATAATGTGACTGCGGCATTTAGAACAACAGAAGGCTTTCACATTCACAAGCTACCACACACTACGGACTATCGGTCTTGCAGGAATAATGAATTACGGTAAGTGCACCTGAAAGGATGAATTCGTTCAGCTTCCCTAGAATTTTCAACCGCGTTGGAAACACGTGGAAAGGTTCATCTTCCGAGTGCGAAGTGGTGATCAGATCAGGTATCATTGTCTGACAACTAAAAGTTGAAAAATTATTATATTCATAGAATAAGAATCCAGTGTTTATCTAGGAGCATTGACTCAATATTATTCGAAATCGCGGCAACAGATTAAAAGATAACGAGATGAAAAATTATACTCATAGAATAAGAATCCAGTGTTTATCTAGGAGCATTGACTCTAATTATTTGAAATCGCGGCAACAGATTAAAAGATAACGCGATAACCTGCGGCACCATACGTAGCCAGGTTGTATATATATATGAGCTAGATCAACGTACCACATTGCCCATCTTTCTTACACTGGCATAACGTGCATAATTTAACTACTAATATCATCGTGTGATTATCGTGTAACCTAAGCAGAAACTCAACGTTGCAAGCTGCCATGGTTCAAGAACCACGCACGTTGTCTAAACGACAGCATCAACAAACCCAGCGCGTTCTAAAGACGAATTTGTTTACACAGGCAGAATATAGTCACCCTCACAGTAACCACAGCAACGCAACGTAATCAAACTTGTCTGTTGTCTAGCGTTAGGGGTTCGCCACGCTTCCTCGTTAATAGTTAAATTACTTATGCAACCAGCCATGCAGACCGGGATGATTATCTGGATCCCAAACCGCACCCTTGCCGCTCCCACGAGCAGCTTTAAGTATCCAAGCTGCAGTTTTTTTTTTCTTCCATGCATTGCACGTAGTGCTGTTTTTACTATTTTAGCACACAAGACAGGACGTCAGGTGCACGCTGTTTAGGGAGAGACCACTCGAAAATATTAGTATGCAAATTCTCTTGGCTGACGAAGCATTGTGACTGAACGCTGGCGCAGCGTTGGGTGAGGCTTCAAGCCCCTTTCCAAAATGTTTAACTTTGCATATACACGTGCGCGTACACACGCATGCATCAGCATACACAAAGCATGGTTGACTCTTTTTCCGCCAAAAAAAAAAAAAGAGAAACAAATGTGCCTGCCCATCGGTAACTGAAGTACCCAAGCAGCACTCTAACACACACCTTGAAGTTGCCAAAACAGCCGACAAACACTCCTCTGTGAACACAACATGTCCACAATGCAGGCACGTCTGCCAACAACAACATCGCTACAAGCGAGATCTTATACAGTTTTTTTTTATTTCCATCTCTGTTGCAGCACCGTGCTCACTTAATATTCATTCCAGCATCGATCCGCTGACGAGGGAGGCGCGAGAGAACGGGGCATTTAGGTGAACAGCTTCCTCTGACAGCGCACACGTGGTGATAAAAGGAAAAAAAAAAACGAAATGAAGGACGTACAATAGAACGCGAACCGCGCGAGTCGCGTCTTAATTTAGTTCTTGCCAGCGCCTCCTATAGGTTGCATTCTAAATCATTTTTTTTTCCCTTTATCTTCTGGCATTCGTCTGGTGCACGCGTGCAAGAAATGTGGGCGCAAGGATCGGCGCGCGTGGTAGGGTTGGAGAACAATGGAACTCGATCCCAGAAGCGACGCGAGCTGTAGCGCCAAAGATGCTTTGCTTGGTCACATAGAGGCCGGGTGGAAGGGGGGGGGGGAGGAGATCGAGAAGGAAGGAGAACAGAAAGGAGTTACATTCTAAAGGAGTACCCCGCCGCCGCCAAATTGATTTAGGCCTAAAATAATACCACACTGCTGCCTGCGGCGAGTTCAGACAAAAATAAAAGAAAAAAGCACCTGACTCATGTTCCGCATCCATCCGACAGGCAGCCGAACAACAGCATCGACGTGATGGTCGAAAAATAAGAAACTCCTCCGAGGCAAACAGCAATTTGTGTTTACGCAGCGAGGAAAGCCTGTGACGTTTTAAAAGCAACGCTAAACTCATCCAAAAAAAGAGAAAGAGAGAGAGAAAGAGGGAGTGGGAGAGATAGAGTTTCAATTACCGACACGCCCGCATGCCAAGCGTCGTCTCCGCGCATAGCCGAAAACCCGTTCGAAGCCATCGTTGATGCTCGCGATATCAACCGTCGAGGAAAAAAAAAGAAACTTCGAAATTGAGGACTTTCTCGCGAAAATATATACGACCACCGAGCGAAAAGAAAAGCTGAAAATACGGGATCTGCGGGACGCACAACGCTAGGGCGTGCACTTTATTGCTCGCGTTGGGAGGCGAACGCTAGGTGCTCGCTTCTTGCTTTACCGTTTCCATTCGTTCGTAACGGCGCGAGTTCTGAGAGGAGAGGAAGATTATTGTAGTTTTGTGCTGAGGACATGCCGCATAGACGCAGTGAACACCCACCCCTCTGTAAATCTTTCTTCGTTTAAACTGCGCTACGACGAAACCCGACAAGCATTCCTACAAAGAGAGAGTGCGTGTGTGTGTGTGTGTTAAACGCGGTAGCAAATGAATGTCGATTAGCGGTAACGAAACGATAAGCTTCCCATCCCGAGCTGTGCGTTAATTCGACGGGGTGCAGCTGTACCTAAGCTGTTCTAAACACTGCGCCGACAAGACCGCACAGGAGAAGAGAGAGCAACAACAACAACAACAAAAAAAACACCCTATGCGTGTAGGGAGGAATGGAGAAAGCACCGCAGACCCGACGAACGCATCGACAAACACGAGCGAAAAGTGCGCGATGGTGCGATAAGAAAGCATGCGCTGAACCAACTGAGCCGCTCAATCGCTTCGCACTGGCAACGCCTCTAATGCGTAGCCCTGTGCCTTCATCCTCGCGGACAGGAAACAAAACAGGTAAGTGTACACTCATAGAAGTAAAAAAAAATAATGATAAGCACGATGCCATTAAGAGTACGAGTGGCGGGTAACGCGCGCGCAGTCAGCGAGAACGAGAAAAAGTATTAAACCTACGAACCTAATTACGCCGAAGGGAAAAAAAGGAAGTTAAGGGAGTAAAAAGAGTTACAGCGAACCTTCATCCCAAGAAGAAAACGAACTTCAGCCTACAGCCGAGTCTCTCCATCAGGGCCCCGACCTACATCTCAGTCTAAAAATTCCCGCCTGACGCATTCGACAGCGTCGTTATATTGTTTTCGAGCGCTCGCAGCCTGAATGTGCGTATGTGCGACGCACCACCGAATCAGCAACACCCTCTCCACATGTGCGCCGAAACGCTCCCGTAGGCCTCGATAGCCCTCGCTCCTCTGATTGGCTCGCCTATTGCGCGGCGGGAGCGGGGGAATATGCAAAACGGGGATCACTCTCGGAACTGCCGCACCCACCCCCGCCATTTTTTCCCCGTTTTACCCTCTCCCCGACGCTTACCAACCCCCGCTTCTCCCGCTGTTCCCGAAACGGTTAGGGAACCTATCCCCAACCAGAGGATAACATTGGAAGCGGGTGAGGGGAGGTCCAAGATGAAAAAATAGAAAAAAAAACTATCATATAATAACAATCTCAAAACATACCAGCCTCGAACGAAAATAATGTTAAGAAAAATGACACAAAAAAGAAAACGTTTTTAAATATATAGACCGTAAATGGCTGATTGCAAGACAAGTGCAGTTCAACAGAAATCGATGTACCACAATACAATGTAAGAACGTAGCACTTGTAGATGTTCACAGTCTTCATGACCTTTTTTTTTTGCTTTCATACACTGTTTTTATTTTTATTCGGCGACAACTCTCTCAAAATTATTTTTCTTCCTTACTTTCAACTAATGCACGCTATCTGCAGAAAAAAAAACGAACTTCGCTATACTGGTCTCTTATCAAAAATTCGAATCATGGCAACGGGAGGAAAAAAAGTAAAATAGAAAGACTATGCCAAAAGAAGCAAAGAGCGCAAGAAATAAAATAAGGAAAGAAAATAAAGAAAGAAAAGCGGTATTAAGACACAGGGTGACACAGAAAGAATTAACGTGTCCCGTCGAAACAAGTGGCGCCTCTCTAGAGCCCGAGAGCGAAACAAAAAATAGTCCGCAAAAACAAAAATCAATAACCCTGAGAGGGAGCTCGATCCTCCAGAGCACTGAAGAGTCGTTCCGTGCGGTAGCAGCGAGCCAGAAGCATCAGCCACTGCGCGCCACTGTCGGTGCGGCGTGCCGAAAAAGAGAGAGATCCCCAAAAACTCCCGCGGCGACGCGCCGATCTTTTTCCTCCCCCCCAAAAAAGCATCTCACAGGCGCGAACCAATCCCTTGGCTCGAAACACACTCATTTTAATTTCCCGACCACCACACATTCCTGCCGGCCTTCTTTTACGGCCAGAGCTTCCACGAACCCTGGCTATCTTTCCCTCCCTTTTTTTCATCGTTTTATTTAATTTCGTTTTGCCTCTTCATTCCCTAATACCAGTGAGTTGGGGAGAGCCCCCTCCCGAAAAGCACCACCGAACTCCCGCCTTTTATTTTTGCTCTTCCCAAAAAGAAGGAAAAAAAAGGATGGCGAGGATGTGGAAAATGTCGAAAGAGAAAAGACGGGAGAGGAAGCGTGGGTGGTTGGGTTGGTCCGGGGTTGGGTAGGCTCGATGCCTCGCCAACGCCTCCCCCACGTAGTCCTGCGGGAATGAGTCTACATATCGATTTCGAGCGGGTCGCGGTGGAGCCAGGAATCGGGCGTACAAGTACAAAAAGAAGTAGATGAGAAGCAGCAGTGCCGACATAAAGAGGAAAGGGCGGTAGGGACATAGAATGGGCGAAAACGGGAAGAAAAAAAGAGTAGCCGACGTCAGCTGGACACACATATAAATGGGTTGCGGGAGGAAGTGGGCTGTAATGTTGTAGTGCTGCCCGCTGATAAAGACGAGCAAACGCCTACGCGAGTTGGGAAGGGGTAATGCATAGAGACAGAACAAGCGGCCGCAAAAAAAGAGTGCGAGTTCAGGAAATGTTTTACGATTCCCCGACACTTCCCCCAATTTTCTCTTCCCATTCCGCACTCCCCGTCATCCATCCCTCCGTCCCCCCCCCTTTTTTTTTTGACGTTTTCTTTTAGAGTTGTCGCACCGTTAGGACCACAGAAGGCCCGGATAGATCAGTAGGAGGAGCTTATGGTCCGTCGGTTCCCGCCCGCTACCACTACCGGTGCTAGCAGACGCGTCGGTTTTCGATCCCGCCGAATCGTAGTGCGACGCGCCAGCCTCCCGCGCTCCAAACATTTTTCGGCTCGTTCTGACAAATTTCGCAATCCGGTTTTTCCTTCCTCCCCGCGACACACCCCTCAATCCCGTACGCTCCCCATTTTAAGGCCCGTTTTGTCCCAAGTATTGCGGCTTCACTCAACGACCGCCCCTGTTTACACTCTTTGTTTGTTTTTTGCTTTTTTCACACTTCACAGAGCAAAGACTGTGCAACCACTTTTTCACACGAGTTTATGCACACGCCTGCAAAGTTTGAGCTTCTACAAACTAAATGAGGGGAATATGGAGAGGAGGAGTCACTTCTAGAGCCTCACTTTCGAGGATCCAGATGAGTATATGATGTTGACTCAGCAGGCTGAAAAAAAAAATCTTTTTTTTAATCTTTTCGGGCAAGCTTGGCAAACAACGCTGCTTCGACGCGAAGCGGAAAAGCAAGCCCAGCTTCTATTTGCGCATCGGTCACATAATATTCAATTTGCTTCAGAAAAAGCCTGCCCATGACGTGGTTTCCCAGTTCGGTTCCTGTGGCTTCATTTTGTCAACATACTCGCTGCATTATTAAGATTAGTGGAGGAGGGGGGGGAGGTGTAAACTTGCCCGAGAGGGAAAAATGTGCCTTTTCTATTGAACCGAACTTCAATTTTATCCATTTCCCTACATTTTTTTTTACGATGTCTGCAAACGCCACAACCACAGCTAGTTTGAGCCCAAAAATACTTTTTTTACAACGGCAGTTTTCACAATCATAAATTGTGCGATGTCTAGTATATACTTACTTTAAAAAATGTAAAAGAATCAGCAATCACACGAAAAGCAGCATAACAAAATATTTTCAACACGGAAAAGAACGAAAAGCCCACATGCACAATGACAACATGAATGTAACATCACCCCGCCCCGATGGTCTGGTGGCTAAGGTACTCGGCTGCTGACCCGCAGGTCGCGGGGTCGAATCCTGGCCACAGTGGCTGCAGTTTCGATGGAAGCGAAAATGCTGTTGGTCCACTTGCTCAGATTTGGGTGTACGTTAAAAGTGGTCGAAATTTCCGGAGCCCTCTACTACGGCGTCTCTCATAACCATATGGTGTTTTTGAGACGTTAAACCCCACAAATCAATCAATCAATCAATAAATCAATCAAATTTAACGTAAATAATAACAAAGTAATATCCCTGATGATTCTTTTAAATAGTTTTTACAAAGTAGTGTATCTGATAGTACCGTTTATTAGCAAAATGAGGTGACAATTTTGTTAGGAAAATAACGACGCTCCAGATTCCATTGTGTGAGAACAGTAAAGTATGTCCGTAAGTCTTAAGTTTGTGCATTTACTGCCGCGTCTACGCCTACCGAATATCGCATCTTTGTCTACTATAGGCAGCCAGCAAGCTACAATGCTGCGTACATTTTTTTTTTACAACATCGTCAACTCTTTGACTGTCTTTTTTAACTGCAGTCGTGCTAAAACTGTTTAAAAAATACACTCGTATTCTCCATCATTTGAATCAAGTGGCCTTAATTTTTTTTTGAAACTCAACACGCCCAAGTACAGCCTTTTTGCCGCGTGCGACAAATCTATTGAATACCTCATCTGGTTTTTACCGTTGATTATTGCCATCAAACAAGTTCTTAGCCACCGTAATACATTTCTTATAAAATACGTAATATCGTAGTATGCTTCGCACTTCATTTTCATTTTGTTTGCCTGTGTTTACTTACCAGTTCAAGTTATCTGCTTCTGCTTAAGTTGTTTGCGCCAATTTTCTGTTATTCTTTCCGCTGCAACACAATCAGAAGCGTAAGGTAAACAGCTAATGAAATAAATAAAATCAATACTGCACGCAGATGTGGCACCAGCTACAAAAAAAAAACTACCATAAATATTGTGAGCCTCATTTGTGTGCTTCATGTTCTAATCTGTACATACTCACCATCACCGCTCTGATTTGGGTTGTAGGGGCACATACTCGAGACAATAAAGAACAGTCTTGAGGATTTTGGACGTTGTCTTGCAATATCTAGTTCATGATACCGTATAACTACTGCAGGTGTGCTTGTACTATTATGATTAAACGAAAAAAATTAGTCTGATAATAAATTAAACCAATTTGAGTTCAGAGTATACTGAAATTGAATTTTCGCACTATATGAGCGAGGTGCGTCGGCGTCGCAAACTCAGCGGAGTGTCCATACTCCTTGAATCCTTCCCATCCTCAAAGGAATCGTGAAAAAATTGTTTCAGAAGCGCTATAAAATGTCTTGGGTCCCTCAATAATAACAGTAGTTTGGCTGCGCACTTGAAAATTATGACATTATGAAAGATAGGTTTGCCTTTATCATAAACAGTTTTAACTGAGCTGTTTAATTCCGCCGATATTTTGCTCTCCGTAACGTTGTAAGATATAAAACATTTTCCGTTTTGTGAACGCGTAACTGTCAATGTTAATATTGAATCGATCAGACATAAAATTTTATGACAACTTCTTACACGGTAATCGCGTTTACCGCCTGGCTTTCTACTACTATTCTGATGATGGCTACGGCGATGACCGTGATGAAATCAATCGCTTAATACACAATATTATAAAGTTAAAATTGTCACTTTAGTTTATTTTTGCTAAATGTAAATTATAATTAGCAATAATAGCACTAATTATAAGTTTTAAATGAACAGTTATAACACTCGTCCGCTCACCTGAAGATCGCGGGATCGAATCCCGGCCGAAGCAGCCGCAATTTCATGGTGGCAATATGATAGAGGCCGGTAGTTAGATTTTAGTGCACGTTAGAGATCCGCAGGTGGTCGAAATTTCCGGAGCTCTACTCTATACGGCGCCCCTGTAATCGTGTCGCAATTTTGGCACGTAAGACACTAAAGGTTAATATTTGGGTTTCACTGGGCTCTTCATTCGGTGCACAGTCTTTTTGGTCTGTAATATACGTTTGAATAAATCATGTAGAACATGGAGGGGAAAAAAAGCTTGTCTGTTCCTAAAGAACGGATTATAACGTCTGAGAGGGCACACACCTATACAGGCAGACATGGAAAGTTCAGAACGATCGCTCTTCCCAATTACGACAAGGTTTGTGGTACAGCCGCACAGGATGCTGCCACCTGACGTCACTCTATGGAAGCTATAGTGGCACACATGCACGAAGTGGTTGGCTCTCTCTCTGAGCCCGCGCACTCTCCACCGCCACTGATGCGGCGCCACGCTATATATGGCGACAGCTGGCAAGTTTTCTTCCGATTCTCGGAAATGTATACGGAACGAGACGAAAAAGAGGCCTCACCGTGTTTCCTCAATTCCCAGCGTTATGCAACAGAGTTTCAGTGAATTACGTAACACCTCTGGCCGAGATCACGTTGCAGTCTTCAGCCTGGACTCGGTGTCACCTCTATTAACTCTTTTTTTTTTCTTTCTCCGTGAAGTAAAGCTCGGGACGCTTTCTGTCCCGAACGTTACTAGGGTAAGAAAGAGAAAGAGAGAGAGAGAGAGAGAGAGAGAGAGAGAGAGAGAGAGAGAGAGAGAGAGAGAGATGTATAAGAGCTGACGGAGCCGAGACAGGAGGAGATTAAAAAAGTAAGTAAAGGGTGACTTATCCGCGGTGTATTTGAGAATACGCGGATCGGCGCCGGCGTTTTTTCACGCATGAGCGAAGTCAGTTCAACCATATGCGCAACCTGCGCAGATTCAGTTAAAAGTATAACGTAGCAAAAAAAAAAAAAAGGATACGAAGATGATGATAGTGACGCAAAGAAAAAAAAAAAACAGAGTTTCAGGAGAGACCCCCAAGACAGCCATCGGTTAGGAAAAGTACGCAAGTATATTGAACTAAACTCAACGAGAGGTGCGGCGTCTACGCTGAGCAAGAGTGGCGTAAGGGTAAAAAAAAAAAGAGCGCGCAGAGCCGAAGATTACATAAAACCTTGGATCTAGCGCCGGGAGGGCCCGAACCCCAGATTTCTAAAGCTTAAAGTTCACGGCCACACGGCGTTATGTAAGAGCTCCGTAGAAGGAGAAAAAAAAAAGGGGGGGGGGCGAGGCCGAGATGAGGCTCGAGGGAAAACGTTGGAGCGACAGGCGTCGATGGGAGTCCTCCTTTTCTCTTTATTCGTTCCCTTAGGGATTCCATACAAAAGGTTCCGAACGAGGGTTAGGCTTTGGGGGGGTCTCTCTCTGAAGCGGAAGACGAAACTTTGTCTTTGTATGCTAGTATAACCAAGAGCCAGCGCTGCTTCGATGTCTCGGAAGGAATGAAAACGCAAATAAAATGATGTTCCGTCGTTCACCTTCACCCCTGTGGCAACTCCGCAAAAACCTCCCTCGGGCCCCACCCTCTTCCACCACTTTTCAGTCGCAACCCTTCTAGCTCTTTCTCCGCGTTTTCATTTTCAAAGACCCGGTCGGAGGGCATACACGCACGCCAGACGGTACGCGGAGGAGACGTCGAGGAGCGAGACCCTTTCGCTCCAGCGCCTCGAAATCCGCGCCACCCCATCCAGATATATAGCAGAGGACGCACAATATACTTCGGTGGCAACGTCGTCGGCGGCGGCGGTGTCGAACTTGGGGGGGAATATGTAGAGAAAAGAGATCGAGCGAGCTGTCTTTCGCTGTCGTTTCGTATTCTCTCTTCCTCTTTTCTTGTTCCTGTTATTCCATACACGCACTCCGTCGCTGCGGAAAACTTTCACGAAATGCTTCCACGCAGGGCGTTTGGGCGAAGGATCGGCGCTCTGTCGGCGTGGTGAGGTTACGAAAAGAAAAAAAAATAATGTGGGTGGGGGGTGCGCTGCCGGCGAAGACTCTTACTTTTCGGCGAGTGTTTAGTCTTGGAGCCGCTGCTAGTGTAGTGGAAGATCCCTGTGGCATGATGAGGCGAAAGTGGTGAGGGTGCGTCGCAGGCAGGGCGAGA